>LFZN01000086.1:96561-114466 GCA_001578235.1 Pseudocercospora eumusae
CTCCCCTCCTCCGTCCCAAACACCCACTCCTCAAACACCGCCCGAAAATCCCAAACCTCCTGCTCCCCATTCGCCCCCCGTCGCACCGACCACACGAAAAACCTATATAATTTTTCCCCCGACAGAGAAGAGAGCAGATCCTTCTCTTCTGAAGTTCTTGTTTGCGTCGTCGTCGTCCAGAGAAGGCGTAGAAGTTGTGTTGTCATGAGGACACCCCATTCTGAGGCTTTGATGGAGGCGAGTTCGAGGTCGAGGTCTTCGGATTCGTCTTGGGAGGAGGAGGGAGAGGATGAGACATCTTTGAGGAACTCTCGTAAAAGTTCTTCTCCGTTGGGTTTTGGTGGTGGTGGTGGTAGGGGAGGAGGTACGTTATAGCGAAAGAAGAAGAAAGGAATCCAAGTCCAAATCGACAAGGAAGGAGGAGCAGGATAGTAGGAGGAGGAAAGTTGAGCATGGGCATGCTGTTGTTGCTGCCAAGCTAGACGTCGCGAAAGGAGATGGTCGATTTTGCGGAAAAATCTCGATTTCGCGTGCCAGTGCAGATGACTGAGCGGGCTGGTCTGCGGGTTTGGTTCTCGAATGAGGGTGGTGAAGATTTGGTTGGTGGATTGGAGGATCATTTTGACCGGTTTGGGGAGCTGGTGATGGTGAAGAGTTGTATTGCGACGGGAGTTGTAGGAGGTGTCTTGCGGAGGTCGAGAGTAGTTGGGAATCTGCCTTTGCTTGTTTTGTGTTTCTTTGAGATTCTGCTTGTTTGTTTGCTTTGAGGGAGAAACTGTCTTGGTAGCAATCTCAGGAAAGGGAGGGAAAGTGTTATGCTTGTCTTGTCTTGCTTGTCCCATTCTAAAAAAAAAATGAAATGAACAACCTGAGTCTTGCTTGATGGTGAGACGAAACTGCTTCGTTGCCTCTGAGTACAAACATCTCAGTCGACTATTTGTGTGCAGCAAACACACGGTCTTGCATACCTCTTCGTGCATGTGTGTCCACATGAGAGGGGGATGGAGATAATGGAAGTGTGGCATACTCCTATCCTCGTCCATATAGAATCGCGTTTCGCATCATTGCTAAGGAGAAAGAAGCAAAGTATCTTCACGAGCGAGACAGGAGCCATTCTCGTTTCAGCGACACGACTCACATATTCTCTTCTCTTAATCCCACGTCTGGCGCGCGAGAACATGTGATGAGGATAAAGGAGCAAAACCGTAGGAATTTCGTATCATCGCTTTGCAAATCTCGGATCGCGCGTGCAAACATAAGACATTTCAGGCTGAGAGGGGTAAACGCCTACGCACAGACAATACCTGTCCCTGTGTTCATGCATTCATTCGTTCACAATCTATCTGCATCGTCGTCACTGTCGCTATTGTATGTCGCTATCTCTTGTGCTTTGATCCTCCATCCCCTGTCACCATCACCATGCACATCACACCTCAGACGACGAGCCACTGCTCGTTTTCTATCCACGAAGCCCAATCGATCACGTCGAGGCTCGGCTCAACATTTCCCGTCATGTCAGTGCCGGCAACGAACTCCCCGACATCAGAACCGGCTCCTTTACTCTCTACACCAAAATCTTGCTCATCTTTCTGCGAGTTGGCTGGACCAGAATCAGGCAAGGCGCCGTCGACCGATTGTGGCAGCATATCATCTCCGTGACGCTGGGAAGCGACGTTGGGAATCGCGACATCCAGCGCGCCAGCGGCGAAGGGTGCATCGTGGTTGTAGTTGCGAGGAGACATCTCGCCAAAGAGGTCGTGAAGAGCTGTATTCGTGTTGAGTGCCGCAGTGGGGCCCGTATCGCCAAGGTCAGCGGACTGGTTGGCATTGGAAGGGTTGGCATTGGAAGCGACTTGGCCATCTGCGGTTTGCGTGTTAGATGAGGAGGCCAAAGGCTGGTTGTTATTGAAAGAGACTTGGCCATCTGCGGCTTCGACATCCGGGCTGACAGAGGCACATGGACAATCTTGAGCGTGTGGCAGGCCAGAGTCAAACATGACAAAACACCAACAGCACATACCGGCCGCGATGAGATCCAGGTCGTTCTTGGTTCCGCTGGGGTCAGCTTGGCCATCTCCAACTTCGACGTCCGGGTTGATAGAGGCACACGGACAATCTTGAGCGTGTGGTAGGCCAGAGTCAAACATGACAAGACACCAACAGCACATGCCGGCCGCCATGAGATCCAAGTCGCTCACCGGGCCGCTGGGGTCAGCGACCAAGCGCTGATTGTCATTGAAAGAGACTTGGCCATCTACGACCTCCATGTTGTTTTCGGCAAACAGACAATCTTGAGAGTGCGATACGCCGGGGCCAATGACAGTCGAGCACCAAAGACAAGTGTCGACGGCAGTGGGATCGTTCAGGTCGAGATCAGTTGCGAGGCCGCGGTCGGTATCGTTCTCTTTCCCAGCATTGCCGACTGCACCAAGTAAGTCGAGCCCGAACAGGTGTTGATCATCTGTCGGTCCAACTGGGAGGACTTCTTGGCCGTGATCAGATGCGGGCTCGCTGCTGTCGAGCCCCGGGAGGTAGTTATCTTTCGGTACATCTGGCAAGACTTCTTGGTCGAGGTGAGATGCCGGCTCTGAGATTGAGCTTCCGCTGTTGCTGCCCAGCCCAGGAAGGTGGTCATCTTCCGGTGCATCTGGCAAGTCTTCTTGGTCGAGGTGAGATGCCGGCTCTGGGCTTGAGCTTCTGCTGTTCGTGCCGCTGCCTTGGGCAATGCCGTCGATCGCAAAGGGGGTTTGCGAAGCTACTGCAAGAAGAAAATCAGAAATGCGAAGGTACAGGAGTTTACCAACACTTACGTCCATTAATGGCGGGAAGCTTGCCTACGATGCTTGAAATTGTGGCCGAGATCCAAGGCTGACGGGAGAGATCTTCGGGAGGGCAGCGATGGAAGTTGCACAAAGAAGCCGTGACGAGGCCCACAATGCCCTCCATTACCTCCTGCGCATCGCCTTTCTGGACGCAGCGATCCAGCTTGTCGACTGCCCACCAGAAATCCGCAAAGTGTCTCGTGCTTCGGACACATGAGCATTTCTTGCGGCCAGTCTTGATAACCAAACAAGTGCGCCAGGCGTAATCAGTATTCAGGAGGGTCGCATAGTGGCGGAACGAAGGGGTAAGAAAGCCGCTCGCCACCTTGGGCCAATCCCCATGCTTTGACGGGACATTCTTCGGCATGACTGTTTGTGGTACAGAAGGGGCCCAGGAGCTCCAATTCTGTGTGTTTCCGGCACGAGGAACATAAACGAAGGAGGGGCAAAGAAAGGAATCGAGAGTGCCTAAGAGATGAGGTACCAACCTACGCTGTCCAAGCGGTGAAAGAGCAGGCTGCGAGGCTGCGAGGCTGCGATGCCGCGATGCTGCACTGAGCCTGCCATGGAGGATACTGCGATACTGCACTTGGCCGTCAAACATCCTAGCATCTGGTGGTAGTAGCGACGAGAGAGAGCCTAGTACACCAAATCACCCTGCCATGCGCAGCGCTGTGCTGTGCTGTTCTCGAGCAAAGTGAAACCAGATCGCAGGATTCTGCACAGTCCCGGCAAACATCCCAACAGAGGTCTGCGCGCGGCGAGACGGTGCTGCATCGTGGGTAGGCTTGGGTGCGTACCTCATGGGCTGATGTGGTATTGGGTCGAGAGGCAAGAGCAGATGCCAGGATGTGTGCGCCCGTAGGTCTACTGCCCATTTTTCTTTCTTTCGCGCTGAGACTAGTGTGTTTCACAGGCGGAGTGTGTGAATGGAGGGAGCATGTCGGAGAGCAGCGGAGATGGCAGGCGAAGGTTGACCTTAGGCGTAGTATGAAGGTAGGGGTCGTAACGGCGATGGATGCATTGGCGCATTGGTGCATTGGCGCATTGGCGCTGTTTTTGGTGATGGAAGAAAAGAAGAAAGGGAGGAGAGGATGTAGCGGAGGAAGGACGCCAAGATTTTCGGACTTTCGTTTGCCCTGCTCCGTGAATGCCTCAGGTTCTGCCAAGGAACCATACACAGCTAAAAGTAACCAAGCCGCCAAGGCTTGCTTGGACCTTCCATCTTGTATAGCAGTCCTTTGTCGAGATGTCGGAGACATCTGTTTGCCATCGCCATTGTCCCTTCCATTGTCATGCAAGGCGGGCGTAATCTCCAAACTGGATCGCATGCTGTCTCTAAGTAGGCGTGATCTGTTCTCCTCGTCAAGGCGATTCGAATGATGCTTGCTATTTGTTGACAAGTGATGCGCTTGTCGAGAATGTGGCTGTCGGCTTGGCGTTTGCTTTGTGACTGCATGTCGGTAGATTCGGAAGCTAGCCCTAAATGAAAACCCAAATCACGTGCACTCGGTCGCAATCATTCATGTCACCACGTGACTCAACTCTTCATGGTATGCCCAACCCATGTTGTCTTCATCTTCCTGCCATCGCGGCCAGGCTCCATCATCATAGCCCGGCTCGAAGTTCACACGCTTAACCTCGTCCAATACCCTTACGACCTCGTGCGCTGCTGACCATCTGCTCCAGTAGATGGCAGTAAGCGTAACGAAGATGACCATTGCGACCGTGAAAGCAAAAGTTGCCATCTGATTACGCGCTGCTACGGAGAAAGTGTTACTTGGTGCGTCACTCGTGGCGGGAATTTTAAGAGAAGGAGCTGTGTACATACGCTGCTGAGACATGATATTTGGCGGGGTGCAGAAGTTGGCAAATGTCTCTTTGGTTTCTTGGGCTTTGCTTGCCTTGTTTCTGGGATGGTCAGTCGGGCCTTGGATATCTTGTTGCTTCTTCTGACTTCGAGAATGGTTGCTGAATTTTGCGGTGGTAGTTGTTGGTGGGAGAGGTTGTCGTGGCTTGCGAGGACGAAGGCTCATCGGCATGGCTGATGAATGTTAAGTTGTTTGGCGAGACCATGGAGAGGCAGCGGGCATCGTATGTTTATGAAATGTGAGGTGGTGTCTAAACTCTCGGGATTGCTATTTCTGCAGATAGTCTAAGACATTTCTTGGATTGGTCGGCAGCGGTCGTGCGTGTTCGAGGAGAGACAAGCCTGAAGAGGACGAGAACATGCGCCACTCTACCTGTCTTGAATCTGCAGAGTAGGAGCGTAGAACAAACATCACAAAGGATTCTGCGTATTGGCGGTGAGACACCAGCGGCAGAACTGCTACAGTCTTCAAAGGCTTCGCAGTGTCGTCTTACCTACCATAGGAATGCGTTCTGCGAAGTTCGAGCCAGCTGCGGAAGGTGCCTGTTTTGGCCTGTGAGGAGCATGTGACGCGGTAGGTGAATAGTGCGCTCGCAAAACTAAGTATCGGGAGAAACGTTTCACCGCTCCGATATTCTACCCAATTCAAAACTTCGAGCCTTCGAGCCTTCGAGCCTTCGAGCCTCAAGACACGCGTCGAATGGCATTCTTTGTCCAGCAATCTTCTTCCTGAGACGCAATCGTCGACATGTCAAAGACGCCGAATCAGGCTGACACAGACATAGACTCAGAGTCCTCATGTCTTACAATTCCTATTTTTGGGCAGCGAGGCAATCGATTCGAAACACACATACCTTCTATATCTTCACCACGAGTTTCCAGCTTTCCCTCTTTCATATCCCCCACCAAACTTCTGCTCCATCACTTCCCGCACGATGCCCGTAGACTGTCGCCTTCTTCAAAAAGCGTGCCTGGTTCTCCTCGCGCTCTACTTCCTCCTCGCATCAGGCAGCTCAACTTACGTCACTTTGATGATTAGGACTATCTTGATCCTACTCATTCTCTATGCAACCGGTCTACTATTTCTCCACAAGATCTACTACCCCGGATACTCAGCCTCCTACCAAGCTCGACATCGTACATCCAGCCAGCTCATAACTAGTCTTGCAATCGCCACGACAGTCTACTCTGCCCTTTTAGCATCCTCGATCGCTATACTCTCTCCAAACGAAGGAATACCTCAAAGCTCGCTCGGAGAATGGCATCAATTCCGGCATGACAGTCGTACTGCTTCCAGATTTGCAGAGAAAAGGCTCCCGCACATCTACCACCATACTGTCGAAAAGGCATATACAGCACTTGTCATAGCATGCAAAATCAAACCTGGAATGACCGCGGTGATCCAGGAGCCTTGGGACCGTATCTCAAACATGTCCGTGGCATTCAAGTTGGACAAGCATAACGAGAATTGCCGATGCTGGAAGGAGAAGGAGAGAAAAGACGACGACGTTGACGACAAGGCCAGCGCTACGACCAACAAAACTCTCCTTGAAATCCAAGAACATTTTCGTACCAAGACCATCGACCTTGCAACCCACATGACGGAATACATAGAGTCCATCATGCAAGTCGAACAAAAGATCAACCAAACCATCACCCACGGTATCATGACAAGTTTCGATTCCATCCAACACAAAATTCAACACATCATCTCCGACACAGCAGCACTTAGACCGGGCAGCAAAAACGTTGCATACCGCTGGAAATCTCGAATCGTAGCATTCTACTCATCATCACAACCAACGCCAGGCCTATTCCCCTCTTCTTCCTCTTCCACATCTTCACCCATCTCAACCTTCCTCCGCCTCCAAATCGCCATCTTCACTCAACCCATCTTCACCATCCTCCGCCCAATCCTCACCTCCACCCCAACCCTCGAAGAAGAACTCTACCTCGCCCTCGACTCCAAATTCTTCGACTCCAAATTCTACACCCAAAAACAAGACATCATCGATTCCATCAAAGCCATCGGTCCCAAACGCCATCAAGCACATCTCCATCTCAACTCCTTGATTTCCGATTTTGCTGTCATCCACGCCTATCATCCGACTTTTGTGCGGAAATTCCGCGAAATGAAACCTTGGTTGAATCCTTATTCTTCTTTGTCAGCGTCGAAAAATACGAAAGATTCCTCAGAAGAAGTAGAACATACCCTCCGGTCAGCTGCTGCTGCTGCAACAACAATGGGAAATTCTATCGATCTGAAACAGGCGGATGCCGCCGATACGGTTTGGTGGGGACCGGTGCTGACTTCGGTGATTGAAGTGAGGATTTATGGGAGGATTAAGAGGTTTGCGAGGGATTTGAGGAGATTGCAGGCTGAGGGTGGGGTTCTTTCGATGGCGGATGCGAAGATGTTGATTGATGAGAAGGGGTCTGGGTGAGAGGAAAGATGGGGCGAAAGGAAGGACAGGAAGTCATTTCAATCGAGCGGAGAGCGAAGATGGTGAGACCGACGTGAATTGATCTGGTGTGAAGATATGTCAAATGCTAGTAAGAGATACAAGGTTGACCTGCAGATGCATTTCATCCGGTCATTGATCCTCCCACGCCGCGTCAACATGATGCTTCCTCTTCCACCGCTTTTCCCACTCTTTGACCCAACGCAGCCAATAGTGGTCTGGTGGACTTTCCCACGCTCGACTTGCTTGTCCTTGCAGGGCGAGGACCTCGGGTTCTCTGACACACCACAACGGGCCAAGCATCATCCTGCCCAATAGGTACTGTTCATGATCATCACGGGGCTCCTGGATGTGCTGACCCAATTCCTCGTCGAGCTCGTCAGTCCAGAGGTGGTCGATTCCGAGGCACCTTTCGTCGAGTAGCCCAGACTTCCAGCGTCGCCAGTCGGTCGGCAGCTTAATGGGCATTCCTCCGTCGCGGCGGCTCGCTAGTCCATCCCTTCTGGTTTGCATCATGATAGGATTTTGTGGTTCCCTCAAGTCACATGAGCCGACATTGAGATTTGCAGAGTCTGGTTTCCACCACATTTCCCAGATCGAAGAGTTGAAGAGTGTAGAGGAAGGGTCGGCGGCAGAGAGACATTGGCTGCATAGAGAGGTGGATTCTGTACTGGTATTTTCATAGCGGAAAGCCCAATTGCGTGCAGCATATAAGCCGGCACGATTGCCAATGCCATGCAGCCTCTGTTTGCTGTAGACCTGCTTGATTTGATGGGCGGCAGTCTCAAATCCCACATCTTCGTCGTCGAGTGTCTTGAGCAATGCGCGGGTAAAGAATGCAAGTGCATCAACCATATGCCATGTAACATATGTATTGAGATGGACGAAATCGGCCCATGCAGAGAGGTGGCGAAGACGCTTGATCTCGTGTCGGTAAGCATTAACGCAAGCTTCATAGCCAACGCACGGTCTGCCCAGCCAGCCACGGCCTTGCTTCGTCCGGGTGTCGATGTATTCGACGTTCTTGATGATGGCGGACCGCAGTCGGTCGATAATCGAGGACACTCGACTGTACTGTTGATTCAAGAGATCGAACATGGTATCATTCGTGGACCATGCCATCGCAGATCGGAAGACATCTTTATTGCTGAGGCGCGGCGCAGCTGCATTCCAAGAGGTGAACGCAGAGAGTAATTCAGGTAGCAGCTCATTCGTTCTCAGAGACGGCACCTGCATTACGGCATCTCTGTGAAGAGCAAGAGGCACTACCACGCCACGGGGCCTCACAAAGCGGGAAGCTTCGAGCGCGAGATCCTCAGCCAGAATATCGGCGAGGTGGGGGTCTGCAAAGACTGTAATCGGAGGTGGGGAGGTGATGCAGTCGCCGGATTGGATGAGACTGTTGAGCAGCCAGTCGGGCGCAAAATCGGGCGTCTTTGGACTAAGCCGGAGAACATGAGGATGAGCTGGCCCGGGAGGAGTCAGTGGTGAGGATGTGGTGCACACACGCGAGCAGGTCGCTGTCCACATCTCCTGCGCGGAAGAATGCGTCGGTACTGCTGGTAGGGTATTGCGATGCCATCCGCGGCATGCCGCATAGAGGAGAAGACATGGCAGAAGAATTCGAAGGAGCAGGCGAGGGACAAGAAAGCGGGCCAGGCTATAGAAGGTCTGCGGATTGCGCTGCGCTCGGCGGTAGTGGTAGTGGTAGTTGTAGCGGTCGAGGCCAGGGCGGGAGCGGGAGCGGGGACGGGAGTGGGGGCGGGCATTGGAGCTGCGCTTTCCGCTTTGGGCAGGCGAAGCCGAGCGACAATACAAAGCAATGGCGTGCACGCCAAGGTGGGCGATGGAGTCGAGATATCTGCAGGCGGAGGCGGAGGCGGAGGTGGAGGCGGAAGCTGCAGATTGTGCTTGGTCGGCCAGCAAGCAGAAGTGGAGCAGCCAAATCAGGTCAATGAGTCGTCGGCCAATGCAATCTCTGCAGTAGACAACGATTGTTCGGAGAGGCATGTCGAGCCAAGCGCGGCGACCAGGCAGGCAGTAGAGATGGAATGATGATGCATCACAGGCGCAAGAGTTGCAGACATAGACTTGCAGTGTTGACGGAATTGTGTGGGACAATGGCCGTTTGTTCCAAGGCTGAACGCAAACGGCCACTCAAAGGAGACGCGCTTTGCGATCAACAAAAGCCTTGTCACGAAAACATTCCTACCTATCCAGTGATATCAGCTCACATTCCAGCACGCCTCCCCCCTTCTGACCCTTGCATGCAGAACTCCATCTTTGGCAGATGTAACCTCGCGCATTGGAAGAAATCCGTGTCACCATAACGCGACTCAGCTTTCGGCTGTAACAGCCTCCAACATGACTATCAGCTACTCGCAAAAGTCGACATGAGGGAGCGTGATCATTACTCCTTCGCCCAAACCTGTCGCGATGACCACAAAAGCGCGAAAAGATCGCTCTCCTTGTCGTTGGGGAGCGTGCAAGCATGAAAATCCACCATCCTCATTGTCCTTGGTCCCTCCAGACTTGTTCATGTCTATGCAGCGGTAACATACATCCTTTCCATATCCATGTGCAGTGATGTGGACGGCCTCTCATCGTTCCCAATTCTCAAAGATCCTGGGCTATACACCGACGACACTGTTTCTTCGCAGGTGGCTCTTCTGCTGCCTCTGCCTCTGCCTCTGCCTCTTCCTCTGCCGCTGCCGCTGCCTCTGCCCCCCTCTCTACCGCTCCGTCTCCGTTATGCCCGGCATTCCTCTTGCTTCCCTTCTTCTTTCCACTGCCTGTGTGTTTTCTCTTCTTGCTGCCGCTGTCCTTCTCTTTGTCCTTGGCCAACAAAGCGATCTCCAAAAACTCTACAACGTCCCTCGCCAAAGCTTCCTTTGCATCTCTTTCTTTCTTGCTCTTCTTGCCTCTCTGAATGCGACCGAGGAGTTTCGCCAGAGTAGGACCAGCAGGTACGAGAGCAGCTGTAACAAGCTCTTTCGTGGGATGGTCGAGGTCAACGGTAACGTGGAAAGTGATGCCTACGTGCCATTGTGGTGGTTTGTGGCCGAGATGTTGGAGGATGGCGTTGAGTCGTGAGAAAGGATCTTGCGGAGGCATCTTTGCCGGAAACGCCGCACAGCCGAGGGACGTGCTTCTCTCGTATTCGTATTAGTAACGAGTGCCTGCAGGGTTGGGATGTTGGGGATGTTATACCTGTGTGGTGTGCGCTTTCTTTCCAACTCTCAATGTGTTCTCTATTTTCCGCTCTGACGATGCAGAACAATGTATGTAGGTGCTTGGAGATGGAGCTGGCGTGAGAAGGGCAGCGCCCAGAGAATACATACATGTAATCTCGAGGCAGTGCCTAGAGACGGGGTCTGGGGTCAAAGTCTCCGACTGAATCAATGTCCACTCAATTCCCCATCAATTCTTGCTGGAGCGGCACAGGCCGTCGCGGATCGCGAACCGGGACGGACGCTACGGCCCGTCGACTCTCCGTGGTATGGATGTTCAAGCTCATATTCCATATTCGACTCTTCCCACGGACGATTCTCGAACTGACATTGGAGCAGATTGGTCAAAACAGCATCGGTGTCCAGTGCCTGTATAGCCTAGCCAGGGGGGACGAGGCTGTAGTTCCAACCCAGGATGTTTGGCGCTTTCCTTCACCTTGTCGATGATCAATGATACTTCGACGGCACACTTTCTTCCTCCCTCGCATACATATTCCGTCGCTCGCCTACGGACACCTTCTCTTTAGACGAACCTCTGCTTATCGAACGACCATCTGCTGTCAACATAACATCTGCATGTTGAAAGACAATCTGCTCGCCAATACAACATCTTCATACTGAAAGAACATCTGCTTAGCGAACAAACATCTACTGTGAACACAAGATCTGTATGTTGGAAGAAAATCCGCTCGCCAATACAACATCTTCATACTAAAAGAACATCTGCTTAGCGAAAGAACATCTGCTCATCGAAACAACATCTGCTCATTGAAAAAAAAAGAAAATCTGCTCATCGAAAGAACACCTGCTCGCCAATACAACATCTTCATATTGAAAGAACATCTGCTCATCAAAACAACATCTGCTGTCAAGACAATATCTGCATGTTGAAAGAAAATCTGCTCGCCAATACAACATCTTCATACTGAAAGAACATCTGCTCAGCAAAAGAATACTTGCTCATCGAGAGAAAATCTGCTCGCCCATACAACATCTTCATATTGAAAGAACATCTGCTCAGCGAAACAACATCTGCTCATTGAAAAAAAAAAAAACTGCTCATCGAAACAACATCTTCATATTGAAAGAACATCTGGTCAGCGAAACAACATCTGCTCATTGAAAAAAATCTGCTCATCAAAACAACATCTGCTCATCGAAAGAACTTCTACTGCTTCCACTTCCATCACCACCTACAAACGCCAAAAGTTAAAAACTCAGCACTCAGCACTCAGCACTCATCAACAGCCAACCCGACCAGTATGGCGCCAGCGTCTAGTCGTCTCCGTGCTCGCCACATCATCGACGTGTCCGACTCTGAGGTAGAGTCTTCCGCCTCTGAATCGGATTCTGACCTGGACGACTTTGTACCAGTCTTCGCTGGCTTGTCAATAGACGTTCTTCGCTACAACAAGAGGGCTAACGCTACGTGGTCAAGCGCCCAAAAGACTACCATCTTCAAGATCGCCATCGAGAATGTCTTTTGTTCCAAGAATCTCCCTAATCCGGATCAGCTTGCGCAAGTCTGCTATGCCGTTGGTATGCCTCTCAACTACGGCCTCCGCGTGCTGAAGACATGCGTTACCAAGCTACTCTCCTGGATTCAGGCCAACGTCAACCAAGCGGCTACCTCTGGCCTGATTTCTGAGACGTGTACGGGCAAGCTTGGAAGTAAGAATCAGTATGAAATCCGCATTGCCGATGCTCTAATCTCCGCCGTTCAGACTCCTGGCTTCAGTTTCCAGGAATCAATCCAAGGCGGAAAAGTCCAAGAGGAATTCCGCCGCACAAATGGCAACATGAGAAAGATTAGAGACCTCTCAGGCGTCGGAGCTACCCAGCTGATTAAAGATACCGTGGCGCTGCTCGCCCGCCATGTCTCCAAGGAGCCCAGGACCAAGTTGCCTTACTCCAAGACTCTACCAGTACCACAGCAAATTGCCCACAGTCAGGCTCCCTACCATACGCAGATTACGCACACGAATCCTGGTACATACGCGTCTCCTGCTACTGCTACTGCGCAATCTCTGGCGCCGCGTATGCTCAACTATCCGGCCAATTCCATTTATGCGTCAGGCCTGCACGCCGCTGCCGCTACACTTCAGACTCCTTCTAGCGCGTCGATCTCGCCTATGCTGTTCCATGGCGAGCAACGCTCATCCCGCCGCGCTGACCACCTGCGGTCTGAGCCAGGCATGGACGCAAACAAGGCCCTTCATTACTACCAGACTTCTCTCTATTCCTCCCCGATGACAACGCACGGAGGAGGCCAGCCGCAGTACACTGCCAGTCCAGCGTGGCAGTCTCCAGCCCCTGCTTTCGCGGCGCTACACAAGTCGAGTGCCTACCCTTCTCAGCACCTGTCGTCTTCTTTGGATCCACTGGCGCATCCTTCAACCCCAGCATCGATGCCAATGTCAGCTCGACGCTCGCCCCAAGCGCCAGCAAAGCCGACCTACACTTCCTCTCAGGCCTTCCAAGCCCAGCCACCTCATTTCAACTCGCCACCTGCCCCGGCGCCTTACACTATTCAGCATCACACCACACCTGCCGGCTCTTCTGCTCCAGCTCCGTCTTCACCAACCCGTCCGGCGCCTCTTGTGTCAAACGTCTCCCAGGAGTCCAAGACCCCAGAGGAGCAGCGTCTGAGCCTCGCCCTTGCTTCTTTCGGACTGAGGGATGACAGTATCCATGATATCTTGCTACAGAGGAGGGCCGGTGTGCTCGGCCCACCGGCAGAGATGAATACCATCAAGCAAGAAGACGTTGGAGAACCTGCAGCTTCGTCCGAATATGTGTCGACGCATAACCAGCTACCTCCAATGCCGGAGCTCGCGCCTTTGAAGGTTGAGGGTCAATCTGCCGACCAAGCCTATGCCTACTCTGCTCAACAAGCTCATGCTCCCCTCCCAAATCAAGCCGATGGCCACTCTGCCCAACAATCTCATGCTCCCGTCCCAAACCAAGCCGGTGGCCACTCTGCCCAACAAGCACATGCTTCCATCCCACGCCAAATTGATGACTACTCTGCTCAACAACCCCATGCTCTGGCCTCACACCCAGCCCATGACAACTCTGGTCAACAAGCTCATGCCTTCTCTGCTCCGGACTCAAACTCACCTCATGACTACTGTGGTCAGCAAGCTCATGCCTCCTTTGCTCCTGCCTCACACCCAGCTCATGGCTACTCTGGTCAACAAGCTCATGCCTACTCTGCTCCGGCCTCACGCCCAGCTCATGACTACTCTGGCCAGCAAGCTCATGCCTACTCTGCTTCGGCTTCACGCCCAGCTCATGCCTACTCTGGTCAACATGCTCATGCTGCGGTCCCGCACCAAATTGATGACTACTCTGCTCAACAAGCTCACGCCTACTCTGCTCTGGCCTCACACCCAGCTCATGCCTATTCTGGTCAACAAGTTCATGCCTACTCTGGTCAACAAGTTCATGCCTACCCTGGTCAACAAGCTCATGCCTACTTTGGTCAACAAGCTGATGACTACTCTGGTTCACACGCTCATGCCTACTCAGGTTAACAACCTCATGCCTACTCCGGTCAACAACCTCAGGCTCCGGCCTAACACCAAGCCAATAACTAGTTTTCTTAACAAGCGTATGTAGTCTCTCCTTAACAATTTCGGTTTCTAGTTATGCAACAGTCTCACTGCCACTCTGCTCCCTGTGATACATCGACACTAACATGGAATTGCGTTCTCTCAGAGCTGGAGAATGCAAGGCTATACACTCACCAGATCTGAAGACTCTGGCGCCAAAGACGTATGTCACCCAACCTCAAAGTCGTACTTCTCTCTTGGCCTTGTTGTCCTTTTTTGCCTTTCGAATGATTGGTAACTCGTGAGGCTGGGTACGATGACCCCCCTAGTGTAGTTTGCGACTCTTAGACATTGCCATGACGACTTAAAGCATTCGTCCGCGGAGGCTTGGCGTCTCTCATGGTTTGCTCCTTGTTAGCTTTAATATCTTCTATGAAGACGTCCAGCTAGACTTGAGGTTTCCCCTGGCTCGCTCAGCCATACGCTTGTAGCTGGCCGCTATAGCAGCCTCTTTTGTAGCGCGGCAGCACACCGACACTCGCAGTTCTTGGCAAGATAATCCAGCTTTTGGTAGTTACCGACTGAACTTGGTACGCTTCTGCTTGTCGGAGAACTGGTACGAGACTACGTACTTCATGGCCGATTTACCCTGCAGATCAATGATAGTCATCGATGCGATATGTCACCGACGCACCTTGAAGCCAAAAGAAATGTGTGGAAATGCTATACTATGGAATTCCAGGTGTTGTTGGTTGTCGCTTGCCTGCAGGGGCGATTTGCCTCTGCCGCCCCTGTCAGCAACCACTGCCATGCCGATAACGCGCTTCGGTATAGCCCGATCTCGATTCACGAGGTGTGGGAGATTGGGGTATCTTGCAACAGCCTCGTGATGATCCTTCAAGCACCTTCCACCTTCCACCTTCCACCTTCCACCTTCCACCCACCTTCCACCCAGTCCACCCACCTTCCACCCACTTCCACCCACTTCCACCTAGTCCACCCATTCCACTCATTCCACCCATTCCACCCATTCCACCCATTCTACCCACCTCCTACCCACCTCCTACCCACCTTCTACAATCGTCATTCGGATCTCGGGTGCTATATTTGGTGTACTTGAAGGCCTCTGCGGGCGCAATGAGTTTAGTGTGGTTGAGGTGTGGGTAGGAAGGAAGGAAAGGGGTAGTGATGATCGTGTGGAAGTTGCATAGAGGGGAGGAAACCACACGAATAAACGAATGGCGCACGCAGGGGTCTGACTGGAGACAGAGTAGCAAAGCCTGTGTTGTCGCAGATTCGTCAGCACTACCCTTTGATCAAATAAGGCCTATTTCATGAAGCTTTCATAGCACTTTGACGTAAAGGCTCTCAACTCGGCGTAGGTGCGAGAGGAATGCGACTCGGGTCTCTTGCTATACTGCGAGACCTTGGTGTTGAAGCAGTTGCGGAACCACATTCCTGTTACTAGCACCGGGAACACTTCAATATCAAGAAGAACGGCTGGCCCTTCGTCATCGACGACAAAGCCATTCCAGATGACGTCCTGACCAGCATGCGGAAGCACAATCAACTATAAACATTGCCAGAGCTCACCCGCTTCTTCGACACGATCTACGCTCAGCTATAACTAGGCAGCTGCCAGAAGACGACAACGTCCTACTCTCTAGTCGCATCCACGTCCGAGAGTCCGATTCTTAGCAAGCTCCAGAACAGGCCACGCACCATTGAGACGAGGATGCCGTTGCCGCCTAAGGACTACCATCTGATACGCATGTTCTAGCTAGCAAAGTGCCGAATAAGCAACCAGAGGTTATCGAGATTGGCTTACATATCGATTCCTGGGAGCTCGGTAATGAGGATGATGTCGATTTCCTTTACGAAGCAGTATGATGACGAGCGCCGTCGAGAAGGAGCCCACGAGGAAGAACTTCACTAGCGAACAGGCGCCTCGGCCTGGGGAGCCACAAGTCCTTTCAATGCGACCTGATAATCAAGATAATAGCCTCTATCAGCTTGTGTTGGTTCTTAATCGTGTTTGGAAGCACAAAGCTCTCGTGAGTATTGCGAGCGTAAGAGCAAGGTTACGAAGCAACGTAAATGTCGCTCTAAGATGCCTCGTACCCTCCACACCGGGGCTTATTAATCAGTCGCACGATATGTTTAATCCTTCTCGCCACGATAGTACTATGAACGCCTAAAACCGCACTACTACCCTCGGATGGCTTGCGGGACTTGGCTAAATACTGAGCAAGAATGAGACCCGCAGCCTTATGGTTCATGGAAAGTCAACGAGAACCGCCCAGTGGTATCTTGGTTAATGAAGGTCTTAACCAATTGGTTGGAGAGCGAGATAGCTCTGCCCAAGAAACTTCCCATCTTTTACCCAACTTGCCGCTATCGAACAGTAGTCGCTTGGTCATTGCCCTGGACTGTCGTGACTCGTCATCCTTCTAAGCACACTCGGGTTATGCGATGGGATAAGGATCGTGGAGAAATGACTACATACGGCCAGTCTCTTTCAAAAGTATATATATCAAGCGACTACAACACATTCTAGACGAGCCACCTCAGCTCACCCTATCCCATTTCATAACGCTATGGGATTACTCGTCTCACAATATACGTATTGGACCCCGAGCCAGAGTCATGAACTACTTCCCATAGTATATTGGTATACCTACAGAGGATAATGCGCAGTATGAAGACATTTGTCGCATCAAGATCATCCTACATCACCTATTCCATGGCTAGTATCAAGCACTGCCTTACGTCTTTCTAGATGATGCAGAGAATGTGGCTGTCTTGGAGGCCGACGGTAGCGATGTGTCTAGAATGTACTAGCACACCGATGACTTCTGCGGTGCTAGTCTCAATCCAAAGGATGATAAAGAGTATAAGGATGAGGTCCATGATTCTACTTCCATCGACGATCCTACGGCCAATCTGGCAGCAATAGCTAGAAGATGAAGCCAGTCTGCCTAGACGTCGAGACGTTAATTTGGACTATGATTGGCACGCTCATATCGCTTAATGTGGCATTGGACACCTAGATATCGTCGACTGGTAGAAGGACAAAAAGCAAGCTACAACCTTAAGCGCCGGTCGTATCACGCTCGGCTTCGATTACTAGGAGAACAAGCGCAAGTACGACAGCCTCGAGGTAGTATGGCAGGCGTGGTTTAACGATATTGTTACTCAATTCGATGGCTATTGCTTTGGTGTTATGTATAAAGATGGAGAAGAACGCCTTCTTCTACAGCTTCGCTTTAACGTCGATGGGCAGGCTGGGATTAAAAAGTCCCATGTGATTGAACTGCTTAGCTCATACCTTGAGCAATCTGCTGAGATGGACTTGATGTAACTAATGTTCATGTATTAGGAAGCTATTTACACTAGCGCATAATATATAGATAGATAGATAGATCTTTCATTTACCTGTTTTAGTGCCTATCGGCCTATGTAGGTCTAACGCTATGTGTTCTATAAAAAGGAAACTAGGCTCGCTAGTAAAAACCTCTCCTCCTCGCCTCCGTCGTATCTTTCCTTCCGTTATCCTTTAGTTTAACTTCCTCTAGGGTATACTAATATTATAGAGTTTACCCTCTAACTACCTTACCTACTACCCTAATACTCCCTCCTCTTTACTCCCCTCCTTCTCCTCCCCCCTTCTCTCTATCTACTCCTCTATCTCCTAGGCTAGTACGTATTATTCGAGGTATCCCTCTCTAATAATCTATTTCGTAATTCTTCTTATATCTTCTTTATTTATAATAATCTTATCGTATTCTCTCTCTTTTATCTAGTATCTCTACTCGCTCCTCCCTTTTCTCTATCTTTTATATACTAGTAGTATATACTTAGGGTTTTAAGACGGGTAGCTATATAGGTAAGCTTTACTTTCTATTCCTAGGACTCTTCTCTAGTATAGGTAGGCTCTAAGACCGATATACTCGGAGCGTAGTTATAT
>LFZN01000087.1:2442-121626 GCA_001578235.1 Pseudocercospora eumusae
ATAGGTTACTAGTAACTAGGAAAGATCGGCTAGAAGGTTAAGCTTAACTCGTTTAGTTATAGATTATAGCTTAGTACTTCCTAGATCGTCCGCTAATATTAGAATTCGAACGAGAATTCCCCCCTTAGATCGTACATCTTAGCTTCTCGGTCGTATAGGTACTCGGCATCGACTAACTTATAGTCTTTAGGTTAAGCTTAATCTAACTTATAGGTTTCTAGTTAAGCCCGATCGCCCCTTACCCCCTAATCTTAGAACAAGTTATACTCGATCGAGTATAATAATCCTATAAATTAGTTATGTCTAGGTATAGCTAGCGCCTCTATCGCCGCCGAGAGGTTAATCCGTTCCCTAAGAGCGTGCCCGAGGTCGAGATCGTAGTATCCCTAGTATTTAGCTCGCTCGTCGAAGATTATATCTCTCGTTCTAATAACCTTCCGAAGGGACGGGATCTATACTCTATAGATGTTATAGCCCTTAAATCCTACTAAGTAGCCGAGATAATAACGTAAGTCTAGCTTATTACGCTTCGGTAAGTCCTTATTATTAGTTTTAAAGGTATACGCTCTCGACCCTACTTTGTAGATGTAAGCGATCGACGGTAGTATACTAATAGTAAGCTCGTATAGAGATTTATACCCTAAAGCTTAAGCTAGCATCCTATTAAGTAGGTATGCCGCTAAGACGACTAGTTCTAGCTATAGGCCCTCCGGGAGTTCGGATTCTAGGGCGATAGCTCTCGCGATAATTACGATAAGAGCGCCTAGACGTTCTACTACGTCCTAAGCGGGTGTATACGGTACGGTTAGATACTAGCTTATACCGTTTTCGAGTAGGGTTAACCTAAATACTAGTCCGTAGGACCGATTATTATCGCCGGATAGTATATAGAGCTCTCTCCCTATATTCTTAACGAAGCGGATAAGTTCTTAAATACATTCGACGATATTAGGTTAACTTATCGAGTTTATTATCTATACGAAGTTAATATATATTATTAGATCGTAGGCGTAAAGCATATATCGATCTCTATTAAACGCTTAGTTAAATTCGATAATATCTACTATAATATCTCCGAATAGTAAAGGGACTCGTATCTAGTACCTTTTCCGACGGGAGATCTTCCTTATTATTTTAGCTTAGGCATATATCTCGCATTTATTTGTCTTAGGCACGTCGGTATCGCCTTTAATTATAGCTCCTAAGACTATATCTTATAAATGCGTAATCCTATTACCCCCGATGTAGCTAAGAACCCGGTACTAGTCCTTACCTATAAGTCGTCGTACCGGTCGTAATACCTTACTTCTCGCCGTAAAGGTCTTCTTACGGCTTACTATTAGTTAATTAGCTATAGTAGTTACTACTAAGACTAGCTTACCGTCTAGGTCGAGAGGCTATCTTAGAATCTACCTATTAGGGGCTATTAATATCGCTAGGGTCGATAGGAAAGGTAAGTCCTCGACCCGTTAGATCTTTATAACCTTTACTCCTCGTTTATCCTACTAGATATCGTCCCGTTCGTCTAAGAAAAGACCGATCTTTCTTATTAATAGTACTAAAATAATATTAAGATAGTATCCTAGTACGTATAGTACGTCTTTTAGGACGAGGTCGATCGTTCTATTTAGGCTATTTACCGTAAGGACCGCATCGCCCTAAACTACGGGTTTTAGTTCTACATTTCCCGTGAAGATAGTAACGTTATATAGGATCCGTTTTAGGACGAAATAGGCTCGCGTTAGATCGTTAATAATATACGTATTCGACCCGCTATCTAAGAGCTAGCGGTTATAATCGCTTATAGCGGCCGACACGAGGTAAGATTTAGCCTAGATCTAGCTAGACTCGACTATAATAGCTTAATTAGAGACGGCTCGAGTAGAATATATTTATCGTTATCTAGCTAATAAGGAGCTATTATCCCTATACGACTATTAGGGCTTAATCTCTCCTCCTCCTATCCCCGTAGCGTCGGCGATTATTATTATAACCGGGTCTTTAAATCGTTCTACTTATCGTTTACATGCTCGCTTATCTTTCCTTAGGAACTCCTTATAGTACTTAAACTACCTTTTCTAGTCGGCCGTTATTACTTTCTCGTCTAGTCGCTTATTGTAATTAATAATAGGGCATTCTCCGAGACTAGGATAGGCTTTATCCCTTAGTTTTCCTATCTAACGGGCATATAAGCGGTCGAATAGAGACCTACTACTTCCTCTATCGGTTAATAGGCTTATAAGAGTAGTATTTACTAGTTTCTCTTAGGTCTCCTCGACTACTTCTATAGACGATGCTTTAAACTTAGACAATTTCCCTAGCTTGCGTCGTATAAAGTCCCTATAGTCCGTAATAGCCTTAATAAGGGTAGTTATTAGCTTAGCTATAAGCCTTCCTTACGTAACATCGATCTAATTCTCGATTATGCGGTAGAAATCGTCCTTTACGTATACGTAGAGGGAGTAATTATGCCTCTTAAGCTTAGATTCTAGGTCTACCTATTCTAGGAACTATTTCTCGATATTAGTAGATTTTAGACCTCTAAGTAGCTTCTTATGTTAATTAGATAGAAGCGTTCTCCGAGCCTCTTAGGTAGGGGTAAGTCGTTCCCTTACGAAGCTAAACTAGGTCGATAATTCGTTCGGAGTTTATCGATTTAGATCCTCTAGGTATATTAGAGGGATTGTCCGGTCGATGTACGACTTAAAGTTTCGCTTCTAGCTTATAAACCTCTTATATTCTCGTTAATTCTAGTCGTACTCCTTTACCTTATAAGAGTAGTACTACATATTAATCTTCTAATTCTCTAGATTAGTAGTATCGTTCCTAGCCGGTCGTGTTAGAGGCGTAGGAAAACTTAGTTTAGTTAGTTCCGGTATCTTATCGACGTCTATAAGTAAAGAACCGTCCTAGGTCGCTAATTTCTAGTCGTCGCTTATGTATTTCTAGAGCTCGTCCCGAATAGCGATTAATTTAGTTTAAGCGTACTAGTTATCGTATTTCGACTAGTCGGTACACCTAATTTCGTAGGCTAAAGATAATGTCGGCTAGGTTCCTCGCGCGGAGTACCTATATACGTCGTTAAAGTCCATTTTAAGGTCGGATTTCTAGTTATTATTACGGCAGCGGTAGATAGCTACTATACCGGGCTTATAACTATTACGTAGGTATACGGATAGTAAGACTTATTTAAGAAGGTAATATTCTTAGTAAAAATAAGTCTAATTTTTCTATATACTCGACCCTAACGTATATATACTAGTCGATAATAACAAATACCTAAAACATCCTCGGCCTAAAATAACTCGTAGAGGACGTTACTAACTCATGTAGCATATTATAGCTGCATTAGTGCATCTAGCAACAGAATGGCAGTAACGCTAGGCAATTGAAAGCACACGGAGAGGTGTTGACCCAGCTGGAAGAAAGAGACGAGTGTACACTATGGTCGATATGAGACAGCGATCAACCCGCATTCTCAGGTTTGCTGCACCAACCCCCAAGCCATCATCTTATGCTGTGCTGTCTACAAGTACGTCGGCACTGCGGCCTTCTGTGGTACAGCGTCTTCACACCTCGGAAGGCTATCGATTTCTCCCCAAATTCTGGCTAGTAAGGATCTCTGCCAATTGAGATCGGCCTTTGCCTAGTCAAGCATAAAGCCTTTAACCCTCCGAAGTGTTAAGACGCTGTAGACATGGTCTTCATGATGCCTTACGCTCAAGGACCTGGAGAGCACCCGCACTCTAAGGAAAATTGCAAAGAGCCTGACATAGACTCGATCGTGAATGGCCCGCTGTTCAGAATAGCTGATTCATCAAAAGCTGTTGATTTTCAGTCCTTCACTGGACATCTCAAGTCTCGAGGCATTGCTACACTAATTTTATGAGTGCATGGCAGGAAGTTTTGTTCCAGGCTTGCTCGGTCTCTGACGAAAAAGATTTTCCTGCGAGGAAGAGTTCGATTGTAGAGCTGAGAGGCTGATATCCTGGCAGCGTCGAATCAGGCCCACCTTTCTATGATAGGTTACACGAGCCTTTCAGCTATTCTTCATAACTCCACATGCCACTCACTCAGCCTCGTAGCTGTGCAGCCGTTACGAAGACGATCTTCGACATTGCTCATGGCCACGCTACTGCTCAGTCGTACAACGAAGCTCGAATGCAACCTATAGGAGTGCATTTCTCCCAACTCCTCGCATCGTGACATCAATGTTCAACCTGGTCTGAGACAGATGGCCAGCATTCCTATGGAAATAGACACGCCAAAGCTCCACGACATCAGCTGTGTCAGAGGTTCAGAAATGAGAAAGCAGTGACGGTATTGCTCAGCGGCATTTTGGTAATAGCGATGACTTCATTGGACTCGACTTGGCTGACGGACTCGAAGATTTTGTCAAAGAGTTCTTAAGGTAGGTTTTGGACGATTGTGGGAAGAGGGTTCTTTTTTGTTTCAATGTAGGTTTCATGGTCATGCTTTGTTTTCGCATTGATGTTACGTTCAGAACGTTGAGATTGAAATTGGCTTAAGCGGGGAAAAATGGCGCTAGCATGTGACAGACTTGAGTACAGCACGGCACGAACTGAGACAGTCAAACGATATGAGAGACCAGTAGGCCCGGGTCAGCGTCAGTTGTTGCACTAAAACATCAATTTCTGCTTAAGAAAAACAGCTGCCCTGCCGTATGCGCCAGCCAGTCTCCGAGCTCTGGAAAGACGCATTCTGTCCAAACTTGCCTCGCGCCCATCATTCCGAACGCCTTCGACTCTGTACCAGCTTAGACAAAACAAAGATTTGTCTGCTCTTCAAATCTCAATTCAATCCTCTCCCTCATTCATCAAAGCCTCTATGTCCGCCATAGCAGCCACCACTGCTGCAGTCTTGGCAGGAAGCTCATCACGCCTGCCACTAACAACCACATTCTCTCCCTTGTTCGGGCCGTTCGGGGCCTCGATGGAGAATGCGATCTTCAGACAACAAGGCTGCAGCACCGCCTCACTTGACTTCTCGAGCGCGTCCATATAATATCCGTGCCAGTGAAACAGATCACTATGTATGTCGACTGCTTCATAGTAGTCAATTGGTTGCGGGACAGACAATGTTTCGATCATGAAGCTGTGGTCGGCAGTGAGACTTCTCAGCCATAAGACAGTGGCAGAGGCTCTGTCGAACCTTTCATGGTCGGGAATACCCGACCCTGTCCATGCAATCGAGAGGTCTTCCATGTCGATGCCGCCGATGATGAAGGTGTTGGTTGAGTAGTAGCGCTTGGCCGCGGTCTGTCTGGTGGCGCGATTGATCTGAAGCTGTTTCGGTGGCTGATAAGCAGTGTTGATGTCGATGTTCTGCTCAGATGCCATGGTGTGCATGTAGCATTCGAACACCATATCTTGAAGCTCTTGTGCTAAACGCTGGATTCTTTCTTCGAGGGACATCGTGGCGTCGGTGGTGTCCGAGGTGCTGGGGGAGTTGGCCATGACTGTTGCGCTGTCGTTGGCGTTGTAGAAGTGAAGTGAAGCTCGAGGGTGTGCCGATATTTGAACCCACCGTCAGGTTTACGGGCCGAGACGTCCGTGCTTGAGTTTGTCACATGCTAGCGTGCTTCATTATTCGCGCAAACGCTTTCATGAGCTAGCTTGCATTACAGAAACGTCCGCATCCCCACCATCACAGACATCCATCCGCCGGCTCGCGCGTAGCACTCATTCCATCGCACCGTCCTCCTCTCCCAACGCGTCCATTCTACCTCCAACAACACGATCGAGTGTTCCAAGAAATTGCAAAAGTTCTCAGCAGCGAAACTATCTTTTCTCGAAACAATTCCAGGTCTCATCGTATCCAAGCGGTCTCGGAGCATAGCGCTTCCACGAGCCGCAAGATTCTTGGCGTAAGTGGAAATATCAAGGAGATCAGGGCATTGCCGGTGGATCGTCGGAGGATGTGCTATATGGATTGGAGCTGGTGGAAGCTGAGATAGGAGACGTTTATGGTTTGGTGGTCAAATAGATTCATCGGTACGGTAAATTTGGAGTTGCGGTTACCTGCCGCTGCTCGGAAAAGCTATATTAATCTCGGACTGGTGCTCGGAGGCATCATTTGGAGGTCCTGGTTTGGCTGCCAACGAGAGAAGGATGTGGAGATGTGCAATTCGGCGCGTTGCTTTCCTGCGATCGAAGGCGTCGTAAGCGGTACAGCTACCGCCATTACACAGCCCGTCTCACCGTCCATCTAACTTGCTCTCTCCCAAGAAAATCCCAAACTGCAAGACAACCCTCTTTTCCACGAAGGCATCAGTCATGATGGCAATTTCAGGTAAATTGTGTCCTCTCAACACATCAACTGCAATGACAGGATGGTCTTCGACAGCCTTGACAACCCTCTCCAACCTCTCCGAAAACTTGAGGACCCACTTCTCAGCAGGCCCAAAGAAGTTGGCTGAACTTGCTCCCGAGCGAGGAATTTTGGAAACCTGGTCCTGGAACTCGAATATCAGCACAGTTTGTGGTCTTTGGAAAGATGACTGAACTGACGATCATGATCCAACACCTTCTCTCAACCTCCCTCTCCCAACTCTCTTCCTTCTCCATTATCCTTCTCAGATTCTCTTCCTGGTCGATTTGAAACTCTCTCCAAGTCTCAGGATCAGTGTTAGGCGGGGCAGGACTTCGCGTGTTCGTGGAGCGTTCTCGCTTTGCATGCGCTATGATGGCATAGTAAATATCGTAAACAAGCGCCTTGTGGTTTTCTTCTCCGCAGAGTTCGTGGTAGTCGTCATCGGGTGGAGAGAGGTTGTGAGATGAATTGGTGTCATTATGCGCTTCTTCGATGTTGTGGAAGGCGAAGTCATGCTCGAGATGGTCGAAGGGGCCAGTGGGCATTGTGTAGGCCGGAATCGCAGGTGTAAACGGCGGAATGTGCAGAGTAGAAGCCTTCACTGGAAGAAGACGTGTCACTATGCGTAGGTGAGAGTGTTTGGAAGTGAGGGTGGTGGAAATGGGATTTGATAGGCGGATAGCAGTTCCATTCGATTGCTTGTTCGTATTGGCGGCGTCACCTCCAATTAGATGTTGGAGCGCTGAGGGTCATACATCCTCAAGTGACGGCGCTGAGCTGCGTTTGGTCCAGCATATTGAATCTCGATCGGCCTCTACTGTCTCTCCTGACACCAAACTTGGCAGGATACAAAGACCCACTGGAACTCACGACTCTCAGTGCCTCCAAGTGCCTGATCCAGGCGATGCCGGCCACATGTATCGTCTATCATGTATCATGCCTTAAAGTTCTGATGCTCATGAAGTTGTCTCAGCCTGCTCATATCCCTCAGTCTTGATGTCACTCAAACCCAGATCATCTTCTTCCTCCTTCGTTCTCTCGTAATCTTCAAGCGTAATCTTCGGGTCTGGCTCAGGCGCCGTCAGACTCTGCACGTATGATCCGGCCAGTGGATCCTGTAGAGTCAACGTGAACTCCTTTCGGCCCTCAATCGCATCAGTCAGAAGCTCAAAGAAGTCATCCCACTGCTTCTTACTGTCTGCAGTCATCGAATCTCCAGCGCCTTCCGGAAGCTCAGCGTCGCCATCTTCAAGACCGAACGCCTGCGCTCGGAGATCTTTTCGAATTTGCGACATGATGCCCTCCACTGTAGTGAAACGTCCACCCATGGTCCCAGGCTGCACCTCTAATCTGAGTTCGGGGCAGTGGAGAGATGCACTCTCGCTCTTGAGGATATCACGTGCCAGATCTTCTGCTGTGCTGACCCTGAGGGTGATCTTGCGGCCTTTATCCGGCACTTCGCCACCAGTCTTGACCTCGTTGCTTCTGTATCCGCAATCTTCGCAGACTGTCGACATGAGCACGACTTGCTTGAAATATGGAATGTTGACCATTTTCATGTTTGTCGCACAAGGTCTTGTGCAGCCTGGACATGATGCTGGAAAGCTGTAAACTTGGTTCTCGACAATGTCCTCTTCCTGGTCAACATTGTTGCCTCGCACAGTCGGCGCGTTCTCGCCACCAACCAGTCCTTCAGCGTGGTATTCTGGCCTGATGTTCGTCTCGGGTGCTTGCGAAGTAGGTGCAGGGACATCGTCGCCAAGTCCGAGCTGTGCATTCTGTGCTCCCGTCCTGATGTACTCGCTCTTTGCCCACTTGCCAGCAGAGTCTCCTGGCTTCGGCTCAATCATACTATTCCCACTAGGGTCGTCCACGGATACCATGAAAGGAAATCGTTGCCCATTGAGCATATCTTCCAACGTCCTTATTATTTCTGCCACCTTTGCGCCCACGTCAGGCATTTGTCTCATGCGCTCATCTTGATGCTGTTCCAAGTCGGCTTTCACTGAGCCAACGATGCCCTCCACATTCGAGTATTGTCCCTTGCCTGGTGGTATTTCCAAGTCCACATCTTCTATTCGGAAGGCACAGACATCGCTCTTGACTACGTTTCGCTGCAAATCGTCGTTGCTCTCTACTCGTAGCGCATACTTGGCGCCTTTCGGTTGGATCTGGCCGGCAGATTGAATCTCGTTGTTCTGGAAGCCGCATTCGTCGCAGGAGAAAGACATGATTACAATCTCTCGAAAGAAAGGAATCTTGGTAAGCAGCATTCTGGTCGTGCCATCTGCATGGCAATTCATGCACAAACTCTCGATCTCTTCGACAACTTTCTGATCGTCGGCTCCAGACATGTTGTTGACCTGACGGCCCATGTCTTCGAAGAGATCTTGTGCCAGAGACTTGGTGCCATTCTGCTGGCTGCTGCTTCCTTGCTGTGCCATACCTTGCGGTAGTCCCATTGTGTGTTCTGTGTTCTGTGCGCGTCTTGTAAATCGCGAGTCTCGGAAAGTTTTGGATTTGTGACGTAAGTCCTTATCTAATCAAGGTGGGGTGTCGAAGCCACTTCTCATTGGCTCGAGTGTATATAAGCGCTTCTCGAACATTCACCTACGTTCCGGCTAGAATGGCCTTCTTTAAGCAGGCCTGCATCACGTCCGGAATACCTCGTAGCCGTCCACGACCATACGACCAAATTCCAGCTTCATGAGCAGCCGATCAATGCTGCCACCATCCTTCCATGCCTCAAAGTCGCCTTGGTCAGGACGCTTCTGCTCTAAATGGCGGAGCGATCCCACACGATCCCCATCCAGCTGTCGTAGGCGTCGAATGACAGACTTGAGATCGCTGTCGACTTTCTTCCGTGCTCGATCAAGCTCCAGAGACATGCGTTGCTCCTCTCGTACAGTATGAGCAGACTCACTTCCGGATTGTTGCTCAAAGTCCAGCTTCTGCTGCATATCAAGGAGGCGCTGGAAGTAGGCAATGAGATTGTCAACGTTTCCGAGTAGCGACCGCAGTTCTCTCGTAAATTGCATGTCAGTCAGCAACAGTGCGTAAGTAAGCGATGAGAGAAAGGTCCGATGACCCGCTGCGAGTGTTTCCGGGTCGCGCTGAACCGGCTTCTCGGAGGCGGTGGATGCTGTGCTCCTCGTCGACTGCTTCAAGGGCTCTTCAATCCAGGATTGGAAATGCTCGCAAGACTGCCGTACTATCTCGCCTTCGAAGAAAGCCGCAGTCTCAGAGAGCATGAAAATAGCAGCACTGCAAGTCGCCCACACGCGTCTCATGGCGATGTTGCGCGCATTGTGGCGCGGCCTCAGTTCGCTCTGCTTTGTTGTTGATACTGGGTGATCTCTTCGGGCAGGTGTCCGTTTCCATAGACTGTTCAGCCTTTGGTGACCTCTCCTGATCGCTAGCATATACGAGCTTATCGCAGTGTATGTTTCCAGATCTCTGGAAGACAGGAACAGGTCAAGCGGTGGCGACACAGTCATACTTAGTTCGGTAGGGTTGGGGAAAAGCAGATTGTTGAATGCGATCGAGGAGATCTCAGGCATTCCGTCACTCGAGCTGCCGGCAGTCGATGGGCGAGAGCTGGTATACTTTGGATTGGTCAACGAAATCTGCGATTGAGCATAGTCAAGAGTGGCGTCTTCGCCATTCTCATCTGCGACCGCAAGTGACCTCCACACCTGACGAAGAACTTGATTCAGCTCCGTGTCTTTCATCGACAGACTCTGTAATGCCTTGACTGGGTCTTGAACAAGCAGCTTGCCCATATTCTGTTGACGAGACTGCACTCGCTCTTCTGCTTCAGCGATTAATGCAGTCGCGAACTCGCCTCGATCAAGCAGGAAGAATTGTCGCAAGCACACCAAGACTTGGACAGTCTCGCTCATGGGGAGGAGGTGCTGCAAAACATTCTGAGATAGAGAGAGCCTGATCTGTGCGATGGTGCGCGAAAACTGAGAAGGAACAATGGGCAGTGACAGCGAGGATAGTTGCTGCAGATGGTCGGACGCAAGCTCAGTCTGGTTCGCAGCTGGTAGTGAAGGGGTCGAACGAGCATTATTAGATGAGCGTCGATAATACTCAACTTGATGTATTGACTTGCCGATGAAGAGCAGGGAAGCAGCAAGGCTTGGAGGTACGAAGGACGGCAGTAATTCTTTGTTCTTAACGAATGAGCGACTGCCTTCGTCGCCCTCAGTACGTATGAAGAAGTCTCTGCTGCCAAGAGTCGGGAGCTTCCCATAGATGAGCCAGGATGATAGTTGTCGCAGCCATGCACGTTCTGCCACTCGGGCAAGCTCAGTCGCAGCATCTTCAATCTCAGGAAAGCCACTCTGTGTTTCTGCTCGCAGCTTGTCAATCAGACGAGCACTGGTGCAATGAGCTCCGGATGCCGAGCCATGTTTCGGAGAGCTCACGAAGGTTGCAAGGTCCCAATACCAGTTCATGAGTCGTGGCCATTGATCAAATTCAGCGACCAGTGCAGCAAGAGGGACGATGTCGTATGCTCCCACGATGCTCGCATCATGGGTTAGAATCTTGCTCTCGGTCTCGAGGATTTTCTTTTGGAAGCGAGCCAAGTGAGTGTGCTGCACTGAGGTAGCGACGGCTCTGCAGATCAGCGAGACATGAGTTGAGGATACGGTGTCGAGATGGCGCTTCAGCCGGCGATGCAGTTCTGAAAGTCTCCCAATAGATGCCAGTAATGCCTTCTCAGACGGAGAGAGGAACGGCAGGTCAGAGGCGTCATGATCCGAGACGCTGTCTGCGAAGAGTGGTGAAGGATGGCCTGAGAGGGCCAGCAAGACCTCATGCAACATGCTAAATACAGAATGGCGGTGCCTGCGACTTTGCTCTCTATCTGGCTCGAGCAGGCGTTGCAGTCATGCTTTGACGGTGCTCAGCCTTGTTTCTGGAGCAGGCTGCGGCGACAAAACAGTGCACCAGGTGGTCCGTTGCCACAGAGGCACAAGAGCTCGTATGGGGATGGACCCAGTTCCCCTGCCCAGTTGTTTTCTCGGCAACGCGTGTTGATCGGAGACGCGCGATGTCGTGCCGATGCTGTATGTAGTTCTATTGTATGGCGTGTTGTGTGTGGTAGTTCTAGGCTCACGAGAAGGCTGGACACGCGTCTGAGTAGTTCTATCACTGCCGTTGCTGGCGATGTTCGATGTTCGCATTGTAGCTTGATGATGTAAGCGAATAGGGAAGGTCCACCTGAAATCGACCAGGGTCTGCCTACTTCAAGCTCCAGCTCTCGTAGAGCTACATAAAGAAGCTCTCTTTGTCTTGATCTTCCCTCCCACACCTCTCCTCCACAGACACTACATCTGTCCTCTTCCACTTCAACCTCCGAGTCCCACCCGCGTCCTCTGCACCTGCCATCTCACCGTCTCCATCCTATACACCACCACCACCACCACCCCGCCTGCGACTTCGGTAACAGCCAAGATGCAGAACATTAGGGCCAAGATCAAGAGAAAGTTGTCGATGCATGACAAGAACCGTACATTCCACTGCTCCAGAGCCACACCATACGTCCCGCTGACACTAACAAAATAGCCAACGTCGATGATGTCGAGGATGCAAGCGATGTCGATGAAGAGACATACGGAAACATCTCCAAGGACATTGACAGAGCTGAGCGCGATGGTCATGACCAGGGCAAGCCAGGCAGCTTCCTCAACAAGCTGATTCTTAGGTGAGTTTCGCTGCCGAGAAGCATGCTTGCCTCAGGCTCATGGCATGCAGTGGAAATAAGAAGACCGAGGAGCAGCTGGCGAGAGAGTCGCAGCTCTCAGCCGAGAATAAGAGTTGATTGAGAGCGTCGCAAGCGCTAAAAGCATTGGGATAGAACCAGGATACGCATGTCGGTAACGCACATACGACAGAATGAACACTTGAATCAGCAAAAGTCGCTATAAGTTCGCCATGTCTGTGCTAAATATTTGCCGACTGTGGCCCTCTGGAGCGAGGCTGCCGGGGGAGAAAGTCCAATTCCTTGCATCAATCCCGAGGCAAGTCACGCTACCCATGAACGAGCAATCGATTGCGAATGATATCTGCTGCACGCAAGGTGATTCTTTCTTCTGGGTCTTGTCAAGCAACAGTCCTTGGACACTTGCTCTGCGGCCTCGATCTGATCTGCCCAGTACAGACGTCAGTTTTCTGCTAATCGTAGAGGATTGTCGGCAAAGTCTTCCGTAGTTCTGTGGTCTGCTGGAGCTGTTCGATCCCCCGAGCATGGTAGCAAGGACAAATAGCAGATGGTTCCGCGTGATGTCTATGTGTTCATGTGAGTCCAGTTTCAGACATACATAAAGCTACCAGAGGGGAGTCTAGAGGAAGATATACTTTAAGCGAAGTAGCAAGTGAAAATATATTTTTACCTCGACTTATATTCATTGCTTAAGTTTTAGGATGTTTTAAAAGCTATAAGGAGAGAGTCTAGAGTATATAGGGAGAAGAAATATTTTGAACTAATGTTAGGAGAGATGTTATATGCTTACCTAGCCTAGATAAGACTAGACTTCCCCCTTACCGCTCGAATAATTAGATAGACTTAATGCTATTAGAAACGAATACAGAGGTATTTAGGAAGGAGAAAGTACCTCGAGCAAATGCAGCTTGGGATTAGAAATCCGATTATTCTGTGTGTTCGTACGATACTACACATCTCTATATCAAAGCAGCAATTCCAACAAGTCCCATACCAACTAAACCTCCTACGCCGGTAATCATAGCCGCACCTGCCGAGCTGCTTGAGCTGCTACCAGCAGTCGATGCTGTAGGCATATACGGATCTCCAGAAGTCACGGCAGTACCGTCACCATCAGGATAGCTGTTCCCAGAAGTCTCGTTGAAGTTACTAGGCACAGTAGTCTGGTTCGAAACATAAAAGAAGTTGGCAGCAGCAGGAGTACCGAGCATGGTATCATTGATGAAATTCGTAAGATTGAAGCGCGAACGATTGCTGTTGCTGAGGCCAGACCATTGTTCCGGGATCGTGAAGTTCATGGGTTGTTGGAATGCGTAGAGGATGTAGCGATGTGCGCTGGAGTTCGTTGGGGGTGATGGGCGGCGGTACTCTACGACTGGGGCGGAAGTGTTTTCGAGCTGGCGTCCGACTGTGGAGAGTGGGAGGGTGGCTGGGTTGTTGTCGGATTGTGTGAGGTTGGCTTGCATCCAGTGAAGGATGAAGCGGTTGTTGGGCATTTCTGGATATGAGGCGTCCGGGTCGACCATCAGGACGACGTATTCACCGGAGTAGTTGGCTAGGGAGCGGTAGGCTGAGGTGTTGACGCTTAACGTTGGGGCCATTTCGGGGATATTGATGCCGAAGAGTGCTCCTTCTGTGACTGGGACTGTTCCATTTGTGGTTGTGAAGACTGCTGTGAGAGCAGTGTCGTTTGGTGCCTCTGGGAAACCAAAGTCAGGCGGAGGTATGGCCAATGCTGGTGCAATGGCCAGAGCGAGTGTTGCTGTAATGCTTGTCTTCATGTTGACCGATGTTAGCTGATGCTGGTGTAGCGGATAGTATGAGACCTGGCATTCTCATTATTTATATCGACATGCTGTAGATGATCAGCGGTATATCTCTACGTCACCTCGGTTCGGGCTTCCGTCTTGCCTTGCCTTGAGTTCCCGTCTCATGCTGGCCACGTTTGCAACGCCATGCTGCGACACGTTGGAGGCACATGAGAGGTCAGCTGTCGGCCACAATTCTTTCCCAACTGCTGAGCGGCTAGTGAGGCTACTGTATTCTAGTGGAAGGCGACGACGTATGCGAGCGACTATCACAGCCTGTTGTCGACCACGAGCGACTTATGGCCACCGCACGATACAGCCCTTACGGAAACATTGTGAGGCTGTTCTTTCCGATGCACGAAGCGATGAAATACGAGCTGCGATGAAGACGAGTTGGTCGCGCTCCAGCAGACGGACACAGCCCTCGTGAACAGCACCCGTAAATGCCAAGAAATACGGCACGCGAAAACAGCGACAAGCACAAAAGTGCCATTCAATCTATCTTACACAACACGATGCACCACACACCTACAAAAGCCCTCGAGTCAACTCTCCTCAACTTGGTCAATCCTATTCACAAGCTCAATATCCCCTTTCTGCCCCAAGAACTGCACAGCAACGGCATTCTCATCCATCTCAATGCCAAGCACATCTAATCCCTTCCGAAACTGCCTCAAACTACATTCCGCTTGGCTCTGGTTCTGCCACACGTAAGTCTCTCGCGCACCTTTGATCATTGCGGCTCGCTGAGCTCCGATGATTCTTAGAAAGTCGTAGAGTTCGCCGTGGAAGTTGAAGTGGAAAGTCGACGAGGAGAGCCAGATACTGATCGCTTCTTTTCGGATTTGTTGACTGGTTTCGATGATGGATGGGAATTGGATGTGTTTTGCAGTTGGGTCTCGACTTGAGCTTATGTGATCCAGTGCGACGTTGGTGTAGTCGGAAAGAACATATTCGTAAATGCGGTTGCGGATCTCGCCAGGTAGGTTCAGGAGTCGGCAGTCTTCTTGGTCGTGAAGAACTTCGTCATGGGCAACTTCATCATCCCGGACTTCCTGAATGCGAGCTGATTGGCTCATATGCGTGTGGCCCTCGTGGAGATGGATATGCATGTGCGCATTTATGTGGGCTTGGAATCTGGCATTGCAGCTCGGGCACATGTGAGCTTGCCGATGCAAGACATGGGAAAATGATGCGGCCATGGCTAGACGACGCTGATCCATTTTCTTTTCTGCAGAAGTAGCGACCGAAGTCCTTTATCATGAAACGTGGGCATGCTTGTCCCTATTATGTTGTGGTTGACCATTCCGGTCCTCATTACTCGGCTCCTCCCGATGCCGACATATACCTTGATGAATGCTCGTCACGAGTGATACCAGCATCTCAGCCACATCCGTTTGGTTAGCGAAACAACCAAGATCGATTCGGCCTTGGACACCACTCTCTTCGTTTTCGGACAAGCAGCCTTGCAGCCGGACCACGCAGAACCATATTTCGGTCTTCCAAAGCACTTCTTTCAGTTAGCATAAGCATCGACATTTAGGTCGCTCGGCCTGTCGTTACCTCTCTGACAATGGATACTTTCTCACGTCGATCCCGTTCTCCCAGGCGTCTTCTCTTGGATTCTTGGATATCATGTCGACTTCAGTGCCATCCTCAAGAACCAAGGAGAATCGGAATCTGAGCGCACCCGGAGCTGGCAGTGCGTCCAAGATTTGAAGCCACTGCAGAATGTTGTACATGATGTCTTCAGCGTCGCGCCACGTCTTCGCATCTTCGTCCGGTTCCAAGTGGCGGATGAGTGCCGCCTTTTGCACGGGCGAGCGCGCCGAGCAGATAGAGTAAACTTAAACTTGCTCGTTGACTGAAGTGGATTTCCATGTGTGGGTACCAGAGCCCTCCAGCTTCACCTTCGATCTGGCGACATAAGCCGAGAAGTTCAGGTGGGTGATATGGACGATTCGTCTTGCAAAAACAATAAGACATCGAGCGGCAGGCGCAGAATTTCCTTTCCCTCGGCAGGACAAGTTTCCAGATCTGATTTCGAAGTTCCGGTGGAAGTGAAAGAAGGTGACACTTGTTGCTGTTCCCCGTCCGGGCAGTCTCGACGACGTCTTCGGCCATTGTGACGTTCGCAGGCTGGATGACTAGATGTTGTGACAGGTGTTGCAGCGACGTGGTGTTCTCGACGACATCTTCGGCCATTGTGATGTTCCCAGGTTGGATGACTAGATGTTGTCACAAGTGGGGCATCGACAAGAGGAAGGTGCCATGCGGTGGGCGACTTGAAGATAGTGCAAAGAAGAAAGATGTACTTGCCTTTGGCGCCACATGCATTTCACAAGAGTACTGCTACTACCTTCCGCTTCTCTATTCCATTGCCTCGTTTTCGCTCGTGCAGGTTCTCTGCCCGATGCTACGTCCAGAGCCCAAACCCAGATCCCACTTACTCTACTCAGTGACAAACACGCCTGTGATCTCGATCGCCGTCTTCTGTAGCTCAATGCCAGCCATCTTGAACATTGCCAAAGCTTTATCGACCTGTTGATCGATGGTCTGGTGCTCCTTGTCGTACCAATCGTAATTCAAAGATACCTTTCCAAGAGCAGCACGCGCTTCAGGATCAAAAGAGCGCAGGAATGGTATGACGTCGCGAGGTGAGCGAGCAGTGATGCGGAGATGGCTGTAGTAGATCTTGATGGCGTCTTGTCGAATCTCGTAGCACGTGCGGAGGAGGGCTGGAGGCTTGATGCGCCAGCAACTGGTAGGCGAGAAGTGTGGTCTGGGCGCATTTGCCGTGCCATTAGGAAATACTGCGTAGCGGTAGATGCGTGCACGAATCAGCTCTGGAAGCTCAAGCAGCGCCGATGGCGTGAAGATTCTCTCCACCGTAGCCGTCACCCGTCTCCTCTCGAGGTCAACATATTCTGGATCTTGGCCGATGGCATTGCCATCTTCCTTCGCCAATGCAGAAGGACTTGGGAGTTCAGATGTAGCTATCGTTGAGTTTGTAGGCGTCGCCGGCGATGATACTGCGATTTCGTGGTAGTCGCTGGAGTCATTGGAAGACATGACTTGGGTGTAAATTGAGGAGGGTGATGATGGCATCACCGTGGACTGAACGTCCAATATCTTTTGTGATCGAAACAATCCCGGAATTACAGTTGCTGTCATGTCGCCGTCTTGGCTGGACATTTTGTGGTAGATCCTGGTGATGGTATTCAAAGGACAAGTTGATGGTCGGCAAAGAAATCCCGGTTTGGGTCTACCTTGTCTGAAGCTCACATGCAGCCGTTGCCACAAGCCATTGAATGTGACACTTCCGGGGCTCAAAGTGAGCAGAAAATGAAGGGAGCCAACATCAAAGTTGTCCTAGTAGTGTAGTGTTCAGACACTCCAGATCTTCAGCGTGTTGTCGGGGACTGAATGGTGCTGATATCCATGAGATGATTCATCTTCACTGTCGCTTTCATCAGCTCGACTAGGAGAAAAGTGTTGTCCAGAAGCCGTTGCCAAGACTGAGCCGCTTGAATGCCAGATAGCACTAGCCACAGGTGCATCATGCAGGTGAAGTTCAGCATCAGGTGGATGCTCGCCAGCACTATTGCCGGGGTTCGACCACATCCTCACTTGGCCGTCAGTTCCGCCAGTCCAGACCTCGTACCCAGATGCCGTATGTACAACGTCCATGTAAAGTGGTTGCGGCGTATCAGCGCTTCTCCCAACCAAATCGACCACTTTTTGCTGCGTGTTGCGGATATCGAAGATCTGAATGCGATCGCTCTGCCTCTCGCCCACGAGTAGGTAGGTGCCATCGGGGCTCCACTTCAAATCGGTAACTCCATTGCCCGGACCTTCCACGTTGAAGGTGGAAGCCCAAGAACCCAAACCATCGTGATCATAGAGGGCAACTTCGCGTTGGGTGGTGCCTAGAGCAAAGACCCCTTCACAGCTAGTACTCATTGCTGACACGAAGGCCTTCCTGGTCAGTCCATGAAGTCCACCTCGATGAGATTTTCGCGCTGGAGTCAGTCGTGTGAACTTCATGGGCGCTTCTCCGGCTCTGCTGCAGTCGAAAACAGCCAGAGCATTTTCACTGCCAGCCAAGAAATGCTCACCATTGCGCGTGAAGATCAGACTTCGAGCAGACAGATGCGCTTCGGTCTGAGAGCGAACGAGCGGGTAACTGCCATGTATAGTGCTATAGTGTAATGCATTTCGTAGGGTGATCGGCACATGGGCACTTCCACTCAGGACCAGAGTCGTGGCTGGATTCTGGAGATCGAAGCCTGGATATAAAGCATGACTTTGTATATTGCTTCCAGACTGCCAGGAAGAATGAGATATAAGTTGCTTGGGATCATTTGATTCTTCTAGAAGATCTGTTGGTAAGACGAAAGTGCGTAGGCGGTTGTCTTGGCTTCTCGTTATCACAGAGGTTCCGTCGGGGCTGAATAGTGCCTGTCGGAAGGCGCGCTGAGGCTTCCCATCACTGCTCGATGAGCTGGTATGTCGTGCGCTTGTCGTAGCTCTGCACTTCCGCCGAAATGTGTGGTCGAGAGAAGCCATGTCTAGGTTCGAATGAAATATATATGTAAGTGATGCCGTCGGCAAAAGTGACAAAGAGGTCTGTGCACTCCGGCTGGCAGGGCCGAGAACTCACGAGCTTCTTCGAGCTTCGACAAAACTTCTACTATTCTCTCCTCCATCCGTTCTGCATCTATCGACTTCCAGGCATTCCCGAAACCACGTTCATCGCATACCACGATCCATCAATTAGAGATCCGTCAAAATGGTACGTCAAAATTGATGCAAGTGACCTCCGCAGAGCTAATGCGACGACGTGCAGACTACTGCAATCAAGTCTATCAAGGCCCTCGCACCCCTCCTCGATCGCGTCCTGATCCAGCGCGTAAAGGCTGAGGCAAAGACATCTGGCGGCATTTTCCTCCCAGAGACCGCAGTGAAAGAGTTGAACGAGGCCAAGGTGCTGGCTGTGGGACCTGGTGCACTTGACAAGGATGGCAAGCGATTACCAATGGGCGTGAAGGCTGGCGACAAAGTCCTGATTCCTCAGGTAAGGCATAGAAAGAATTGATGAAATGTCATTATGAGCTGCGAGATACTAATGTGGTATACAGTTCGGTGGCAGCCCAATCAAGGTTGGCGAAGAGGAATACTCCATCTTCCGGGACCACGAGTAAGTCATCAACAAGATGGAAAGGCTGGTGATGGACTACTGACAAGTACAGCATTCTTGCCAAGATCAACGAGTAAACGGCCATGATACCCGAAAACGAAAAGTTGTAACAATAGCATTACCCGGCGTCCGTCTACGAGCGCGGCGTGGAGAGCATCGGTGGTACCCCGAGCAACTTGTTCAATGTACTTTTTGACAATGTGTAGTAGAACCTCTGTGTGAATACATCTCTGCTCTTCGACAGCATACATGTTGCTGACTCCCAGTACGCACTAATCTGCCACACCATATTGCCCTCGTCGGCGCTCCATACTGGGTCTCCTGGAAACAGGGCTCGGATAGTGGAAGGTCACTCGGCCCTAGTCGTCGACTATCGACCTAGGCTCGGATATTTTTCATATCCCGAACTGAGTCAAAACGATAGAACGGAGCAATGCCCGCCAAGTGCTCGAGACGGGAGCATTTTTACGCTGGACGTCTCCAAGACCTACGACTCTTCTTGGCGAGTACGATTGTTCCTCATAGCTCATCATTCTTGGCTCTCTGGAAGCACCCGTCCGCGAGGGGACAACTTCATGGTCGCTCGCTGAGGCCTGCTTGTCAAACGGGCGAAGGTCCGATGAGGGAGCAATGGTTCTTTTAAATACACACATGATTCGAGGTACGCACCAATTGTCGTGGGACATATCACTCTCTTTAAGATGTGATCCTGAATCTCTGGTTTCATCCAATAAAACCTCGAATCTTGGCGCATGGTCGAAATTCTAGAGTCGGCCAACGAGTCGTCCCTCCCCGCCAAGCTCTTCGTTGCGGCACGTATGACAAGAATATAAGCCGCCCCTTCTGGTCTTCCCTTCGTCATCAAGCTCAAAAGGCTGGGCAATGACCATGCGACGCCAGCTCGCGTTGGAGTGGTGACTTCCGGCTCCAATTTGCGCTGGGATCTCGATGCCTGTGATGCAAGCCACTGTTGTGATATCTCTCATCCCATCAAGCAGGATTTGCGGCTTGACTCCGGTCTTCGAGAGCTGGAACGAATTGATATGGCGGTTTCCGAGCATCCTCAGTGCGGGATCGGGTATCTTCCATAGCGTCGCCTGGAGTGGCGGAGGACCTTGGATGACGGCCTTAAAGGACCGATTTACGCGCTGAGCCAGAAGAGTGTTCGGATATCAACCTTGGTGCATACATCAGCTAAGTGTGCATATCCGAGAATGATCATGCTCATATATTTCAAGATGTCTTCGAGCAGCTCAGTGGTTCCAAAGACACGCGCCACTGAGCCGAGCGGGCGGACCGGCGTCCCCTATCATGAACACATTCGCCTGTGGTTGTGCCGATCGCCTCCGACGAAGAGCAAGAAGAACATGATCCTGAGTGCACATGGCTCGAACTTTTGTGCTGGGGCTGAATGAGCGTCAAAGATTGACTGTCAACGGTTTTCGAATCTCATGGTTACACACAAACGGGCCCGCCTCTGTGCTGCGCAAACATTGTGGAACTTGCACGCCGGCAGCGATACGTCTTCGTACGCGAGCACGGACAACATACTAAACCCTTCCGCACCCATATTACACGCAACACAACCTGCTCTGGATGACCACGATTATTGTTTCGAGCGTTAGCACATACGGTAGCCTGGAAAGTATATCAGATCCTATGTAACCCTCCCGCCCTTCCAAGTCTGGTCAACCGCGATCTTGTGGCCCCGGAGCAGACTTTATCAGGGTACACAGCAGCACAGGCATGTCAGGGCCGTCGGGCACAGACACTGTTCCGACGCTTGGAGCATGTTCTCCATCAGCGATCGTCAAAAGTCCACTAAAGGTGGGAGGCTCTTCAAAATGCTTTGGCATATCCCCGCGATGCCTCGACTCGAACATCGAAAGGTCGCCATACCCGTGGCACGATCTCTCATCGATGCTTCGAATAAGCCACTCATCAGCTACAGAAAATGATTGAGCGACGAGCATCTGACGCCAGCTGGCTTCCGGGCGAAGCATAGCTTGATTTGAAGTTGGTTTGATCTGGATGACCGTGGCATTATCAATCTCGAGGGGGGCACCGCATGACCATTTGGGAACAAGCTTTTCCTTCTTGACCATGAAGGGATTGAAGCAGTGACCATTGCCTGCTCGAGATAGGAGCGTGTCAGGGCAGAACCATAGTCTGGCTTGTAGTGAGGGCGAGCTCTGGATGACGGAACGTATCCTTCGATCAACGCGTTGCATCAACAAGAGGGTTCGTAGCTCGACCTAAACAAGTCAGTGCAAGTACGACAGTCGTTGTGAACCGTGGCCCTCACAAACTCCAGGATCGCTTCAAGCAGTTCGGTGGTGGCCAGAACGCGACGCATCGATTCAGGCATGCGGGTCGAGACTGGTGGCCCATCTGCTTCTCTCGTCTGATGACCATCAAGGCTGGTCTGAGAAGGCGTTTCCGTGCTTCCCATGGTATATATCGCAGCTTGGAACAGCGGTGGCTGTCGAACCCCTCCGAAACATACTGCCACCCTTCCTTCTCTGAAAAGACTTTGAATGTGAGCGTCTCTCATCATCTTGGTAAATCCCAATATCTGTAGACTCAGGTGGGGAGCGAAATTAGTCGAGATGTGCCAATCTCAGAGGATGAAGACAAGTTTAAAGTCGTGCGTGACATCAGGGCTGTGCAACGCAAGCATTTTGACTCATCAATAGTCATCGCTCTCAACTGCGCCCCGAGCAGAAAGAATTCTTGGCGGCAACAAGCCTGTGATGTCGTGCTGCGCCAGATTAGAAATTTCTCGGCTCCATGTCGTCTCTTCGCACAGTCTCTAGTGCTCTGAGGCGCTCCGGCCTCTTGCGGCAACATCTGGCGTTTTCTGGACAGGCGGCCTCGTATCGCGATCTCCTTTACAATACCACTCGATGCCGCACATAATTTCTGGTTCGAGTGAAGATAAACGCCTTGAGCAACTCGTGCCTAAGATGACAGAATCTGCCGTAGATCGATCGAGCTGGCGAGAGGCGGAGCACAGCCTCTGGAGCTTCCAGCATGTTAACGAAATACTTCCTGTGGATATCATCGCTAAGAGCTGGTCACCTGCAACGCTTGAATATGAATGCATGTCATTCCAACGGTTTAGCGTGAGAGCGTCAGAGCAGCGATCGCTAAATATCATCCAATCAATACTTGGAAGAAACCGAGACCGATGGCATCGTTGTGCTGAAAGACAACAAGATTGTCTTCGAACACTACGACAGGACAAACTCTCGCGAATCCGTTCATGCAACTTTCTCTATCACGAAATCTGTGACTGGGCTGCTCAGTGGTGTTTTGATCAGTCAAGGTCTGTTGGATTCCGATGCACTTGTCGCGAGCTATGTTCTAGGTTGGATGGTGGACGCCAGGATTTGTCGATGTAGACAGAATTCACAGCCTCGTGCCAGCCAAGCTTTTATTAGGCATCGCTCCACTCCTCGAATTGGTATATGAAGTCTCTAAACGACCGTCCATCTTCCGACCCCGGCACGTGCAATATATCTGCCAACTGGAAAATCCCAGATGTCCTGATATTTAGGTTGCGATCTGTAGAACATGGTTGAAGAAGGAAGGACGAAAAAGCGGTTGAGCTATCAGAGGACGACGGTGTTCTCTCGTGGTCTTGTCTTGCTGAAGCCAAAGCCCGCAAGAACAGCACCTCGTAATGTGCCGACAGCAGGACGTTCAGCAATAGCCAGCCCAGGTCGCATTGAGCTGTTGCAGACAGAAGTAAGAGCTTCGTATCATTTTCGTGTTCTTGAAGCCACCAAGTCAAGGTGGTACGGTGGCTGCAGAACCTTTCTTTTGAAGGGCTGCAAATCCGAAGACAAAGCAGGAGCGACGTAGGAAGCACAGAGGCCGCTTATCGCCGCCATGTTTCGCTTCAATCTGATGTGCAGCGTCCCTCTACGTACTAGCAAAGAAGATGCACTGGTATATCAGAGTATAGTTCCTAAGCTCGAGCGTTTGACTTCATTAAAGCATACATCATGACTGCATCAAACAGTATAGATGCGTGACACCGCATTTTGGTCACTGGCGTAAGTTTAGGATTTCCCAACAGCTATAGGTAATAGGCAGATGCTTATGGGCTTTCAGGGCGCAGGCTTTCTTGGATTAGGACTGGTCGCGGTACTCCTCGGTCAAGGAAACACTGTCATCGTGCTTGATAATCATTGGACGAGCTTGCAATCGAGTCTGGAAAACCTCGCAGACAACCCGGGACTGACCATCGTTCAGTCAGTCGTGAATCTTTTCATATAAGCGCTTCAGTGCATTTCTGCAGAGCCGATGTAACGGATGGAATCCCCATCGAGATTGAACCTTGTGATCAGATCTATCACCTTGCCTGTCCAGCTAGCCCAGTGCACTTCGCAACGAATCCTCTCAAGATCCTTGACACATGCTACCTTGGAACACGAAATGTCCTAGAGAGGGCACGGCGGTGGAATGCGCGTGTGCTACTTGCCAACACATCTGAAATGTAAGTCAAATGCGCCAGCCTGGCTTGAGGACATCCGACTGACTGCCGCAATCAAAGTTACGGTCAGGCAGAGCGTGATCCACAGGACGAGGGCTATTTCGGAAATGCCAATTGCTTTGGCCCACGATCCTGCTATGATGAGGGCAAACGAGTTGCCGAGTCTCTTGCATACGCATACCGCCAGCAGTACCCGAGCTCACTTGAGATCCGCATTGCGCGAATCTTCAATGCGTATGGTCCAGGAATGCACGCTCGAGATGGGCGAGTAGTGTGCAGTTTCATTGATGCTGCACTTCGGCAAGCAGAGATGTCCGTCAATGGGGATGGCAAATCGACTCGTTGCTTTCAATTCGTTGATGATTGTATTGCTGGACTCCAGAGCTTGATGGAAAGTTCATGGAAAGGTGGTCCGGTCAATATTGGAAGCGAGCGAGAGACGACAATTGCTGAGCTGGCACAAATCATCAACAGCATTGTTTCGAAAGTCACAGGCCTTCCAGAGACCAGAGTTGTGCATGGGCCACCTCTGCCTGACGACCCAATACAGAGGAGGCCTGATTGCACGGTTGCCAGGGAGGTGCTTGGATGGGAGGCGAAGACGAGTTTGCAGGAAGGCTTGCGAAGAACGATCGAGTGGCATGTTGATCTTGATTAGCACAAACGATGATGGAGATTGCCGCAAGACGCCACGCGATAGCTGTTCAAGCCATGTGTAGCACAGCATAAGCCCGAGGGTTGCATCATCTCAGTCGATCTCATCGTTCTCATCCACATCCACATCCTCGTCCCCGTCGCCGTCACCGTCGATAATGTTGTCGAGCATGTCCAGGTCATCGTGAGCGGTGGCTTTGGAAGCTCGGAGTATGATGAGTCGGGCGCGTCTGATGGCTTCTTGTTCGGCTTTCTTGATTGTGCCCGACACGCGAACGACCTGGATTACGCAGTGTTGATCAATTGGTTTGGGCAGTTTGGTGACGAAGGATAGCGCGGCCCAGACCAGGCTGTAATGCGCTCTCGCCACGCGGATGATGGCAGTACTTGTAGCAGAAGAGCAGTATACGACCTTCAGACTGCCTGACACCATCCCAGCTCCATAGTCGCCGAAAAGCTCAGCCACGCCATTCCGAACCATACGAACAATGAATCCTGCTTCGAAGCGGTCGGAACTCGGTCTTCGAAATTTGACGGACCACGGTACATTTTCGTCGTTGTGCTTCGCGTTTGGCGCGTCTTGGGGGTATAGCACGTTCATAAGCAAGTAGCGGTGCTTGATGCGGACCATCGTGGCGACAGCATAGAATAGAATAGCACGTGTAGTTAGTAGATCTACGCTGTAGTAGTTCTGTGGAAATCTCACATTCGGCTGGTCGGCATCTTGGCGGTGCCCTGCTTCTTGCTATCATCGTCGACTTTAGAAAAACTTCATGCAAATGCAACTCCTCCTACAACACATTTCACACTGAACAACATGTCGGACAAGCGCTTCAGCGCGCTCGCCAAAGATCCGCGATACCGACTGCCTAGCAAAAAAGAAGCCCGCACAGCTGTCGACCCGCGATTCAAGACATTGTTCACAGACCAAGAATTTCGCAAGAAAGCCAGCGTAGATCGCTATGGACGCAAGATCAAGCCTGATGCTGGCAAGAAAGAGCTGGAGAGGCTGTACAGATTAGATAAAGAGGACAAACCAGCAAAGAAAGCCGACAAGAAAGTCGACAAGAAAGTCGAGCGAGAGCTGGTCGGCAGCTCAGATGAGAGCGAAGGAGTGGACGAGAGCGAAGACGAGGAATTGGTTGAGAAGCGCGATCCAGCGCGAGATGGAGGCTTTTCGGAATCCTCGTCAAGCGAGGAGGAGACGTCAGATGAAGAGGAAGAAAGCGACGAAGAGGCAGAACTGGCAGGCGATACAGCGGGGAATGAGCAGACCGAAGACATTCCTATGGGTGAAGTCTCCAAGCGCATCGCTTGTGTAAACCTGGACTGGGACAATATACGCGCTGCAGATATTATGGCAGTGGCCAGTAGCTTTGCGCCGACGAGTGGAAGAATAGAAAGTGTCACAATATATCCTAGTGAGTTTGGACGAGAACGACTGCAGCGAGAAGAGCTCGAGGGTCCACCACGGGAGATTTTCGCCAGCTCGAAAAAGAAGCCTGACGAAAATGACGAAGATGACGACGGAAGCTCGGACGATGACGAGAAGATCAAAGAGCGATTACTCAAAGACCAAGCTGGTGACGGAGAAGAGTTCGACACTGCCAAGTTGAGGCAATATCAGCTGGAGCGCTTACGGTATTATTACGCTGTGATCGAGTGTTCCGATAATGCCACAGCCAAGACTCTATACGACTCCATGGACGGGCGCGAATATCTGTCCACGTCAAACTTCTTTGATCTGCGATTTATCCCCGATGAGACCTCATTCGACGAAGACACTCCTCACGATGAATGCCTCGATCTTCCTCAGGGCTACAAGCCCAATGACTTCCGCACAGAAGCCCTAACACATTCCAAAGTCCGCTTAACATGGGACGATGACGACGCCACTCGTAAAGAAGTCCAAAAGCGTGCTTTCTCCCGCGCAGAAATGGACGAGAACGACCTGCAAGCTTACATAGGCTCAGACGACAGCGATGCAGACTCCATATCCTCCCGCATTTCAACAGCCGAACAAAAGCGTAAAGCCAAAGCCGATGCAAAACGAGCAAAAGCACGAGAAGCGTTCGGCCTATCCCTCGAACCTACGAAATCAAGCAAAAAGGATAAAGACGAAGTCGTAGGCGACATGCAAATCACATTCACATCAGGCCTATCCTCGAAGAAGGGCGGCAAAGTCTTTGAAAACGAACCCCAAGACGAAGAATCGACTCGACAACGATACATCCGGAAAGAGAAAGAGCGTAAACAGAAACGAAAGCAACGGGCCAAGGCTCGCAATGGAGGAGAACAAGAAGATGATGATGATGAAGAAGCAGACCGCGGCGCCGAGGACGAAGGTTTCAACGACCCCTTCTTCAACGACCCCACCGCCTCAGCCGCAGCAGAAAAATCCGCCCGCAAAGCCGCCCAAGCCGCCAAACGCGCCGCTCGAGAAGCAGCAGATGCAGAAGCCGAAAGTCGGAGAGCAGAACTCGAACTCCTGATGGCTGAAGAAGATGGTGGAGCTCCTCAACATTTCGATATGCGAGAGATTGAAAAGGCGGAGAAAGCTGCTAGAAAGAAGAAAGGAAAAGGCAAGAGCGGCAGGCACATGGAAGAAGAGAAGGATGATTTTGAAGTTGAGACTTCGGATCCGAGATTTAAGGCTCTGTTTGATAGTCATGAGTATGCCATTGATCCTACTGCTCCTGCGTTTAAGAAGACGAAGGCTATGCAGGGACTTTTGGAGGAGAAGAGGAAGAGGAAGGGTGTTGAGGAGGAGGAGGAGGAAGGGGAAGGGGAGAGGAAGAGGGTGAAGAAAGTTGGAGATGATGAGGATGTCAAAGATCTTGTGGCGAGATTGAAGGATAAGAGTAAGAAGAAGAAGAAGAAGAAAGCAGATGGCAGAGCATAGTTCGAACAAGATTTGTGATGAGTGGAACGCTATGATAAGGCATTCCTCCTATCATCTAATTCCACGCTGCCAATAGCTGGTCCAGCGCCATCTTCATCCAGACCAACGTCTCTGTTCCGCATGTCACTGTTCTGTAGTCCAGCACTATTCGGAGGTGATTCGCCTACGCTGGCGTAGCCACCACTATGAAGTCGTGATGCACCTCTTTGGATGCCAATTTTCCCTTCGACCCATAATGCAGCACTTCTGATGTACTCCCACATTTTCTCTTGCACTTTGATCTGACCGGCCTCGTCGCGAGGATTCTCGTGCGCTTCAGCTTGAAATTGGTATTTCAGGCAATCCTTGACGGTGACCAGTCCGGTCAATCTCCCGCGATGCTCGACGAGAATGACTCGAGGTCCAAGTTTTTTGAAGAGCTCCATGACCGTCTCGAGGGGCAGACGTGGGTGTACAGCCAGAGGCGTAGGATCCACGAATTTGCTGAAATCCACGCTCATCGCTGGTCCTGTCTCAGCCATGTTGTCGAATGTAATAGCAGGTGCAAGCGTACTCGGTGTGGTCGCCGTCCGCGGTACATCTTGTGGGGCAAAGTGGCATTTGGCTGTCGGGTGAACCATTTGTTCTCGTTTCGCTCGGTCAAGAGCATAACGCAATTCTGTGCGGCCGATATAGCCTAGCAGGATGCCGGTCTCAGGGTCCTCCACAATAGGGAAGCCCTGATACTTCGATTCAGCGAGAATGCGTTCGACCTGCGAAAAAGTCAGGCCAGAGGCGGGGAGAGCAGTAGGGTCGGCTGTCATGCATGCTGAGACTGGAACTCCGAACGTGTGCTCTTCTTTGTTGTCGAGGAATGGGAAGCCACTGAACCAGATCATGCGGTCTGCGATACCGCCTTTGCCAAATCGTTCGCTGACGGCCTTGGTGACTCCGATGACGATCATGGTCGGGAGAATGTATGTCAGAGCGCCCGTGAGCTCAAACATGATGACTACGACGGAGATGGTGAGATGCATGATTCCGGCAAGTGCGGCGCCAGCACCCAGGAATGCGTACGTGCCGGGAGTGATGCAAGGCTGTTCTGGCTCGCAAGCTGAGAACAAGGCGGCGTTGGGAAATGATTCATGCAGAGCCTGAGCCAGAATCCCGATCATGCGTCCGAATGAGGCGCCGATAGCCATGGATGGGACGAAGATACCGGCAGGAACTTTGCAGCCAAATGATATGATGACTAGTCCCGTGCGTAAGATTGTTGCGATGGCCAAGCTGAAGACCATGCGCCAGCGGTGCTGAGCCTCGCACAGCTCATCATAGTCGTGCTCTCCTTCGCACTCTTGAAATAGTATCTCCATACTCTCAGTCATGTCGATCCTCAGAAACATATTGGGAAAGCAGATGATAGCCGTGGCAAAGGCAAGAATGGTAGCCTCCAGAATACCATATTGTGACAGGTATCGCGTGCGGAACGCTTGCACGCGCATATGCCACTTCATCACGAAAGCACCATAGCAGCCGCCGAAGACTCCAAGCAGAATGTAAAAAGGTATCTCAAAGAAGTGCCAGCTGCGATCGTATCGAACAGTGAACATGACCAGCTGACCTGTGCGGAAAGGATTCATGCCTGCCAGAACTGCTGTGGCGACTAGCGCGCAGAAGAAAGATCTCCATAAGGTCTTGAGGGGGAAGTGGGTGGAGACCTCTTCTAAGCTGAAGAGGACGCCTCCGATAGGACTACCGAATGCCACTGCAACTCCTGTAGCAGCAGATGCAGACAAGATCTCGCGGGTTTTGGCTGCATTGCGACGATACTTGTCGAACATTCGACTAATGACATTGCCAGTGCAGACAGCATAGTGGACCGAAGGACCTTCTTTGCCGACGCTGAGTCCCGATGCAATGGCAAGCGGAAGAGCGATTGACTTGATGAGAAGTGTCCAGAAGCCAAGAAAGCCCTTCATGACGAAGCCTGCGATGATGCATTTGATCTCACTGATTCCAGATCCGGCAGCATATGGAGCAAAGTTCTTGACCAGGATAGCTGCGACACTCGAAAAGAGCACGGCGAAGAGTATGTAGATCAAGTAGTTGACCGGGGTAAAGGCAGTCCAAGGTTTCCATTCCGGACAAGCACTCTCTAATCCCCAACAGCAAAAGTTCTCGTTGAGGTAGAAGGCAGTTGTACAGTGGCCTATCTTGATATCTGATAGCCACTCTGTCACAATATTCAGGAAGGCTGCGTTGAGTCCTATGGCAACGCCAATGAGGGTGACTACTATCCAGCCTTGGCCCGCATCATATGCCTCCCACAGCTTCCGCCTCCAGCCCAGACGTCCTTCGCGATCGAAAAAGCCAGCCCGCTCCTGCCTTCGCGCCTTGCGACGCTGCTGTTCCCGAGCGGCATCTTGCACCCAGTCTATTGTCGTGAAGTCCTCATATCGCTTGATCTCGGCGATCTCTTCGGCGACAATCTGGTCAGCGGTTGACACTGGCTCGTTCTGGCCTGCCTCTGCCTCTACCGTCGAGATATTAGACACCCGGTGGGTCGCGGGCTGCGGTTGCGAGCTGCGGCGGGCATTGGAGGACACGCTGGTAGCATAGCTGGATGTGCGCCGGGCGGCCGGGCGCTGTGGTGCTGGAGTCGGCTCGTGGATGGAAATACTGCTGACGCGCCGGTTCATCGCGTCAACATCCTCGCCTATTCATGTCGAGGCGGAGGAGGGAGGAGGGAGGAGGTGTAAGGTGTTCGTTGTTCCCGCCTTCATTGATGCCTTGATGCCCTGATAGAACTAGCGAATCCCATGTGAAAGCGGAGCCCAAAGCTCGGCGATTTCTCGGAAGTGGACGTCGCGTTCCGTTCTTTATGACCTCTACATATCGCGTCTCCAACTACTACTCCCACGACACAATACGCGTTTAAGACGCCGCTCAGAAACCTGCTGGGGCTGTCGGCGGCCAAAATGCCTTACAATAACACCCCGATTGCTCCTACGCAAGAGATCACCGGCACAGTGTCTCTGCCGCGTAGGTACACGACCGCACTCCAGTATAGCAATGCTAACGACGAGCCAAGTGGCACGAGTGAAGAAAATCATCAATGCCGATCCTGATATTGGCAGCTGCAGCAACAATGCCGCCTTTGCCATCACAGTCGCGACCGAGATGTTCCTCCAGCACTTGGTAGAGCAAGCATACAACCAGGTCAAGACAGAGCACACTCAGAAGCCAAGGCGTAATATCCAATATCGCGATGTCGGTAAGTCTTGGTATTTGACTCCCGTAAAAAAGACTCAGACACTGATTTGCTTAGCCAATGCCGTCGCCCGTGTCGATAACCTCGAATTTCTCTCCGATGTCGTGCCTCGCACGCAGACCTATAAGCAGTTCAAGCAAAAGCAAGCAAAGGAGGCCGCTGCGCCAGCTAACGGTGTCGGAAGTGGACAAGGCACACTCGATGGGCATCTAGGAGCTAAAGAAGCTCAAGCTACCAATGGCGCTGCTCTTGATGCCATGGACGTGGACAAGATCGCCGAGTCAAATGAGCCGGCAGATGAGGATTCTGATCTGCAGGAGGTCTAGAGGGCCAAGTATCACTCGAATTCGACCTTCTGGCACGTGGTCACAGATGCACAGATGCGACGGCGTTACGAATAAATATGAAGCGGGAATCTGCTGTCGATGCGCGAAGTCGAAACTTCCAATGCCATGTACAGACCTGGATCAAATATCTTCATCCGGGGCAGACATCAGAAGGGGCTCCTATATGCGACATGATAGGTACCGGCCTTCCCTGGCCTGCGTGGCCTCAAGCTCCGATTGACCTTGGCCAAGGTGAGGAAGACCTCACCCGATGTTCGACGGCGACTTGGAGTCTGAAGTTGGATCGATCGCGAGAGAGCGTGCTTTGAACGTGCCACGATCAAGCACTAGCCATGTCGGTGTTGGGGAACCTTGAAAGCACGAAGTCATGCTGATGAGGCGCAAATGCATGAATTATCTTGCCAGACGTAGCTACTGCCAAGAACCATTGGCCTCCTCGAGCCTCGAGCTTGGACTCGAAGAGTCAAAGATATGATCCCTAATGCTACACGAAAGATGAAATTCTGCAAGTTTGCTTGAGACAGTCTGTCGAATGGAGTTGTGCAACCAAATACAGTGAGCGCCATTGATGTTTACGCGATTCACAGTTCCGCCTTCATCCCAACCTCACTCCCAATTCTCCCCATCAGCAAAGCATCAACCTTCTCACCCTTCTTCACAACCGCCCTATCAGTCGGCAAACACAACAAAGCATTCGCCCCCTTGAAGCTTCCAATTGCAGAACTCCTCTGAAATCCCGTCGAAGTAGCATAAAGCAGACCATCCGCCTTCGCAGTAACAATCACACGATGATATTCCGATCTCTGAGTATCACACTTGATATCCGCAGTAGCGACAACTTTCACCTTCGGGAGTCCAGCAGGAGATATCCCACTAAGTTTATGCAGTGAAGGCAGCACGAAAAGATGAAACGTCACGATCGCAGAAGCAGGATTTCCGGGTAGACTGAATATGACTTTCCGCTCGTCTGCTCCAGTGTTCGACTTGAATGGGATGGTTGCGAAAGTTATGGGTTTGCCTGGTTTCATGCTCACTCTACCGAAATGGATTTTTCCGTTGAGTCGGCGTTCGATCGTGGGTTTCAAAAGATCGAGTTCGCCCATGCTCACGCCTCCGGAGGTTATGATTACGTCGCAGGCCCGTAGGGCTGAGCGGAGAGTTTCTTCTAGAGCGCCTGGGGTGTCGGAAGCTATGCCTAGGTCTATGGCCTCGAAGCCTTGGCCTCGGATTGCGGTGATGAGGGTGGGACGATTCGTGTCGCGGACTTGACCTAGTTTGAGCGTGGAGGAGGTGGTGTGAGGGATGATCTCGTCGCCGGTCGAGAGGACGCCGATGCGTGGGCGGGAGTAGATTGATACGTTCTGCACACCGACTGAAGCCAGTAGACCGAATTCTCCGCCTATGCATGTGATTGCAGATCCAGCTGAGAGGATCTTCGAGCCTGCTTGTACGTCTGAGCCAATTTCTCTGACGTTTTCGCCGGATTTGATGGCATCGGTGAGGATTTCGATTTCGGCTTCTTCGTTGCCGTCATCTGTCATTTGACGGAGTACCGTGTCTTCTACCATCACAACTGCTGTGGCGCCTGGAGGAAGAGGCGCGCCGGTTGTTATCCGCATGACCTCGCCAATCTCGAGTTTAGGGATGTCTTTTCCTGCTTCAGCATGGGATATGCCCACGACTGGGAAGAGACCTTTCGTGCTGGGAACCATTGGGTGGTCAGATGCCACGATCGCGTAGCCGTCGACTATGCTGGCACGAAACGCTGGGACTGATTCGACTGCGACTACATCCTTGGCCAGGACTGCACCTACAATGGATTCAGTAACAGGTGCCTCGATTGATTTCGGTGCTGGCGTGTGCTCGGCAATTTGCGCCAATGCATCGTCTACAGAAAGCATTGGGTAAGGAGATTCGCGGTAACGTCGTGTTGGCCCTGCACTAGGATCGTTGGAAAGAGCAATTCTATCTTCCGGCTTCGTATGTGCTCGTGGGCCATGGTGGTGCCCATGGGAGTGAGAATGGGAGTGAGAATGAGAGTGGTCATGCTTGGCAACATCGGCTTGAGAGGAAGCAGCAACGCCTGCATCTTTCTCAAGCTTTTTCACACCTCCGACATGCAGCGTGCGAGAGTCAGCTCCAGCCGCCTGTTGGCAAGCATGCGGCAAGAGCTTCAGTACGGCTTCGAGATTCTCCTTGGCGCCCTTGGGCGAGCCTGGCAGCGTGAGTATCAGAGTCTTGTTTCGGACACCTGCCACTGGTCGGGCCATTGCAGCAACTAATGTTATAGTAAGCAAAATGTGTTGTTGTAACAAGGCATAATGTTGATCCTTACATGGTGTGATGGCCAGCGACGCGGCCAACATCGTATGCACGAGCCCCGCTGCATTCTTATGAAGCAGAGGTGTTACTGCCTGAGTATGCTGTTAGATGTCCGTGGTCTTATTTGCGCATACTGAAGAGTCACTGCGTCGCCTGATTGCTGGCCATGGCCATTCTGCAACCGTCTTTCTTAGCATCCCGCTTACCTCTGGAGTGACGTCTTCCTCTGCAAAGCCTGTACCGCCACTAGTAATGACCAGGTTCAGCGGTTCTGAAGCATCCGTCCATTTTGTTACGGCTCGTTGGATCTCCAGTACATTGTCCGGGACTATGCTGGTGAAATCGGCAGTCCATTGATCGCCACCTTGGTCTGCAAAGACTTGTCGAATTACTGGTATTCCTTTGTCGGTAGAGGGATTCTTGGTCGCTGTCTCCGATATAATTATGATGCCCGCTCTCAGTTTCGACATAGTCGTCGTCGCTGCCGAGTGTAAGCGAAAAGAGACTAATGGTCCAGTCTTGCGTAAGGTATTGGCTGCGCTGATTCGTGGTGGAAGTAGAAACGGCGTATTACAGCTGCTATAGTGTGCATTGGCGAATAGCCGCACAGGACGATTCATACAGTACCGATGGTCAATATATGGCATCTCAAGCGCGTGAACGCAGGTGGTTGGCTGAAGTTGAGGCGCATGCAGATACTATGTCTTGCCCTCAACCTGTTAGTGCGGCCCGTAGAGCCTCTCCTCTCTAAATCCGGCCGGGGGAGGGCTAAAGGGGTAGATTTGTATGTAGAATCGCGTGTTTCTTCCTCTCTACTATCGTTAAATAGAGGACAATCGTGTATTCGAGCCCGTACGCGTATTCTACCTATTTCCGCTAAAAAAAATGCTACTAAGAGCGACACGTACGACTACTAGCGTACCTCTAAAGCGATTAGATAACGAAGATAATAATAATAATGTCTCTACTATAAGGAAGAAGGTACTAGCTCTCCTCGAAGTACCTATTAGTCCGCCGCTAATAATAAGGAATGCTAACACGGCTTAGTAGGTAGCGGCAAAGTAGAAGAGTAGGTCTAGCGGCGGTAAGAAAGGTAAAGCGACTACCGCGAGTCCCTTAGGTATATAAAGTAAGGAGACCGTAGCGGCGCCGGTAGAGGATAAAGGCGGTAAAGAGCTACTAAAATCGGTAGTTTCCTCCTCCGCTACGACCTCTATTACCTCCTCTTTTAATGCTAAGTAGGAGGTAAAGGCTATTACTAGTAGCCTTACCGTACTCGCTACTAGTAACGTTCCTATTACTACGCTAAGCTCTTTCTTAGAGTAAGTCTTCTATTACTCTAGATAGTAGACGTTGTTTAATGCGGCTAAGAAGGGTGCCGCTCGATAATTAGTAAGTAAGCCTATAACTTTTATCACGGCTCGTAAGCTCGAGGGTTAGAATAGCTATACGTAGGCGGTAAAGGTAGCTTAGTTGTAGGGTTATTAAAGGCCTTAGAGGGTTATTGTACGTGTTAGAGCGGACTCGCAGAAGTCGGCGTTTATTAGCGATTAGTACTAAGTAGGTAACGATGAGATTAATAGTAATGAGGTATATTAGATAGCTATCGACAAGGCCTAAGGACTTATGCTTATTAAGCGTAAGAATGTCTTTATCGACATAGACTTCTATGTTAAACCTAAAGTAGTTATAGCTACTCTAAGTATTAGTAAGAAGATAGGTAAATTAAACGTAACCTTAGTTTAGCTTACTAACGCCGGCGTTGTAATAGCTAAATTAGAGGCGTAGAAGCGGTAGGACTACTATATTATCCGAGACTTCTTATATAGTTATAAAGATTATCTAAATTATTATAAGGCTAGTAAGCATGCCTACTTTCGAGATAAGGCCCTAAAGGACTATAGTAAGAACTACTTCCCTTTCTATAAAGTAGCTATAATTAAGGCTTATAAAGCTATCTCTTCTAGTAAATAGAAGCGTACGGAGACTAATAAGCTAGACGACCGGATGCTAGTTAGGATTAAGGTAATAGTAATTAAGAGGAAGATTAAGTTGTAGTACTAGAAAGGCGAGGTTAAGAAGATAAGGGCACGCCGTAGTAGTAAGAGCGACTCGCCTCGTAAACCTACTAGAGGCGCTTCTTAACCTATTATCCTTAATTCCTTCGGTAACGAGATAAGGTACTTCTTAGATAGTAAGCTACGTAGATCTAGTATTATTCCTAGTACTCCTTATAAGACTCCTAGTCGACTTCTTACTAGGACTAGTCTACGAGACCCTCCGGTAATGCCTCGTAATATTATATAGTCCTCGAAGCTAATAGCTAAATTCTTTAGTTAGGTTAGCTTATAGCCTAGATTCATAGATTGCGACGAATTACGCCCGTATATCGCACATTTTAGGTCTTCCGGATAGACGCTAGAGACTATATGTAATCTTACGAAGGACGACTAGCCTATAGTACTCTTAGAAATAGATGGAATAAGGTTAAGACTAAAGAAAGCGATTATCGACTTTATAAAGAAGAAATAGAATAAGGTTATCGCGGCGGAAGTAGCCGCGGCGGAGGAGGGTAAGGAATTCTAGGAATTCTAGCTATCTTTAGGCTTCTATTCTAACATTACTATAACATATATAAACTTATAATAAGCGGGAGATTCTTACGGTAACTACACTTATTTAGCCCCTATATAATTAACAAATATAATGCGTTAGTTGTAGAATAATAGATGCGATAGGTAAAGCTAGCGTTCGAACAAATTTATTCGAATCTCTACCTACGGCACTTGCCGCGCGCTAGTTACATTACTCGAAATCGTTAAAATCTACCTTATCTTCCTTATCTTCCTTATTATCTTCTTCGTTACTACAATACCCTTCTTATAAGTCGCTAAGTAGCGAGGGCTCGGTATTCTACGCCTACTATATCTATTAGGACTCTTCCTAATTAAGTTCTAGCATATTCTAAGCGGCACCGCAGGTATGTTCGAATTCCGCCGGGTCGTACGGTATGTCCTCTCTATCGACATTATATCTAGTATGCGCGAAGAGTCTACGAGCCCTACGGCCTTTATACTTATGTAGATACTATAGTAGGTAATCTTAGAAGCCGTAGAACTTTAGAAGCTAATCTCTATACTTCTTAATAACTTTCTTTAGTAGGTTAAAGCTACCTTTAATAGGGTTTAGATCCGGCGAATATAGTAGTAAGTACTCGAGATAATAGCTAGCTTCTAGTATTAGCTCCTTTACCCTTCTACTATAGTAAATACTCGCATTATCTATTATAAAGATTATTAGCGGACTATCTTTAAGGTACGGTAAGACCTAATCTTCGAGCTAGGTTTAAAAGCGCTCTACGTTAATCGACCCTTAGTAAACACACGTATAGGGTAGATACCCGTATATCGTAAAAGCCGGTAAAACTAACTATCTAACTTCTCGCTTAGCATACTACGTGTTAACGTAGGTTATACCTCTTAGAGACTATCTATACTTACGCTAACCTGTCTTCTAATTGCTAGTAGTCTTATCGATAAATACGAGTCGATTAACCGGCTATTTCGCGTACCTAATCGTCTATAGAGCCCTTAAGAACGGGTTACGTTCCTTCGCCTTTACTTTTACCTCCTTTCGAGATAGACCTATAGTCTTCTTTAATATCTTCGATAGTAGCGCCGGCCGTATAACTATACCTCTACTACCCTCGCTTCTCGGCCTTAATCGAGGGAATTTATCTTAAAGAGCTTGTATTATTTCTATGAAGTAGGCGTCCGGCCTATCGTCTAAATATCTACGTAAATACTCTTACTTAGAGGCTAGAAGTATCGACTTAGAGCTATTCCTTCGAGTACTAGTTGTAGGTACATATAACGTACTAAATAAGCGCTACTTTACCTAATAGCGGTATACCGATCGGATACTTAATAGTAACTTCGAGAAGGTAAGGACCTACTTAGGAGTTATGCCTTTACTAAATAGGTTAACTAGTTAGCCTTGCTAGTCGTTATTAATGCGAGCGGACTTAACTATAGCGATAAGTAACAACACCTCGGAAGGCTCTATACTATTAAATCTTAGATAACACGATAATCTACGATGACTAGAGGATTCTAGGCATTAGAAAGAGGACGGAAGAGTAATATTTAGTAGAAAATAGCGATGTGAGTACTTGCTAAGACCTCTCTCGGAGGAGTAGGGTTCTCCCCGCGCTAACTGACAGGTTGAGGGCAAGACATAGTATCAGAACTAGTGCAGCTTTCAGAACGCAAGGATGCAGTTTCTAGTTACTACGTCGACCGCCATCCATTTCACCTTTGCTTCCAACATCATCAATGCCTGTGAGCATAGACAGCAACCAGAACATTCCCAGACATGAGAGTCGTGCTTTTCAGACCTCATGACCAAACGGGCTGGCCTTCGACTCACATAGGTGGGCAGCAGTGGTTCGAATTTCATCTTACCTATCTTGTTCTTCCTACAGTCGAGCTCATCGATGCTAGGATGCCCTGCATTGTCTGGACGAAATTCTGCAGTGCGATCATTCACCGTAAAGTGCTTCCAAGTTGTACCACTGGTGGCCCACGAAGACTAGGCGAAGCAGACGAGAATGGAGAACAGCTCCTGACCATTGTGAGCTGGGCATAGCAATGCCGCCCGTCTGCTCTGGACCGCATGGATCAGATCGATAGCTTCGATATGTTAAGACGGGCCACCTCCACGCTTAAGCGCAGAAAAAGAAAAGAGCGTCTTTGCTAATGACGCAGGTAGCGATGCTTGTTCAAGACACACCTGTTCAAGACACACCATCTATTTTGACAAGGTCTTGAAAGACTATACGTTATCTGGTCGGAAGGCCGAGCCCTAAGTCGAAACGAGCACGACTGCACAGCAGCAAGAGCCAGCAGCCGCGCAATAAAACCTCGGGACAAAGTGGGCCATGGTACATTGGCTTATTGCTGTGTTCACAATACGACCCGCATTATGTTCATGCTATATCACTGACCACGTTTGTGTAGATTATGGACCTGCATCTCGAACTTTGGGAGACTTTATCCTCCTAGCAGCCGTACCAAACACTGCTCCCGCTGTCTCACGTGCAACCATAGTACAGCTGCAACGTGGATTCAACCCTGTCTCTGTTTCCGTTTCATCCTCATCAACGTCGACCATCGTACTTTTCCGACTTGGCAACGATTTCGATGGATATCGAGATGTCGCGATTCTTGGAAATTGATCTCGTGAGCCATTCCTGCCGTTTGTGGCTGGTGACTGGAAATGCCAACATGGCCTGGACTTGAGTTCGGTGAATTGATGTCCGAGAGGACGGACGGTCGTGGCCTTATGCCATGTGGGGGCTGCACGCATGTGCTGGCCAGAGCCTAGCTTGTATGCGGTCAGGAGGCATGAGAAAGAGCAACAAGGTATGTGCAGCACTTAGGCAATGCACTCGTCTTTGGCTAGCAACAAGCAGTTGATACGGGAACCTGCATTGCAAGTCGCTATGGAGCCGGCGCATTCATGGCGAGTCGAATTGTTCCTGCATTGCTGCAGGGGAAATGCAAGGCACGTGCTGCAGTAATGAGAGTCCTACTGCAGGCACAAACGCAGGCACCAGAGCCACATCCGACTTCATCTTGCGAAAGATGCTTTTGAGAAGCAGGATATATTTCGAATCTCTTTCATTGATCGTCATTAGGAGCTACGAAAAGACTTTATTCTAGAATACCATTTCACCGTGATCATTGTACAGTCATTTTGTCATTGACAATCGTGCAACGCCGCAACACCTTGCTAGCCGCCATGAAGAAGTTGGAGACTTGAACGCAGTCGCAGCATATCTTACTTCCGTGCTGTCGGGTTCCATGAGGAGTATTTGATGATTTGTCGTGCGTGGCCGTAGAGTCCCATCGTCGCCATCAAGACCAGATATGGGATGTATAGGGTGCAGAAGAGCACCATCTGCCATCGCGTACTGAACTCTGAACGCACTTTCTCGGTGAAATAAAGCGTGAACAGGAGTGCGACGAGAGTCGCGAATAAAAACCATTCGGCCATAGGGTATCTGAAGAAGAGCAGGTGTACAAACTCTCCAACAGTGTGAGGCCAGTCGACTATGACGAAGCTAAACAGCAGGCAGGTGTGCTGAGTGACGAGATAGTAACTGATTTCTCGTACAAGCAGCAAGGACACAATGCCAAATCGCTGGTCGAAGCCTCGTTTCTTGCCATCGGGTGCTTTGTTCCACGTCATAGGCATGTGAACGTACGAAGCTTGCGTCCATCCTTGAGCCCATCGTAGACGTTGTTTCCAGAATGCTTGAAAGCTGTTTGGTGCCATCTCGAACGAGCACACGTTCATGTCGTGCACGGCTTTCTTACCCTTGCCATACGCACGCAGGGCGGAGTCGATATCTTCTGTCAGCATTTCGCCGTGCATCTTATGTTCGCGCAGCAGTGGTGCTTTCCAGTAGCCATTGGAACCGCAGAAGAGACCGAATCCGAACATTCTGCTTCGACCAGGATGAGAGATTGCGTAGATTTTGTCGAATTCAATAGCGATCATCTTCGCCCAAAAGCTTTCGTTGGTGTTGTAGACTATGCATCGGCCTTGCACAATGTCCACGGATTTGTCTGCTAGAAAGCGTTCAGCTGCCCAGCGTGGGTTCCAGGGGTGTGGACAGTGATCACTGTCAAAGATGCCAATGACATCAGCGTCGGACCGGAGACCAAAGAAGTAGTTGAGGTTGTCTGCTTTCGATTTGGATCCGGGGACTTTGATGACTCGGAGGTTCTTGTATTGTTCTGGCAGTAGAGCAAGCTCGCTCTCAAGAGGCTCAATCGCTTTCGGAGTGTTGTACACAAGGTTGACGCGCAATTTCTCCTTTGGATACATGAGCTCCTCACATGCGTAAAGCACCTGATTGCGAATGATGTCTTTCTCATTGGGCAAGTAGGCGACAATGACCATGTCGATAACAGGCAGGTCTTTGACGTTGCCATTGAGGTCGCTAGGAAATTGCCCTGCAGCTTCTACTGCCATTGCGGCTTTCCGCGCATCGCGCACCGGAGTCAAGCCCAGGAAGGATTCTATCACACAACATGCCGCAATATAGAAGTTTGTTGACATGTAGAAGAAATAGAAGACCTTGATCGTCGCTTGATTCACCAGACAGAATATCGCTGTTGACACGATAAAGTATGTCGACACCAGGAAGAAAGGCGTCCATTCCAAGATCCAGTCAGAGAAAGCAAGACTGCCTGATCGAATTGAACCGAGCGCGCTGGATGCGACTGATGGTAGCAGCGACTTCTTGCCGGATGTGTTTGAGAATCTCCGACTCGACTCATGTTGTGAGCCAGGGAGGATATTTCTCGCGAAAGAAAGCATCCTGAATGTTGAAGGTGAGCAAGCCCCAGTGCAATGCTCAAGATATTCTGTTTGTGTTGCTGCTGCCCCTGTGGGGTGTTGTCGGGCTAAAAACAGTCAACAACTTACTATGTAGCCAAGCTCCGGGCAAAGATGAGATCATACAACAGCCATAAGGCCAATATATTCAGATGCATGGCCACGCCGCTGTCTTTGGTCCCGATCAAGACTGCGGAGAACACATGATACAATTGACGCCATCCAGAACAGACGAGATCGTCGAGACCGTCCACTCAACAACAAAATTGTCATCTTGCACTCATGAAGCACCGGCAGCATTGACACGGGCGTCTCTGGAGCCGCCTCGAGATTGGTCTTCGGCCAGAGCGAAAGTAGAATCGACAGCTGTCCATGTTGGGACGCGATCCGCCATGATCTAGCGCGCGACTAATCGAAGTCGATGCGGTCAAAGTGAAACCGCGTAGCGATGAATGTCGCAGATGACATGTGATGGCCAAGACGAAGTCTCAATTGCGCAAGGTGTTGTTGGAAAAGAGAAGGCTGAGCTCGGCAGAAATTCTTGTGTCCTGAGGCAGAACTGCTCGGAAGGTGCCGCCCTTGGCAAGAGCTTACTATTTCATCGACAAGTCGGCCATGAGCCTATTGCTACAACGCTTGATGCTATGCAGAGCTGGTGGGAAGCGTGTGTCGCACAGCAAGATCGCAGAGCGCGTTCCAAGAAGGATCGCAAATGGCAACAGGCCACGGATGGCGTACCGCTGGTAGCCTTCCCAAAGCGTACCGAGATTCGAAATATATGCTGTCAGCTTGTGCCCGTTTCGTGGGCGACATGCCCAATTGAGCCAAACTGTCAGTCGAGAAACTCCTCATCTGACAGAAGGGTTTCCTCCGAAGCACAGCCGGGCCATTTGCAGCGAGAACACCAGCCTCGTGGCAGCTGATTGCAAATGATGCAGAAGTCGGCGATTTAGCAGGAGCATGTGTTAGCTCAGACGGCTTCTCGATTGGCCACGAACAATATGCATATGTCCTGCGTCACGGCATTGTGCTATGCATTGCAGTGCAGCTTCACAGTTCCTGCAGAGCCGCAACAGCAGCGGGTGGCGGTACCAGACCTGAGACATTTTGGTTAGACACATGCCGATGGCTGATCTCTCACTACGACGTTGGATCCACACTGCCAAGCTAGACATGCCTGTCCATCGACCTCTACTTTGATCGAGGTAGATGCCTACAGTTTGCTTAGCTCTCTTGAACTGACTGTTTGGCCAGAGCAACGAGGCAACCTCAGGGAGCACGACCCATCATAATGCCTGGAATCTACACTGGCAGACCTGAGCGTGCGAAGGACAACGAGGAGAACAGAGATGACGCGCGAGAGCTCAAACATTCAAAGTCCAGAACAAGCGTAGCAAGTGCGTTCAAGGATATTACTACGCCGATGAGGACAAACCAGCAATTATATCTGACGGGACTGAGAGGAGTACTGGTTATCGAAAGCTTTCTATGGACATATTTTGCAACATTCCTTCCGACTCTGACCTCGAAGGACACACCTGGTCCAGAATACCAAGACATCATTCGAGAAATCTTCAGCGTGCCGCTCTGGAATTACAGTTTCATCTACAACTTTTTCATCATCTTGTCGATGCGAACGATAGCAGTGTCTTTCTTGGCGAATCCAACTGGTCAAACATATGCCGCTGCAGTCATCCGACGAATTGTGCGCATGGTCATTATTCTTTGTGTTGCATCTGGCATGGCGACTCTGATCTTCTCGCAGATCGGAGTCCAGTTCATCGAGGACTTCAAATCAGCACTCCCGAACCGGTCCATACAGACACCTACAATAGTCTACGATGGGGGAGCCGCAATCAACTCTCTTTTCGATCTATTTTGGATTCAGCGCAACTTTTACACACAAGCAGCGAATAGCTTCTGGCCAACTGCAACTCTTTGGGTTCCTTCGGTGATGTACTTCCAGGTGAGTGCGCCGAATCATGTTGTCTGTTATCATACTGACATGGCATGCAGTCTTTCACAGTCTACTTCCTCATGGTCATTTTGCCTTTCACGAGACCACGATGGCATATCAGTGGGCTCTGCCTGTTTGGCCTCGGCTCTTTTTGGATGGCTTATTGGGGCTGGTATTCTGCCACAGGATTAATTTTTGCTTCTGTGACAAAAACCCCAACTTTGAAGGGGGACTTGAAACGAGGACTAAAGATCCGCGACGACTGGCACATTCCTTACTGGGCCATTGCGCCATTCTTCGCAGGCATCGGCATTGCTCTCAAATATGCTTTCATCGTACGGCCACAATACATGAATGCAGAACTTGTTCTTCACCCCTACCTGGATCTCCTTCAGGGGTACAACAAGTCGACATACATTGACCAAGGGCCCTACGCTCGCTTTGATGACTGGCTCATCATCGTGGCCATCCTGACAGTCGTCGAGCTCTTCGAGGCCCTTCAGTTCGCACTATCATTCAAGCCACTGGTATGGCTCGGGGAGCGATCATTCAGTGAGTCCTCTGGAGGCATGTTTCGTCATACATCATGCTAACACGATGGTCTAGGTATCTTCACAGCTCAATGCATTCTCTTCTGGACAGGCGGTATCAAACTCTGGCTTGTGCTGTATGACCAGCAAGGCTTGAGCAAGGCTAGTGCGAATGGCGTGGTGTTCATTGTATGCTTGCTCGGTGTTGCCGTTTTCTCCGAGTTGTTCTACACTTTGGTGGATCTGCCATCAAAGTGGGCTGCTAAGGAGGCCTACCTGTGGCTTGTGCGATAGTTGCTGCATAATACTCCTTCGTCTACAAAGTCGACATGATCTTCAATTAGAGTTTCCTCCGGATATCCCGGCGGTTGAACGTTGTGTTTGAGCCTCTTTGTGCCGCAGTTTCTCCCGCCCATCTTGCCGCACTTCTTCTTTCACAGCACAGCAATTGTTTACCGTACATCACACAATTGTCACCGTGAAGCTCTTCGTGTAATGATTTGCGGGGCCTCAAATCCTCCGAGATGGTGGAGCAATGAGCTGGGCATATACATCTGCTCCCGGTGGACTGGCAGATGTTTCTCCATTCCCTCAGATACCAGACACTGAGGACATGGCCGGTCGCTCGAATAGGAACTCTGCCCAAGCCAATCGCGGACTGATGCTTGCTCCATGCCGGCCTGAAGTGTGCGGCGTGCGCAGCTGGGGCCTCAGCTCTACCGGTTCGGCTGAAACATAATGTTCAGACATTTCTGGATCGAACCAAGTTCGACACGACATCGACCAGCTGCTCGCATATTGTCCCACTGCCGCTGTGGGGACTGCAGACCACTATGTGCGCATGGCGATCCTGCTGTGCAGCATGCATTCTTCACTGTATAGGCAATCGACCGAAACTAGCTACGGCATCACATGTTTTGACGGCACATATCCACTGCACGCAGCGCTCTCTTCCCTTCACCAATCTCGTCTGGTTGTTTCTTTGCAACCTGGATCGGACCCTACGACAATTGTGACCTGCTTGTGGTCCCCCCAAGATGCTGTTTCTCTTGGCCTTCCTCTTCTTGGTGCGCATCGCCGCAGGCGCTGGACGCAATGCGACAAGCTCAAGCCAGTGTTCATGCGGGTTCCGTGATCCGCAGACTGGAGAGCTCTACACAGAATCGATAATTATGTACTTCAACGAAACCACATCGGTGGACCAACATGTTCTACGTCTCATGGACTACAGTCACAAGAACCAGAAAGGCTGGAGCACTGTATTTCGACAGGGAGCAAGCCCTTCAAATGTCCGGTTCGGCAACAATGGATCTCTACCGTGGCAAGATGCTGCAGATGGCACTGCTCCAAGACTGGAAATGATACTGGGTGCCCGCAGATTTGACCATCTGTCCAATGGTGCTGAACTCCAATCACTTCGACGCGACATCATGTATGGCAGCTTCCGAGCCGAAATGCGCTCAGCCTCGTATCTCGAACAAGGGAGTGCCATGTCAATGTTCTTGCAGTACAACGAAACCCAAACTGCTACCATCGATATGTGTAACATGGACATGCCCATGAATGCAAGAGTTCTTCAACTTATCAACGGCGAAGCGCCGTCCTATTCTCTTGCAACAAATTACAGCTTGATCGAGAAAGGTGATCCACCGAGGATTCCAGCGCACTCTCCGTATAGCTTCATGGAACTTAGAATCGACTGGACCAGTGACACTCTGGACTTCTGGGTCAACAGCAATCGGACTCGTCATGCTACGAAGAAGGACAGGACTCTGCCATCGGTCCCCCAGACTCTGTACTTTTCCCACTGGTCCACTGGAGACCACAACTACATGCAAGGCCCGCCTGTCAATGCGTCAGTCGCACAAATGCAATGGGTACGAGCATTCTTCAATACGTCTCTCATGACCAAGGCGGATCATAAAAGGTACGATCAGCGTTGCGATGCGATCACAGCTTGCTCAGTCGACGATATGACACTGCGCGAGTCAACGGAATACCAGTCAGCAGCTGCGGTGAAGTGGAAGGCGCCAACTCCACAACAACATATTCGTGATGTTGCTGGCTATATCGCTGCAGCTTTCAGCGTGTTTGGAGTGGTATCGATCATCAATGCACTGATTCGACGTGGACCATGGTGGAGAATCAAGAAGACACTCAAGGCTCTCCCCGGAAGCAAGAGGCACTCCACGCAAGCACTTCGCAAGTCACTCCGAGAATCTATCGGCGCCGATCTGGCGAATGCCTCGTATTCTGGACCGCCACCAGGCCATCCATACGAAAGCATGATCAGTCCAGAATCTGGGAGCGGGACACCAGCTCCGGGATACACGTCACGCCCGGGCTATCTCTCGCCTTATCATGATACATCAGGCAGTCAAACTCCATTGCCAGCTTACGAGTCTGGCAGACACTCACCATATCAATCTACGTACGCGTTTCTGGCACCTATGCGAAGTCTACGTGGTGGGTCTGGAAGAAGCACTCCAGGTCACGCTCGAAGCGTATCAGCTCCACAGCCTCATGGACAAGCTTCTCTGGGCGTAGATGCCTTGCCGCCACCAATGGAGCATCCCATTGGATATGGTCCCGACAACCCGAACCTAGAAGAGGAGACGGATGAAGATACGCGAATGTCGATTGCGCGGAATCAAGCATACCTCGACCTTGCGGGCACTAAACGGGAGCATGGCGACGAGATTCGTCCGGTAAACAACGGTGCAAGATCTGCCAGCCCATTGCGAACATCGAGTCGAAGCCGCAAGTCGTACGACTCTAGATCATCGAGCGAGCGCGGGCACAAGCACCGCAGCTTTATGGATCTTGAGGAGCGCTCAATCCAGAAGAAGGTGTCTTTCATAACCGAAAAACGACCGATTGTTGCAGTACCAGAAAACCCTCAGGACTACGGGGCAAACGCACAAATGCTAGACAAGTCGAACGTCCCGGATGCGATGACAGGTGCTGCAACGGCAATCCCCGCCAAAGAGCAGCTGCCTCACGGTCAAGCGGCACAGCAACGTATCGATTACTTGGCAGGTCTTGTTGCATTGTGCTGTATCGGGGTGACGCTGCGACATTTCTCTCTGACATTTTGGCCTTATATTACGACAAGTCAAGGATATGTCATGCATTTCAAAGCAGATCTGGCGCTATCATACATCATGGGGCCATACATTCTGACGCCTCTCTGGATTGGACCTTTCTTCGTCACTTCATGTCGCTTCCTAGCCCAAAGATACCTCAAGACCGGCAAGCTGAACGACATCGCCCACAAAATGCTGTTGCGAGCACCACGAATGCTTATACCGGTCTTCGTTTTCATGACGCTGGAGTATTTCTTGATTTCGCTGGGGCTTACGAGCAGGCTTGAGTGGCTTCCAAGCGTCTCGTACAGCACTTGGCCGTATGTCACGCCTCAGCCGAATTTTGGTGTATTCTTGAACGAGGCAGTGGAAGTTTCGTACATCACTCCTAACGCTGCACCAGAGGTCATCAATCATTACTGTGTTGGTGTAAGTTGTCCCTGCCCGGTCCACGGACCTGCACACGTTAACTGTCAAACAGGTACTCTGGACCATCCCTGTGCAGCTCCAATTCTCTTTCGTGACCCTCTTGGCAACAGTACTCGTAAAGGATGTAAAGAAACCATGGAAGCGATTCTCCTTCTACACTTTCACAATAATATGTGGCTGGTACGGACAGGTAAGAGCTATCCCGACCCCGAACTTAATCGGTATGCCAATCACTAATTCACTACAGAGCTGGTCTGCATGCCATTGGCTGGGTCTTATGCTGGCAGATCTCGACATTACTTATGACTGGAAGAAATGGATCTATGCCAGATGGTGGCGACATTATGGTATCATCACGATCGCCCTCATCGTCACCCTTGCAACGCCATTGGCACTGCTCTTCAACTCGGCGGTCCTTTTCTGGTCGTTCATGTCATGGGAAAACGCCATCCATCCCAATCCTGCTACAGGAAGACCGATCTATCAGTCGCTTCCCAGCATCTGGTGGGCATATCCCCAGTACTACGAGCCCAATCTGGCAATCCTTGCGTTCAGTTTTGGCCTTCAAGTGATAGTCGAACTCTCGACATGGACACAGAAGGCGCTCAGCATCAAGATCGTTACCTTCTTCCATCCACACATCATGACAATCTATCGTAAGCTCAACACTTCATTCACTATTCTCCTCCAACGACACTGACCTTTTATACAGTGATGCACGGATTCGTGTTCTGGAGTGTTGGGGCCAGCGTAGCTGTATGGCTTAGCGGATTGAGTCTTCCCTACTGGGCTATACTGATCATCACGGCACTCTTCTCGTACTCCACGATCTTGGTTTTCGCCGTCATCATGACACCTCTGATCGAGTTTGCCACGAAAGGCTCGACGAAGAACATCTGGCGATGGGCTACAGAAGAGCCGGTGCCGCACAGAGCAACCACAGCACCCTTTACGAAAGATCTCGTGCTAGGAAGAATGCAGGACGAGGAGGAAGAGAAGAAGGCCAATGCGCAAGCACAGACAGCATGAAGGAATTTTCCGTGTGGCGGCGATACATAATCCACTTCAGCATTCTGCGGCGTTCGAGCGTTCTTGTTTTGACAATTTATCAAGATTTAAATGAAACTTATTTCCAGCTTGCCGTCAGCGATCTGCTTCTGTCACCAGAGGAGCGCTGCTACTGTTAGTATCCATCTTTCCCGGGGACTACGCCATACGCTCCGCCACCTTTGCCGAACATGTCGCACAAGCCGTCTGCGAGGTCTCCCGGACGTTCCCATCCCGCAAAGTGACCACCCTTCTCATACAGTTTCTGGTACACAATGGGACCCATGGTGTGTCTCCAAGATTGTGGGCTGTTGCAGAGCTCCACAGGAAAGTCGGCAATGCCAAGCGGAACATCGATGTAACCTTGAACGATAGGTACAGTGATCTCCACGGGGTCGTGCAGAGCCTCGTAGTAGATGTAAGATGCTGCGTCTGGCCCAGCTCGAGAGAAGACGTATATCGATACCCAGAGACAGACTTCGTCGTCGGTCCACGCGTATTCATCACTCCAATCCACGAGTTTATCGTAGACCCAAGCTAAATTGCCAACAGGACTGTCACGGAGCAGGAAATTGATCGTGGCTGGCCGAGTGGACTGGATAGCAAGATAGCCCCGTCCGTCGCCCATGCCGAATGGATTCCAGCGGTCTGCCAGCGCCATTTGCTTCTTCTCTCGCTCGCTGTACTCGGGCTCGGATTTCGTGCCATTCGCATATTCTTCAGGCTTGGCGGCCCATGCCCAGTTGATATGTGAAGCTTTGACATTTTGTGGGTACAGATGGCCCAAGGCTCGAGTGACGAGAAAGCCCCAGTCGCCGCCCTGTGTCACGTATTCGTTGTAGCCCAATGCCAACATGACCTTGTGACATGCTTCAGCACAGCGGGCGACGTTGAAACCACGCTTCAGAGCTGCACCGGAGAAGCCGTAGTTCCTGCGCTCGAGTCAGCGTCTGCGCAATAGGCAAGAATCATAGAAGGGCGCACGGAAGACTTGGAGCTACGACATGAAATGCGGGTTTGCCATGTCCGCCTTTCAATAGTGGCAACATCTTGGTCACCTCAAGGAAGGAGCCGGGCCAACCATGGACAAACAGAAGTGGAATGGCTCCTGGCACATCGCTCTTCTGATGGACAAAGTGCATGTCAACTGGACCATGCTTGTCGACGTTGACCTGCACCTCGAAGTTTGGGAGCTCATTCATCTTCTTCTCATGAGCTCTCCAGTCAAACTTGGTGCGCCAATACTCGACGATGCGTTTGATGTCCTTTCTGCCAACATCAATTGTCAGATATGTGCGTCACAAGCGATTCGAGGAAGAGCTCACACAGGAGAGCCATAGTCCCACGCAGCATCTTCCAATTCCGATGGAAATTCCGCGTCATCGAGTCGCCTCTTCAAGCGGTCGATCTTGTCCTGGGGCACGTTGATGGTGTATTCCTTGACGGCGGACATGGTGATGTTGGTCAAGGTGGAATGAAGCAGAAGCTGGGAGGAAGGAGGTGCTTCTTTCTTCCTTCTTTACTGGCACTTGAGCGCTCGCACTGGTTTGTTTGGGAAAGGCTTGGTGTAGTTCTGGCGGAAACGTGCCGCGGCTTTTTGGCCGGACGCTGTTTTGTTTTGCTCATGTTTCGTTCGTCTTCGCACCTTGGGAATGCTGTATTCCTTGTTGACGCGTGTGAATGGTGTCGTCAATGTAAATCAAAGATGAGTTCATGTAATATTTATCTCTTAGCATAGCAGGGATCATACCATGCCTTGGCCAAGTGCCTCATCTCAGCCATTTGGCCATCCTGACATCAGCACGTCATCTGGCTAGGCAGCCCATGCACCCGGCTTATCTGACAGCGGAGAAGAACATCATCACACACGACGTAGTTTATAGCCGTGAATGAATACTGCAACGAGAAGCTCGACAGTGTGGGAGAATATTAAGCAAATACTATATTCACCAAGCGCCACCTCTCATTCACAATGCGATTATGATGCCCAGCCGGACTCCTTCATCAAGCCAGACATATTCTCCGAGACTCTTGTTTCAAAACGAGAAGAACAATGAACTCTCAAAAGACAACCCAATCTCCACACCTGCCCTTCAATAGAAGCAACAAAGGACGCTGCCCATTAATGCTTGTCACTCCGTCCTGTTCATCATGATGACCATCACGAGTACCTACCGTCACCAGGAGCCGGCTCCTGGTGAACACGAATCACCCTCCATGCCTACCAGTCCAACTTCGCCCAAGGATCATAAGATGTCCAAGCAATCAGCACCTGGCCTCCGGCGCATCACGTTGACTCCGGAAAGGATGGCAAGGAAACCGATATTTCCCAAGACCCGCAGGCTTCCTGTGCGATCTTCTCCCAAACAACCCGAGGAGCCCGAGACACTGCGAACAGGGACGCCAGAACCTCAGTCCAGAGCCGTCGCGCCCATCATAACGCCTGGCAGTAAGACATCTCACAATTTCGAGACAGCCAGACGCAGTATGCCGCCGTACGCATTACCGACCGAGGGTTCGATGTATTGTGGACCGCACTTCGATGCATGTACCTTTGATGCTATGGACCATAAGCTTGCATGCGGTCACAAAATTCTGACTGCGGAGCCTGAGCCCTGTGCGAACAACTGTCATGCACGAGAACCGCCCGATTATGCTCAGCCCCGAGATCTTGACCAATCTTTCGTGTGCATGTCTTGCATCGGAGATCATATCCACACTCGGCAAGTCGAGAGGTACACGGCCTTCAAAATCGAGCTTGAGAATGTCGCAGCAGAGAACGACAAGCCTCGAGAATGGGTCATGCAGAAGTTGGACCTTATGGCCATGGCTTGGCAAGATGAAGACGTCGAGGAAATTAAAATGCTCTCCTCAAAGCAGAAAGGCAAACCTAGTCAACCCTTCTGGATCGAGCCCGAACTGCAGGGTCTTGTCGATACTGCTATGAAAGAGAACCGGCTTGGTCGCAGGTCTTCGAGATCGACCCTAAATGATTCCGGGCCGGGATCACCAACCCTTTCGACAGCCAGCCTGGCCACCTCGAGAAGAGAATCGAAGCCTGCGCCACTGCAAGGCTCGCTCAGAGGCCTGCGCAACTGGCACTCGAGACATTCTTCAAACTCATCCATCACCACAGATACCACCAGAGACGCCATGAAGCCACCCGAAGACAGCCCTCATTTCCCGATCGACAAGCGAAAAGACAGCAGAACCAGTGGAATTCCAATCTGGATGGAGCCACAGCTTCCCGAAACTGCCACGCGAACCATCGAAGTGTCCCCAAGACACGAGTAAGTTTGAAGCCCGACACATTTTCCGTGAGCAATAATACAATTGCTCACACAACTCCTCACAGCGTCACATCTTCTCCTCCACACGAGAAGTATTTTGTCAAACCATGGCATGAGCAAGCGCCACTGCGTCCTTATGAGCGAAAGTGGCTGAGCGAGGGCGCACATGATTACGAATGAACGATTACAGCTTCTTTTTTTTTATACTACTACTACCTACCTACTAAATTTTTATGCTAATTTTTCCTGACTCCTATATTCCCCGGTGTATATTGCCCTCCTCGACACACCCCGTGTGTAATCATCTCGGTTACCGTGTGAAAAGCACATCCTGCTCCATATGGGGCTCTCAGATCGAGAACCGGGGCTGTCATGGAAAACAACAGGCACATATTTCTATACGCTTGACGAAAGGGGTTGGAGGACAGGATGTTTGGTAGCTTCTGCTAGGCGTTGAGTGGTGAACAGTACGACGAACATTCTCAAATTTTGGCGTTGGGCGTGAGAAGCAAGACAATGTCATTGCTGATATTGGCGGAAGTTATCAATGAATGCATGGTGCTTCTGCCAGAGACCATTTGTGACAGATGAATCATGTTATCGTTGGACTATATCGATATGTAAGGTCTTTCGTACACACGGGTATTTGCAATTCAGCCATGTCCAACTCCTTCTGCTGCGCTCACGCAAGCACTTCTACAACAAATCATTCAAAGGAAGTAGTCGGCGACCGGTTTCTTGGCCGGCATGCCTCGGCTGTCTTGCGGCGCCGCATCGAATACGCGATAGCGCCTTCCTGGGCCTTGCTTGTTGTACTGCTCCGGCAAAATGCCATTTGATCTTCCCACGTCACCATTTGTTCGGGGAGCATAGCCGGCATTTGAGCCGTCCTCGCAGAGGTCTAGTATGGCCGCCACATTGCCACATCTGTAGCAGTAGTTGGGTGCTGACCATACAGTGACGATGGTGCTGTCGAACATTTCTTTGAAGCCTTCCATGACAAGTTGATGCGCTCGGCAGATGAGGCTCAGGTCGTTCTTGTGATTGAAGCATTTGACAATGTCAGCACCAAACAGGAAGCCTGCGCCACGAGGCGAAAGACCCCACCCGTCAATTTCATCAGGATCTGACCATAACAGGTCGCACATGGCACCTTCATGCGGCACTTCCTGTTTTCGGTCCAGCAGTCGAATCTTGTCTATGCTGTCTATCAGAGGACTGAGGCCACCGTGGACGCAGAGCACGGCGCCGCCACTGCTGCTCGGACTGCCTCTACTGGCTCCTGATGCCGCAGTGCCAGGAGGGCCGTTTTGCGATGGCGTTCGTTCTGCCGTCTGAGACGGCGAGGAAGGAGGATTAGATGGTGGCTGCTCGACCGATAGCGCTGGTCTTGTTCGCGGGAACCGGTTGATTATTTGTCCTTGCGAGTTGAAGATCTCAATCTCGACATCTTCGAGATCTGGGTAAGTGGCTGCAGGGTCGGCAAAGGCAGCATCTGTTGGCTCAAGGTCCGTAGCTGCGCCCATGACCAGGGCACCCAAAGCAAGGTAGTCGAACACTTCGCAGCAGTAACGCCATACATTTGCGCTTCCATACTTTCGTAAACATTCATCGTAGAAGCCATAGACTGTCGTGATCTGTCGTGATTCGTGGTTGCCTCGTATCAACGTGATGCGATCTGGGTATCGCACTTTCAAGCATAGCAGCAATAAGAAAGATTCAAGAGAATAGAAGCCGCGATCGACAAAGTCGCCCATGAAGAGGTAGTTCGTGTCCGGCACATCGCCACCCACGCGGAAGAGCTCCATCAAGTCGTGAAATTGGCCATGAATATCACCGCAAATCTGCGCCCAGTAAGCCTCATTCTCTCAACGAGTCTTATAGTACCCACCGTGACCGGCGCATCGACTGTGACCACATTTCCCTCCTCAATGAGCAATTCTCTTGCTTTGTAGCAGAGTTCGCGCACTTGTGTCTCAGGTATTGGCCGGCATGCTCGCAACTGTGCAATCGCCTTATCCAAGTCACTCATCTTGCGCAATTTGCTGCGCCGAACGGCGCGATGCCGGTGCGCGCGCGCTCCTTATGTGCCCTCCTTCCTCAACTCCTCCTACTGTTGCTCGGTATATCGTGTGCTCACAGATCGCTGGGACGCTTTGCGACGCCGCGTTGACTCAGGTGGCTGGAGCTGGCTATCCAGAGTAGATCGCCGCCTTCAAGGTTAGAGAGATGTCTTCGGTTCGAGATCCGGTCGCAGCAAGGGGTGGTAAAGGTCAGCGATTGCGATTGAAGGCGAATTGGTAGTGATGTTAAAGTCGTGTCGCGTTTTTGGCAGCCGACATCCGAGAAACCCCGGAACCAGTTCTATTAAAAGCCCGCACAGCATCCTGTATTCTCTAGCTATGCCCGTCGATGTCCAGGATACACCTGTTACATCGAGGCTATTCGATCCAAGGCAGCACATGACTTCACTCTCCACCATCACTAAACTGTGAAGCTGATCTGGATATCTCCAAATGAGACCACAAGAAGCGCTGGAGACGTTCGTAACTTCGTAGACCAGTATTGGCCACTCACTACATCGCTCCGGCCTGCTTGAATGAGTAGGACGGAACCTTCACCTCGCAGCACCATCCTTCTCAGAATGCAGTCGTATGCAAGATCTGGACAGTTCGTGGATCTACAGCGTGTAACCCATGCTGCAAGCCTCGCATGTGCGTAGCTGAAGCTTGCGTTGCTGGAACATATATGTCAATAGATGGCCATGATTGTGATTGTGACGGGTTAATCTGTAACACCAAGCATATCACTCCGCATCATCGAGACCAACACTAAAAGACGTGACCATGGCTACCTTTAAAGGCTACGATCTGATCGTTGTTGGCTCTGGATTCGGTGGCTCTTTCGCTACGCTTAGCTACCTAGAGACACTGAAAGCCGTGTTGCCCTCGTCGAAGTCGGCAAGGATGGCGAGCGATGCGGAGCCTCTAGATGGACAATGGCCTATTTACGATTAGACAAGAATCTCAACTTTGGTACGAGCACAACTTCTCGTCTCACTATAGTGCCACTGACAAGCCATAGACAAGGACTGGGTCAAGGAGATGAGGCGCGTAAGCGATGGCGTCGCAGACGAGACGTACTGTGAAAAGCTTCGACAAGAAGCTCCCATCACTGCCAAGTACTGTGAAGATCATGGTGTAAAATTTCTTCACCATGATGAGCCAAATGTGCTTCTTGAGTTCGACACAGATCAGCACTTCGTGTTCCCAGACGGCGGTGGCAACGCTATCATCACGAAGATAATGGAGCACATCAAGAGTTACCCCAATGTGGACATTCACTGGGAGACTGAGGCATTGAAGCTGTTGCAAGATGATAGAGGCGCCATCCGAGGTCTCATAGTCCGAAAGAGCGATGGCTTGCAGTACGATTTGCTTGCACCAGACGTTGTTCTTGCTTGTGGTGGTTTTGAGGGCAATCAAGAGATGCTTGCTCGCTACATCGGCCGCGACTCCCATAAGCTGCCATTGATCGCACCAGGTATTCGATACAACAAAGGTGCAGGTCTTCGCATGGCTCTTGAGGTCGGTGCCGGGACTGCTGGTTCTTTCGATGGCATGCATTGTGAGCTGGTGGACACCCGAACCACGAAGCCGGATGCTGTCATCTGGGGTAAGCTCTCCCTCCTTCTAACACGAAGTATTTCTAACGTTTCGTCAGGACACAATTACGGTGTTGTGGTCAACAAGGAATGCAAACGCTTCTATGATGAGGGTCAGCGCCACCTGTTTGCCACCTTCGAGATGATTGCACTCTACTGCTGGAAGGATCACAACCAATCCTGCTACTTTGTAACCGATGATCCAATCATGCAGCGGTTCAAAGGCAGCTGGGTATATGAGACCACCGACAAGCCACCAGAGAAGGCGGACACAATTAAAGGCTTGGCTGAGAAGCTTGGCCTCGACCCATAGCAGCTCAAGAAGACAGTTGATGAGTACAACGCCGCCGTCAACGATAAGCCATTCGACCTCATGAAGCTCGACGGGAAGCCAAGATCGAGAAAGGACGCTTTTACGGATACCCAATGACTGCAAATCTGACTTTCACTTACGGCGGTGTCAAGACTGATCTTGACGCTCACGCTGTGTCGACGAACGATGTCCCAATTCCAGGTCTTTGGGCTGCTGGAGAGATGACCGGTCTTTTCTACAACGAATACCCGCCTGCTACATCGTGCCTGCGATCCATGACTTTTGGAAGACTGGCTGGTGAAAGTATCGCTATTTAAGAAGCAGGGCCAGAAGCAGACTGTCACCATTGGCTTGTAATTCTGTGAGGCGAGATGGAGTAAGCGGGACACACTTTGGCAATCACAACTAATGACAGGAGGCGTCACTTCAAATTTGCACGCTTATAATCTCACGTTCTAGCTAACCTTCAGCAACAGCTCCAGGTGAAGAGTCCGTGCGCGCGAATTATCACCTGCAGGTGCGCCTTCCCTATCTGGACTTCAGCTCGACTTCAGCACAAGCTTGTGACACCAAAGTTAGTCGAGCTTCGTTAAATTTAGCAACAACAAGAAAGTGCTACGATGATGGCGCTCCACGGCCGCGAAGACTGCACTATCGACGATCTGGCGCACAGCGTCCAGGCTCTGCCGCAAGAGTTGTTTGAACTCATCTACGACTACATTTCACACCAGACCCGAAAGAGGCATGCATCAAGTTTGGCCACACAGACCGAGTCCTTAGTCAGATGACTGATGATGAAACTGGTTTTAGGTTGCCATCGATGCCAAGTACAAGCCACCAATGCAGCTCCAATTCGATTACAGATCTCGAGAACTCTTCCGAAAGAACAATACAGCAAGAGCATCTTCAAGGTCTTTGTTCAAAATTCTTCGTCCCCGTTACATTCGCTCGATCGAAATCTTCGCCAGCGATACGCCGCTTCGGGTACAGAGATTTTCCAATCAGAATCAAGGCTTCGGACCACCCTGGATGGCCTCGCTGCCTCAGGACATCAGAGTCTGATCTCGCGCTTCCACATTGATCAGGTATCATTCTCGACTCTCAATTTGAGCCAAGCTCGGGCTTTTAAACGCGCAGGCATTATTCAGAGGGTTACCATGCGTAGCTTAATCATGTAGGGAGCCTGTGATACGAAATATCACGGGAATTATCAGGAACCGCAGGAACTTAATGAGCACGGCAAACCGGTAATCAAGTGGACGAACTAGATCAAAGTATGAAGAGGAGTAGAGAAGGAATAATTGAGTCCGGTTGGAAATGTTGAAGTTGACTTCCTGTGTCTGGAATCTGAGACCGGGCAGATACCTTTTGGTAAGACACCATGAAATCAGCGCTTTGCAAACAACGACTCCGTAAATGGGAGTCCGCCTAAGGAATGCTGCAGGTAGCTGAAAGCCCATCGAAGCCAAGCCAGCACTGAAACTACGCAGCCACTAGTACTTGGAGTAAGAAGCATTCATTCGACAACGGCACAACCAGCAGTGAAGCAGCAGAAGATTGAGGTTCCTATGCAACTTCAATCCAAGGAACATTCTAGCTCGCTCTTCTGCAGCCGGCGATGCAGCAATTTCAAGCAACACCTCAGCAAACCACATCGCTCACACAGCTTTCCCCGTACCGCGAAACAGATCGCCATTCAAGCAACATGAGCCATACCATGCAAGTAATCCCCTTCTCCCCAGATATAGATGCTACTGATGACCTTCCCTCGAAACATTTCCCGATGCTGCGCAATCATATACGCAATCGTACGAAAATTGAACGTCCCCAAAACAGCATAGAAAGGCTCGTCACACTTCTTGCGCTCCCCGTTCTGGCCTGGTCGCTTAAACATATGTCGATTCTTCCAGCCCTGTGGCGGGGCTTTTAGACTTGGGTTGTCGCTTCGAAGAGCTTGCCAGATTATGTCGCGTGTCGGCTGAGATTGGGAGGTGATGCCTCTGACGAACACGTAGCGGAGGGGAGTAGATGGAGCGTAGTTTTTCCAGGTCAGGTACAGGACGTCTGACGGATGAGATATTCCGGGCATGTTGTCTTTCGAAGGCGTAGTGCCGCTGGCTTCTAGCATGTAAGCTGGACTGTGTGCGGTGTAAATTACGACCGCGCCACCGACTGCGTTGAAGATGGACGAGTATTCGGCATACGTGGCCTGGCAGAGTGTCAGAAACATTTCGAGTCGGAAGAAGGAAGGTTTGAGGTTACTCGCAAGGTAAGTCTTCCCACTATCAATCGTGTCCTTCTTATGCACCATCGATATTCCCGTGCTGGTCTTCTCGTTGAACTGGAGGTGACAGGCCTGGAAAGCTTCTTCAAGGCCACCAGTCTTCTCCTGAATTATCTCTAAACGCTTCTCTTGGCTCTCCACCCAACCCCATTTTGCAAGGTCAGTGTACTTTCCTCCTCGCTGATCGTTCTCGTCTGGATTTCTCATCATCTCCCACAGCTTTTTGCCCTTCTCGACAGCCTCCTGGTACGGTCTGGCTTGACGAGCGTGTAGATCTGGCCTGTAAGACGTACTGGTGATGTTCTCGTTGCCGTCAAGCCTGACTAGGAAAGTCTCATGCGTGAGTGGAGTAGGGTCGATTGAACATGGGAGTGGTGATGCTATGGCAAGCATGGTGCAGAGCATGGCGCTCACAATCGGTGTTGACATTGGCATCATTGTAGATGCTCTGGGCACAAGGTGTTACAGTCTTGCTTTGACTTAGCTGTGTAGGACAGATCAAGCCTCTGTGAGTCTCAAGCTACGGTCTGTATACCAATGCAACAAAGAGAAGCAGGAAGGGGAGGGATTTAAGGCTTCTTTTGTACGTTGCTTGCCCGCACATGTCACGTTGTTGTATGACAATGCATATCATTTGGATGCCAGCTAAGCAGTCACGAAGCAGGTCAACGGCGAGAGCAGGGAGATGTCGGAGGGATGAAGACAAACATTTCTGATGCTCAGCTAGCGCGATGTGCCGAGTCTGAACATCCTATGATGTCTTCCCATGTATAAAACTTGACTCCTTTCCTGGTATTTGTAACATCATGCGGAAAATATGCTCCTCCCAGAATGATATCAATGTCGCTCAACGAGTGCAATCCTCTCTGTACTCCATGAAAAGTGCAGTAAATTCCTTTGCGTGAGCTTGACGCTGAATGTCCCTGTATTCCCATGGACTTCTGGCTCATGCATCTCCTTCAGCGATGATCAGCTGCAAGCTCCTAGATTTCATTCCACAATTCCAGTGCTACCTTTATGCGTGGAGTTCAAGAGCTAGGGACGGAATATGACCATCTATTTCGCATTCCTTTCTCAGGCGCTTCCACGGGCATAGAATTTCTCGAAGGTGGCGCTCAGAGCTTTGCCGGACCTCTCAACCGTGAAGTGCGACCCTCTCCTGTCCTTCTCCATGAACTTCTTGGCGATGTATCTGGCAGCCTCGTTTCATAACTCAAAGCAGACTTCCCAGTCTAGGTCCGAAAAGCCATTGGGAGGACTTTTTTGGTACACAGTTCGCCGCTGGGCCTGTGCAGCAGATGCCAGCCGATAAAGAGTGCACCATCGTTCTTCATGCATCAGCAATTGGACAACAACGCAGTAGATCCAGTAATGTCCGGAAGTGTCCTACGGATACCAAGATTGATGTCGTAAGGACCTGTAGCCGTGCAGGGAAATGGAATGGCTCAAACTCCAGGTAGCGAAGTCAGGAGAGATGCTTGCCTCGGAGAGATCTCAGCCATGGAAGTAAAGTAACCTATGCTACATTGTCGGAGTCGATGACCGTACATGAGAACATGAAGGTGTTGGTGCAGTAGCCAGCAGCAAATTTTTTGCGAGTTCTGCGGCCGACTCAAAATGCTGTTGGTGGCCTGTAATCTTTATCGATCACCACTATGCAGGGCGAGCTCGAGAACGTGAGATCATGGACATTTTTGATAATGTTCATCGGAAGAGAACTTGGCCATTGTCTGCTGCTTCTTTTGTCAAATGCATTGCATAGATTGTTTGGGTCCACCCTTTCGCTTGAGGAGGGTTTTGGCCCTCGGGGGCTTCCAATTGTGGCAAGCTCAAGGAGGGAGGTAATGACGAGCCATGTTTGGCGAAGTGAGATCTAATCAGACGGTATTACGGCTGGCTTGTTCTTAGCCAGCGCGGAATTTAATAGAGGCCCTGTGAGCTGTGATGGATGAGTATAGACGTTGGACTTTGAGATATCCTCTCAAAATACTTGCTAGAGTGATTCTGCTCAGCATGTGATGACAACCAAGAACGTGCGGAGCATGGATCTGTTGAAGTTATTCACTTACAGCTGAAGCACGGACAACGGTTGCCATGTGAACCGCCGAGTGATTCTGATCGCTTGCTGCCCCTCTTAAATCGCGCTGCAGCCTGTCGATGAAAATTATCTGACCAACACTAATATCGACACCTCGATCACGCACCTTAGAACCATTCAACATTACATACCACAGAAGCCACCAGACTACAACAGCAGCTTTTTCAAGAACTGCAAAACCGCAGCCATGTTCCACTTTGGCTATCCATTCGATTACGCCGTCCCCGCGCGACCCTCCTCGACGCAACGCGAGGCCGAGCATGCGCAGGTCCAGTCTCGTGGCCGCGCAGAGAGTGAGACTACTCAAGCTCGTCCGCGCATGCCTTCACGTAGCCGCACGACAAACAGCGTCATGCACACGGGCTACCCGTTCGATCATGCTGTGCGAGCACCAATCCGTCCAGGCACGCCAAATGATTATGGCAGGACAGCACGCCCTTCTACTCTGACCAGCCGCCGCACAGAAATGCCACCAGACCCAGGCTATGTCGATCGAACCACTATGCAGCCGACTCGGGGCCGCAGCAAGACACGATCTAGACCAGACAGCACGGCAATGATGGCAGACGGTCGTGGTGACGTTCGCGGTCGGACTTCCGCCAAGTATCGTACAGACAATAAGGAGCGCTCGAAGTCGCGCATTCGAGAGACCCGCTACGGCAAGGAAGCATTTCTGAACATTTACGCTGGAGAGCATCTTGTCGACGACCAGACTCGCGACCGTTCAGATCGAGGCCGTTCCCGGTCGCGTTCTCGCCCACGTCATCGCCACAACCTCTATCAGGACGCCTATCCAGAGTTGCTCGATGTCGCTCGTGGTCAGCCGCAATTCTCGTTCCAACACAAGCGGAACACTCAAGCTGCAGACGCGACTACTTCTCGCCGTCGTTCTCGATCTCGCCAGTCGCGCACTGCTCGCTCGCCATCACGCCCAGTCCAGGCCGACTTGCTTGCCGCATCTCGTCGCGACCTCTTTCAGCGTCAGGCTGACTTGAAGGAGGTTCGCACGCCACAACTTAATCGTCGCAACGCGAGCAGTCATCGCTTCGAGGATGATATGTGGCGTGCATCTCGTCCAGATCTCGTTGACAGCGTGGATGAGGCTGAGGGTAATCGTCGCCGTTACGAGAATGACCTGTTTCAGGCTGGCCGACCAGACCTGTTTCGCGAGGATGGTGCCTCTCGCGCATCTGGTCGTCGTAACGTGGAATACTACCGCCCAGGTGGGGGCTATTAGTGCATTATTAGGGCTTTCTCTTAGGTCTGGGAAGCAGGAAGGGGGATTGTTTGTGGTTTCGGTTGTTCTCAGCACGGTCAGCGGCATTTCGGCGTTCAAGAGGCCACATCAAGCACATGGCTTGCAACGAGGGTGTCTAGCATTCGACTTAGAGCATAGGGTGTTGCGGCTTGGCGAGTCAGTCATAGCATTGTAATTGTATGTCAGCAGGAGTGGTGTCCATTTTCTACACCAGCATGTCGTTGCAGCGTGAAAGAGAGCGGACGCGTAAGTCGGAATGAGGTTCGGAGGAAGCTTTGATCGCCCCGTAGACCCTGGCGATTTCAATGGCCGGAGGTGGGTCGCGGATGCGAGGGAGAAGACTCATAAAAAGTACTGGGCCAGCAATGTTGCCGGTATATCAGATCGCACTCGCCGACCCGCACACACACTTGTCATTGCTCCCAAGCCTTGCAATTCCTGGTCCAGAATGCTATCTCACAGGGCCTCGCAACGCTATCTCAGCACGAGAGGAGGATCCTACGATGTACGTACTCCTTGCCGGCAGCTGTGCATTCTTATACAATATCGCATATTTGAAAGAGCGAGGAAGGCGGACAAGAGAGAATTGCGCATCTTGCTACGATAATGCTGGTCAATGGGCGGTCTGGGATGCAATGCACAAATGCACAGCGAGCCTTCGCTCTGTCGTGGCATGGTCCCTAGCTTCATGCTGAGAATTTGAGCAGTTCTCCTTCGAAGATGTGGTGTTGAAAGGTCTGGCGCAAGACGGTGGACTGTTCATACCAGAAGACATTCCGACCCTCCCCGCCGACTTTCTCTCCCAATGGCAAGAATATTCCTTTGAAGACCTCGCTTTCGAAGTATTCTCGCTCTATATTTCCCGCGAAGAGATTCCCGAACAAGATCTCAAGGACATTATAAAACGATCGTACGAAACATTCAGAGCCCCAGAAGTCACACCTCTCATTACATTGGACGAGAGCAAGAAGCTGCACTTGCTCGAACTCTTCCACGGACCAACCTTTGCGTTCAAGGATGTCGCGTTACAATTCGTTGGCAACTTGTTCGAGTACTTCCTCGTTCGAAGAAATAAAGGCAAGAAGGACGAGAACAAGGAACATTTGACGGTCATTGGCGCGACGTCAGGAGACACTGGCTCGGCAGCTATCTATGGATTAAGAGGCAAGCAAGATGTCTCGGTATTCATAATGTATCCAAAGGGCAAGGTCAGCCCCATACAAGAGGCACAGATGACAACAGTCCCCGATCAGAACGTGCACAATATCGCCGTAGAAGGCACGTTTGATGATTGCCAGGCGAGTAACATAGAGCTGAGGACTGATGATGTTGAAGACTGACGCTTCTCAGGGCATTCTGAAGGATTTATTTGCCGACAAGGAGATGAACGAGAAGTTCCGCCTTGGAGCTGTCAACAGCATCAACTGGGCTAGAATCCTCGCGCAAATCACATATTACATCCATTCCTACTTTTCCCTCGTACGGCAGACGAAGGAACCAAATCCCAAGGTCCGCTTCGTTGTGCCCACGGGTAACTTCGGAGACATCCTGGCCGGATATTTCGCGACGCGCATGGGCCTTCCGACCGACAAACTTGTCATTGCGACCAACGAAAACGACATCCTGCACCGATTCTGGAAGACTGGGTCTTATGAGAAGAAGCCGAAGCATGGCGTAGAAGCTCAAGGCGGCCTCGAAGAGGATGGCGCCAAGGCTGACCCATCCGGTGTCAAGATGACTTACGCTCCTGCCATGGATATCCTGGTCTCGTCGAATTTTGAGCGACTCTTGTGGTTCCTGGCCTACCAGACTAGCAAGGTCGAAGAAGTCAATCGACGGCGCATGGTTGCTGGCGAACGCGTGAAAAGCTGGCTTGAGTCGCTGAAGGCGGAGGGAGGCTTCGACGTGGAGAAGGAGATCCTTGCCGCTGCCAAGAAAGAGTTTGAAAGCGAACGTGTGTCCGACAAGCAGACTATCGACACGATCAAGGACGTGTACAACTGGACCTTGCCGGAGTCGAGTGCAGTCCATGGCACGCACAAGCCGGCCACGACTGGAGTGCTGCATCATGGTCATTACATTCTCGACCCACACTCTGCCATCGGGATTGCTGCCGCGCTGCGTTCAGTCAAGGCTTCACAAGATGCAGGCTCGAATGTACACCACATCTCGCTCGCGACTGCACATCCTGCTAAATTCTCTCATGCCGTCGAACTAGCTCTCAAGGATGTTGAAGGCTTCACATTCGCAACGGTCCTGCCCGAGCAATTCCTTGGCCTCGATAAGCTCCAAAAGCGCATCACGGAATCATCGAGCGATTTCAAGGAGGTCCGGAAGATTGTCATCAAAGAAGTGCAAGCAGAGAAGACAAGGTAGTTCCGAGATCAGCTCAGGCGTGGCAATAGTGAAAAGCGCAAAGAAGCCGCGGATGCCACGATGTGGGATCCCAACTTGCGTAGGAGAATTTTTACGTGGCTAGAAGATGTCGATGCGGCGCATGAGCGTGTCTGGCAATGGTGGCAGCAACTCGAGCACGTGTGTCAAGGAATCAAAGACTCCTACACATACGCATTAACCTACGCTCTCAACACTGGGGCGGCCAGATAGTCTCGGAGGTGCCTCAAAGCAGTGCCCTGGCGATGGATGTTTACAGGACCACTCCCCCAGGATCATGCCACAGTCATAGAAGTTCAATCCTGAAGGTGCTATCAAAGAGTTGGTTGGAGGCATCTCATGGTTAAAGAGTATGATGAAACTTATGATAGACGAACATTCTTTTTATGTTGTGAAATACAACATTCACAGCGCAGCTAAGTCAGTATGTGACAATCACGTTATGCTGACCGTCTCCGGGCGATGTAATGAAGGACGACTCACATCACCTTACACTAGGTAACGGGTATCGACCACAACTGCGCCGGTATTCTGGATGATGTTACGGGCGGTCGCCCGGAAGAAACAAGCGTGTGGCGAGGACTCAAAGATGAACAATATTGTACTGTATGAGAAATGCCATGCCAAGACCGGCAAGAGTCATTGACGCGTTCACGTGAGATAAATCATAAATTTCGTTCTGTGGCTGGTGCTCTGCATTTCATGGCGCTTGAATGACGATCACTCGGTGAGGCGTCGGCGCTAATAGCGATGTACAACGCGCGCGTTCGGTGGCACTTGGTTGCAAATTATCCGCCTACTGTATATTGTATGCAGGTCAACGGTAGTTACGGTACCAAGCTGCTCGATGTGACATTCTGCTGCAAGAGATGAATGATTTGTACATAGATGCCGGACCAGCTGAAGTGGCTTTCAAGCACCTCACCAGCCTCCGCCAAACCAGGATTGTGATACAAGCTGATCCCTGAAGGTTTGAAGAGCGTTTGCTATAGCTGGGTCCAGATCAGAAGTTACGACTTTTCTCCGGAGAGCCATCAGAAAATGCGCTGGCTTTTCAGGCTTGAACCTGGCGACTGCATGCAGCGTTTGACTGATCTCGTATAGCAGTTCGTATGATTGCCGTCGCGTATTAATGAGTGTGTGCATGTTCACATGTGTGAGTCTGTGAGACTTGGACTTGGTTTGCGGGCAGGAAACCGGTTTTCCAAGGATTCAAGGATGAAGATGCTCGCCGATGTGGCTGTGGTGGCTCGCCGGCTGTCAAGATCGCATCTCATCTCGTATGCATGTGTCGCATCTGCAGTCTCTTTTGGGATTGAAGCGTCAATGGCTTGTGTAACCAGCTACATCACCCCGTGAAACGGCAAAGCATGGAATAGATATTGATATAGAGGCAGGCAGTCGGTCGTCCTTGCCTTATTCAAAATATCATCACTCTCCGAGGCAGGCGCAATCGACATCACCCTGCAGCGTCGATCGAAGAAAGGCACCGTTGCTCCTTGGCGCGGCTTCCTTGTGGTGTTTAGATTGGAACTGGCTCTGGCTTTTTGCGCAACCGCGACTCTCGTGTCCACCGTCGACCCTTGTTGACTGCTGCGCTGCGCTGTTCTTCTACCTCTTCACCTTCACCGACTACCACTACACCCATTGCCTTCTATACAGCATTCCCCTTCTGTCATTCCTCCGTATTGCTACACGAGCAACAACAAACCTGCTGCTCTAGCGGCAAGGGTCCGTCAACATGGGTAACTCTTGTGGCGGCATCGTGAGCCTCACCCACCCCAAACTCAAAGCACGACTACTAGAACTACTAGAACTACTGTGCTGACCTCTGCGACAGAGCCAAAGCGGAGACGCCAACATCGGCTCTTCGCAGTCCTCCACCACAAACGATTCCAACTCAGCCACTTCAGTCCTCTCCGTCATTGCCCCAGGTACGTCGCTCTCGCATTATCCTCAGAGTCACTGCTGAAACTGCCCACAGTCGCCCTCTTTGCCCTGGTCTGGGCCATTCTCTTCCTCCTTCTGCGCAATAGATTCCCAAGATATTACAGACCACGCACCTTCGTGGGCTCCTTACCAGAACAAAACCGCACGCCGCGACCCAAGGATGGCCTCCTCAACTGGGTCCAAGAGTTTTGGGGCCTTCCAGACACCTACGTCTTGAACCACCACACTCTCGACGGCTACCTCTTCTTGCGATTCCTCAAGATTTCATACGTCTGCTGCATCGTCGGCTGTCTCATAACATGGCCCGTGCTCTTCCCCGTCAATGCCACGGGCCAAGGCGGCCAGGAGCAGCTGGATATCCTCACAATGGCCAACCTCGTCGCCCCAGACGGCAGCTCCCCCAACAGCTACTACTTCCGATACTTCGCCCACGCAGGATGCGCCATTCTCTTCTTCAGCTTCGTCATTTACATGATTACTCGCGAGCTCATCTACTTCATCAACCTGCGCCAGGCATACCTCATGTCACCACTCTATGCGAGCCGCATTTCCTCGCGTACCGTCCTGTACACGAGCATTCCGGAGGACTACATGAACGAGCAGAAGCTTCGAAGCATGCTCGAGCCCGGTGTTCGCAAGATTTGGCTGTCTACGGATTGCAAAGAGCTTGAAGAGCTGGTGGAAGAGCGCGATAAGACTGCCATGAAGCTGGAAGGCGCCGAGACGAAGCTCATCAAGACGGCAAACGGCAACAGACTCAAGGCGGAAAAGAAGGCTGGTCAACAGAACCCCGACGAGGCCGCAGTCGGCGAGGAAGGCGCTGTCGCTGGCCGCTACATTCAGCAGAAAGAGCGCCCAACCCACAAGCTCAAGTTCTTGATCGGCAGAAAGGTTGACACGATCGACTGGTGCCGCAGCGAGCTGACGAGACTCATCCCCGAGGTCCAGGCGGCTCAGGCCAAGCACAGAGCCCACCAAGCCACCCTGCTCAACTCTGCCTTTGTCGAATTCGACACCCTCAGTGCTGCTCAAGCTGCATACCAGAGCCTCACTCACCACCAGGTCCTCCAGATGTCCCCACGATTCGTCGGCATGACCCCTGAAGAGGTCGTTTGGTCCAATCTGCGCATCAAGTGGTGGGAGAGAGTGGTCCGCCAGATCGCCACCACTACCTTCATCGTCGCTCTCGTCGTCTTCTGGTCCATTCCTGTCGCCGTCGTCGGTGCCATCAGCAACATTACCTACCTGACCTGCGCACTGCCGTGGCTGAGCTTCATCGACGATATCCCATCCGTCGTCCGTGGTGTCGTTACCGGTCTGCTTCCCGTCGTTCTGCTTGCCGTTCTCATGTCACTTCTGCCCATCATTCTCCGCAAGATGGCCAAGCTCGCAGGCGCTCCAACCCTTAGTGCCGTTGAGCTTCACTGCCAGAACAGCTACTTCGCCTTCCAGATCGTCCAGGTATTCCTCGTGGCAACTCTGGGATCCGCTGCCTCTTCGGTGGTCCAGAGTGTGATTGACGATCCATCCAGCGTCACCACCCTCCTGGCCACCCAATTGCCCAAGGCCAGCACCTTCTATCTCTCCTACTTTGTCCTCCAGGGCCTTGGAATCGTCTCGAGTCTCCTGGTCGGACTCGTGGGCCTCATTCTCTTCATGGTCCTGGGAAAGATCCTGGACAAGACGCCACGCAAGATGTACTCGCGCTGGATCAAGCTGAGTGGTCTCGGCTGGGGCACTCTCTTCCCAGTCTACACTAACTTGCTCGTCATTGCATTCTGTTATGCTGCCATCGCTCCGCTCGTCATGGGATTTGCCGCAGTAGGATTGTTCCTCTTCTACTTCGCCTACCGATACAACCTCTTCTTCGTGTCCAATGCCGCCATCGACACCAAGGGTCTGGTCTACCCCCGTGCTCTGAAGCATCTCTTCGTCGGCTTGTACGTGGCCGAGGTCTGTCTGATCGGTCTGTTCGCCATCGCCACTGGCTCCAGCATTGGTGCTCTCGGCCCGCTGATCTTGATGATCATTTTCCTGATCTTCACCGCGCTCTACCACATCAGCCTCAACAGCGCCATGGACCCGCTGCTCAACTACCTGCCCAAGTCTCTCGACGCCGAGGAACGCCGCCTTCTCCAGATTGACAATGGCAACGTCGCCGAGGGCGACAAGTACGCCGACGGTGCAGCTAAGGATGCTGCACACGTTAATGGCAACGGCGGCGCCCACCACGAGCTCGGTGCCGCTCCCCACAAGAAGCCAAACTTTTTCACCAAGTGGCTGCGTCCGGACATTTACACCGATTACGAGACCATGCGCAGACTTGTGCCAAAGGATATTGCCATCAACTACACCGAGGAGATTGAGGACCACGCTTTCTACAACCCAGCAATCGCTAGCCCAACGCCACTTCTCTGGATCCCACGCGACCCAGCCGGCATCTCCAGACAGGAAGTGGCAGACACCAGCAAGGTCATTCCGATCACAGACGAAGGTGCTTACCTTGACGCCAAGAACAAGGTCTGCTGGGACGCCGAGGAAGGTCGCCCTCCCATCTACGAGGAGAAGATCTACTATTAAATGTCTGCATTGCTTGCTTTCACAGCTGGGACTCAGGACCGGACCAGTATACATGATACCCCTTTTTGGCGTACAGTCTTTTGGCGAATAGCATTTGCAGGCCAGAGCTTTCGGCAGCCTGAAGCGATGATACCAGGGGGAAAATGCTCGCGTGTCGTTGATGGTTGAAGTCTGCAGAATTGGAAGAAAATACATGAATTGAAGGTGTGAGAGGGGGTGAGGAGAACAAGCAGAGGAAGACGCGAAAATGGGCACATTCGTAAGCACACGTAGATACATTTCTGATATGAAAGCAGGCGTATGATCGATGGTCGTTCAGCGAGCCAGTCATGTAAGTACGTTGTTCCAAGCTTTCGTCGTGTTTCATTGAGCAGTTGCCATTGATGCCCATTTCGCATCTATTACCTTACTCGCTCTGCGCAGTACAGTCTCACCGCCGAGCAAGGCACCAAAACGATGCACTCTTTCCTCCTCACTCATCAGCACAAACGACGCAAGATCTCCCGGCTTCAGTGCATCGAGGATTGCCTGTGCAGCAAAAGCATTGAATCCCGCTATTCGAAGGAATCTTTCCCAGTAGGTTTCGTCGTCAAGGATCTTGATCGCAGGAGAGGAGTATTTGGCGATACATGTCGCGATCCACTTGATTAGATGTGTCTCGTCTCCTTCTTTTTCGTCTTCTGATGCGATGAAGATTGTTCGAACCTCGCAGTTGGTGGGGAGATTCAAGGTGGATGTGAAGAGATTGAGCGCGGCGACGTTGTGGTGGATTGCTTGTCCGTGTCCGTTGTTGATTAGGAGGATGAGGGTGGAGTATTTGAGCGAGATTTTCTGGATTGTGGAGAGGAATGTTGGTTGATCTTCGTTCTCGCGGCCGGGGAGAGGTTTTTGGATGAGTTGTTGGAGGTTGGTGATGTGGAGGCCTGTTTGGGGGGAGAGGGTTAGGTGGGCTTCTGTGAGGTTGAGATGGGGAATTGGGTGACGAATGATTTCATGAATGTTGGGACAGTAGGACATGAGTCGTGCTGCTAGGCGGCGGTCAAAGGATGGGGAGGTTATTATTGTTGTTGAGATTTGCTTTGGGTTGATGGCTGGGGTTGGCATGGCAGATTGTCGTTGCTCCAGAGGTTTTGTTCGTGGTGGTGGTGCGGAGGGCTGTGGATGCTCTATGACTTCTATCGAGTTGACGTTATCATCATTTTCCCTGAGTGATGTCGACTGGTCGATGGCTTGCTGATTCTGCAGTGCCAAGAATTGGTCGAGGCCTTGACGTTGCTGAATCAACCTTTTGGGTTGCTGCGACAGAGAATTCGCGTCTTTGGTAGCCTCTTTTGCATTTTGTGCTATTGCCACAAGATGGTCGTGCTTCCGCTTGCTTGTCTCCAGCTGAGCCGCTCTGCGTCTGATCAGCTCCTCTATGCTTGGCAGCGCATTTTGAACTTCTCGGGGCTCGCACGGTGCGCCATCGCCAGCTCGCTGCCCCCCGCGGCCGAGCTGAGAGAAGAAGCTCGACACGTGCGAGAGGCTCCCTTTCACTGCATCGTCAAGCTCGAGATGTGTCCGTGATGCTCCTTGACCAGCACACACAGCATGCTGGTTTCGAGCTGCACGGCTCTGCGCAGCCTGACCAGAAATCTGAAGTGCGTCTGAAAGGTCCACATCGTCGCCTGGAAAGTCACATGCCTCCAGTTCTTCGTCTTGATCATCGTCATCCTCCTCAAGCACGAGCAGGCCATCAGGCTTCCACGTCAGATTTGCGAAGTCAACCTCTCCATCGAATTTGACTTTTTCCAAGTACCGCCGGCACGAGCCATCATCAAAGTCTCCTTCAGGCTTGATCTTGGCCAGATACGACGGGAAGGGACTCCAAGGCAACGTCTTCTCCATCTTCGATGCCCCGCTCCACTTGCCGTTCGTCTTGACGATCTTGTTGAACACATCGATCATCAAATCCCGCTGTCTCCCGGCGTAAACTTCCCACGGTGCGGCCAGACTGATGTCCTCGACTGTTGGCACATCGATCCGAAGCGTCGTGTCTATTTCGACAAGCTGCTCCTGTTCTAGATTATCGACGCCCGGCTGGGCCAGAGGAGCAAGCAGGGCGGTCATTGTCGCCATTGCCTCGTCTGTAGACGGCTCCCCAGCGGAAACCTCCGACGGTAAGCGAGGGATCAAGGTATGCAACTCTTTTGTGAATGAGACGGTCTTGGCTTTCTTGGATGGAGGTTCCGATGACGTCTCCGGAAGAAGAGGATCTGACACCTTGAGGTCTTGCAACCGCTTAGCCTTTCGCTGAAGCGGTGATGAGGCTCCCGTGGTCGTCGCATCTAAGAAGTCTGTCGAGTCTGTCGAGTCTGTCGCCATAGCATCCTCTGCGTCAAGCATGTCCTGCTCTGCGAGTTCTGCATCAAGAAAAGCAGCCTCCGCAGCGGAAGGATCTTCCGGGGTGGAAGTGAGCTCAACTTCTGCTATTGGCGTAGGTAAGCTCTCCGGGCTGAGAGGCGGCGATAGAGGCAGCAATGGCGAAGAAAGCTTGCGAAGGACCTGTCCGAAGTCAGCATTTCCCCTGGAGGACTGACGTTGTCGAATAGCACTCACGCGCCGCTTCCGACCTTCGGCCAGCCATTCCTGGAGGTCAGCCTCCAATGTTGAGAATACATGCTTCATAAAGCCCGCTGTCTCCTGATCGATTGCCCATTTCTCATTCTTCAGCTCGTCATTTACGTGCGCAGGCAAATCAAGGTTCGAGGCACCCCATGCAATCCCCTCATCCTGGGCATCGTCAATGTTGAAAGGTGCAACATGCTCCGTGTGCAGCTCGACTGCGTTGCGCTTCACAATTTTGGTCATGTCGTTGGCTGGGTCGGTCCGGAGGAGAGGCTCTTCAATCTTGAGATGTTGAAAAGACGCGCCGATGCCGTACAATTGCTCCTCGGCGGGAGCAGCCCTGGTGGCACGGATGACAGAAGCAAGATATTCGACAGACTCCACGTCGACATGCCACTTCTCGTGGTGAAGCATGCTGAGCTCAGGATTGTTCGAAAGGAAAGCGGACTCGTCGATCATGTATGGTGGCGGAAGATGGGGGTAAGCGGTCGACATTAGGTCCTCTTCATGGAAGCTTTGCAGCGCGTCTGCCACGTACGAGTCCACCAAGGCATTATTGTCGATTTCATCACTGCGATTTGGCGTGGTTGGAGGGTCGTAGAAGTAGGCGGCTTCGTCGAAGAACGACTTGATGAGTGCGTCGTCGGCAATCTCGTCCATAAGGCTTCAGCCTAAGGCAGAATTGAACATGCGAGGGTTTTTCACTTAGCCTGTCTCTGATACCGTCCTCTCCATACTATACACGCTAGAAGTATTGAATGCATTGTATAGCTGCTATACCATATACGCGTCGGACCGAGCCGAGCGCCCCTGGCCACGAAAAGTTTATTCTATGACCACACCACCAGTACTTCTCTACTCCCTCTCTCTCGTCTTTCGTCTTTCGTCTTTCTCGCAGTGCGAATGGTTACATCACATCATTCTGAGCCGCTCGACAATGCTAGTCCGATGTGCCGGACGGCGACAACGACACTGTCACACTCACACTCGCACATCGAGTACCATCCTCGCTGCATCCGCATCCGCATCGTTTGCACGGCTTCATCTGCCATGGCTGGCTCCAGCACAGCTACGATGGACTGCATCACAGCCTGCGCCAAGTCGTATGCCGAGTCCGCGAGACGCACGACGCATTGAATTCAGCCGAGTTACCAACGGCAGAACGCACCTGCGAACACTTGCCACGGCGACAGATCAATACACGCCTCGAAGCAGTAATCAAGCGCCCGCGCCCGCGCCCGCGCCTCCGTCTCCGTCCCCGTCCCCGTCCCCGCTAGGCCTGGGCTCTGGCTTTCGAAATGTCGCCGACGAACACGTCCCTTTCGACTTCTCCGCCTTTACAGATGGCAATCAGACGCACTACACCGGTCTGGAAGCTCGCACGCGACCAGCAATGCTGCACCACACGCCAAAATCACTCCATCGAAGTTTCGCGTCCGGCGAGGTGGGTCTGACTGGCTCTGTCAGAGATCTGCTGGGTCATTTGCACACAACACTCGGCGTGGGTCGCAGGGATCGTGCCGAGGCCATCATTCAACGCTTGGCCGATCAAATAGATCCTCAATCGCCTGAGCTCGTCTATGCCCACAGCGTTTATTTGCAGAATCTGCTTCAGAGCGTAATGCTGGAAGGCCGAGATTCTCCCCAGTCACAAGCTCTGCTGAAAGATATGCAAAGATGGTTTGAGGTGGAAATTCGCAACAAGCGCGTGACTCCAGACCCAAGTCTTTTGATACCCGTAATGCGCGCGGCCATACGAGCGCTAGATGGTCCCAGACGCGAAAGGACCATCCGCAGGTATGCCGAAATGGCGAAAGAGCTGGGCGATGATGTCATGGACGATGTTCTCTTATCTGAGGAGTACGATGACAATGAGTTTGCCATACTCGGCCGTGCGACCTCGCAGTATTATGAAGACGTCGACACATCTGATGCCTTGCCTGCGGCAGAACCGGCCGTGGAGGCAGCTGAATCACAGCCCGAGCTTTCTGTCAGACAAGATTGGCTTGACCTAGCCACAATTCCGGACGTCAGGGCAACCGAGCAAAAAGGTGTTGGTCTGCACAGCATCAAGCTTGCAATGGACATCTTCAAAGAGATGCCTGATGCGTCGCCCGATGCGTCGCCCGAAGCTCGTCGAGAGCTTGCTCTCGCGCGGCAGCGGAGACTCGAGGACACTTCTGTCGAGATTGCAGTCGAGCGATGGAAGAAGGCCGACCAGGACCTCCGGAAGATAGGCATACACACTTCCATGCAGAGCAGGCCGGTGGCGGCTTTGATGTGGCAGTGGTACCAAATGCTGCTTCCCGCCTTGGAACTGGAGCTTCAGGCAGCGAAGAAGACGATGACCGAGTCGCGGAAGAACGACGATCGCAACGTGTACGGACCATACTTGGAGATGTTGCCGATGAAGAAAGTCGCTGCGAACACCATTCTTTACATGGTGAGTACGGTGGCCAACGGAAAGGATCGAACAGCAGGCACGTACACATCGGAGGTTAAACTGAGCAACGCGACCGTCCACCTGGCCAAATCTATCGAGGCCGAGTGTCTCGCGAGTGTGGCAAGACAGAAAGCGTCGGCACCGCAGAATCGCAAAGCCAACACGACATCACAGATCAGGCGGCAAGCAGTTTCGGTTTTGAAGAAAGGCATTGATAAGGCTAATGCTTCGCCAAAGACGAAAGCCAAAAAAGCCAGCCAGGCGATGTTAGCAGAGGTGGCGTGGCCGCTGGCCGTTCGCGCGAAGCTAGGAGCGATGCTAGTGTCCAAACTCTTGGAGTGCGCTCGCCTTCCGGTCACAAAACAGCACCCCAGGACGAAAGAGATGATCACCCAGATGCAGCCTGCCTTCCTACATCGCCTCAAGTACGATAAAGGCAGGAAGAGCGGCGTCATCACCCCAAACCCAGCTTTACTTGACAAGTTGCAAGGCGAGCCTGTTGGAAGTTTGATCGCGAAGCGCATGCCAATGGTTGTGGAGCCGAAACCGTGGACGGGCTGGAGTGACGGTGGCTATCTACATTACTCGAACCCCATCCTTCGCCTTCAGCTGGGCGACATGTCCGCGAAAGAGTACTTCATGGCAGCTGACCAGAATAATGACCTCGACACACTCTACAAGGGTCTCACAGCGTTGGGCAAGGTACCGTGGAAAATACATCAAGGAGTCTTCAAAGTTCAGCTTGAGGCATGGAATTCTGGTGAGGCCATTGCGAACTTTGCACCTCTAAATCCTGAGATGAGTATGCCTCCTGAGCCAGACTCTTCGGCCGACCCATTGGAGCGGCGGAAATGGCTGGCTGAGGTCAGAGAACTGGGCAACCGAAAAGCCGGCTACCACTCGAAACGATGTTTCCAAAACTTCCAACTCGAAATTGCACGCACGCTGCTCAACGAGACACTCTATTTCCCGCACAACATAGATTTTCGGGGACGAGCGTACCCCATCCCACCATATCTCAACCACATGGGTGCTGATAATGTCCGCGGGCTTCTGGTCTTCGCGGATGGCAAAGAGCTTGGTGAGAATGGACTGCGCTGGCTGAAAATCCACTTGGCGACCGTTGCCGGTCATGACAAGGCCAGTCTGGAGGAGCGGGTAGAGTTCACTATGGAGCATCTTGACGACATTTACGATTCCGTTCGCGATCCACTCGGAGGACGCAGGTGGTGGTTGCAGGCAGAAGATGCTTGGCAGACTCTAGCTGCTTGCTTTGAGCTTACGGGCGCCTTGGAATCTCCCGACCCGACAAAGTTCGTCTCTCACCTCCCGATTCAGCAGGACGGAACTTGTAACGGATTGCAGCATTATGCTGCCCTCGGAGGCGACAAAGCGGGAGCTGCACAAGTGAATCTTGAGCCTAGCGACCGACCGGCTGATGTCTACACGGCAGTCGCCGAGGCCGTAAAAGCAGAGGTGGAGAAAGACGCAAATGACGGCAATTCTATCGCGCAGAAATTGCATGGTCGCATCACGAGGAAGTGCGTCAAGCAGCCGGTCATGACGAATGTGTACGGAGTCACCTTCTTCGGCGCACGAGCTCAGGTCCGCAAACAACTAGAAGTGCTCTTTCCTGAGGTTAAGTCATACGATGCGGTCAACCTCGCGAACATGTCGCATTACATCGCGCAGAAGATCTTCAAGTCGCTCGGAGAAATGTTTGCTGGAGCGCAAGAGATCCAAAATTGGTTGGGCCAGTGCGCAGACCGAATATCGACATGTCTCACAGCGGAGCAAGTAGAGGAATTGAAGGAGCAAACGAAGAAGCTACCTCGCGCCAAGAAGGCGAAGACTGCAGAGAAGGGAGCGAAGGACGTTGAGCAAGCAGAAGAAGGCGAAGAAGGCGGTGTTTCCGCCGACGCAGTCAAGACGCCCACGATCGCATCGTCCAAGCAGAAGAAGTCGGAGAGAAATAAGGACGAACGTGCGCTGTCCAAGCCTCTCTTCAGATCAACCGTCGTTTGGACCACACCACTTCGATTACCAGTTGTCCAGCCATACCGATCAGTGACGTCCAAGGTCGTGATCACCAGCATGCAGTCAATCGCTTTGCAAGATCCGCAAGTCTGGGACCCTGTCAGTCGACGAAAGCAACTCCAAGCTTTTCCGCCCAACTTCATTCACTCGCTGGATGCCACTCATATGCTGCTAAGTGCACTTGCATGCGATCAGGAAAATATGACGTTCGCAAGTATTCATGACTCTTTCTGGACACACGCCTGCGACGTCAACCGCCTCAGCGAAGTCCTTCGTGAGGCGTTCATTGCGATGCATAGAGAAGACATTATCGGTCGTCTCCGTGAAGAGTTCGAAACCAGGTACAAAGGCTGTATGTACATGGCATCAGTCCTCGCAGACAGTCCGGTGGGACAACGCATCACTGCTCGACGATTAGAACTCAAGTCAGAAGCCAAAGAACGCAAGGACGAAAGTATGCCGAGCGAACTAGGCCTCGAAGCAGAACGAATGCGCCTTCTCAACAGCGAGGATCCTGCTGAGAATGCCAAAGGCGAAGCAATGATCACACCTGGCAGCATTGTCCTCGCCGAATCTGACACCACCGCTTTCGCGGCCGCAACCGAGCTGGCCGGACAAAAGCTGGGGGAGATGCCTGTCAATCCCCTTGAGGTTGAGGGTTCGGCAGAGATGGATGCCGCTGTACTTCATGATGATGATGACGATGCTGCTGCTGCTCCAGGGGAGAATGATGAAGAGTTGGATACGACGGCTAAGGCCATGAGTGACAAGAAAAAGGCCAAAACTCCGAGAAAGGTACCGCGGAAAGTGTATGTGTGGCTTCCATTGACCATGCCTGAAGTCCCTGCCAAGGGAGACTTTGATGTGACGAGATTGAGGGAGTCGAGGTACTTCTTCCATTGATTGATAGACAAGAAAAAAAAAAGGAGACGACACCGTGCTCTGCAGCTTTGGGATTTGCATATTGCGGAGTTTGGGCGGCATAGCGACTGGTGTTGGTGGCATAATGGTGATTTGATACATGTAGAACGCGATGCCACCACCACCACTTCTTGTCAGAGTGGAAAATGGATGTTACATTTAGATGTACTAGCAGCCCATCGAGGCTCATGTAAGGGACGATAAAAGGAAATGTTGGAGAAAAACGTTTCGTGCTGAGACATGGCTGTTATTGATCCATTTCCTGTGTCAAAGTGTGACCTTAGTCCCTTGCTTGACAGACTCCCATCCGTTCTTGGATATTTCGTGGCTCGCATTGAATGAGCGTGTTAATTTTGCGCCTACGAGATGGGTGGTGCGCCAGCACTGATCATATCAGGAGACATGGCAGCCTCTCTGTCGCACTTCTCAGCGAAACACACAGCCTGCACATCTCTGTTTCCAGCCCTCATGAGATCCAGCCCGATCTTCTCGGGTCGTTCTTGTCGGTGGGCGTCAACTTTCATATGAGCCTACAGCCGTTGAAACATTCTCAGCCAAGCCCTAGTGTTGTGATATGCTGGAAGTCGAAGATCAATCGGACGAGTCGTCCAAGACGCTTCCGGTGAAGACGACGGCGCAACTCTTGTTTCAGTGGGTTCTTTTTCGGCGACCAGACATGACTCTGCCGGCGGGGCGATGTCGACAGGTCGATGTGATATCTGCGGGAAGGATCAGAGTATGATGTTTTGCAGATGCACGAGAGCGGCCACATGCCATGAGACTGCAGTCAGTATATCGGCGAAGCTGGAGATTGTTTGATAGTCGGTCAGATCGGACGCTCATCTGCGCGAATCGAAGACGGCGGCAGTGTCAACCAATGAAGGCGGAGGGCAAAGCCGCCTGCAATAAAGTGTGATGCTGTGGTTGACAAGATGTAGCCGGGCTGTTGTGATACTCCGGGCGGTAGATTGGCACAGCCTCGTGTCACAGTGATACCACTACTGCTGAAAGATGAGCATCAGCAGAGACCGAGTGAGCGGTAAGATGACACGATTTCTTCAGCGAAGATGCCTGTTCTCCGCAGCGGCCATGGAGAGTTTCCCGGGCGTCGGTAGAATCAGCGATTCGATGGTGCCGAGAAAGCAAACAGGGACCAGGGACTTTCCAAGAGCAGCAGGCGGCGGCGGTTCTGATGATGTTCCAGTATCCGAAGACAGACAGCCCTTGAGCCTGAGGTTGTATTTGAGAATACCCTCGCAATGCCTCGGCCAGAGTGAGTTGTTGCAGAGTACCTCTGAACAACCAGGTTGTGTTAATTAAGTAGGATGACGGGGATGAGGAGGGGAGGAGGGGAGGGGTGTAGGAGAAGGCGGAGTGGGAGTGGGTGGGTGGTGAGCGAATGCAGTGGTGTGTAGAAGAGCGTAGAGTCCTCCGTACCAGAGAATGGTGCCTGACTCGCGCGCCTGCATAAAAAAAGCGGATCAAAGCTGATTCTCGGGGCGCGTGGGTCATGCGCTACACGCTTTTGGCCTGAGCTCCCTTCCTACTTGGCACTACTTGGCTTAGCCGTCCCGAGTGAGCGGGTCTCAGTAAAGGTTCGCTGGCTGGCTGGCACCTGCCGGCAATGGGCATTCCCATTATTCTATTCGCACGCACGCACTCGCACCATTGCCCAATCTCATACGCATGCAACAACATGCCACATTATTAACAGACGCCGATCTTGCACCAATGCCTTGCCCTCCACACCCCGAATCCCTCGCCTCGTACACCAACAGTCACCTGTAATGGCCGAGCACATAACAACCCGCCCGAGCACCAGCGACAGAGAACGCAGACGGGGGAGTCTTGCACGCGCCTTCGATAAGGTCAGGGCTGCTATGAAGCGACGGAGCAGCAGCCTGCGCACTGAGCAGTCGCCCAGGCCCAAGGACTCGATGCTACGCGAGACCGCACACCAAGCCACCGAAGTGACGCCTGCCACCCTCGCAGTAGGCGACCGCATCGAGGTAGATGATTCGGAAGAAGGCGATTCATGCGAGCCTCTTCTTCCATTGCCATTGCCATCTGGCAGGAGAAGTCTGACGGCGGAAAAGGCGCGAGACCTATTTGCCCAGCACGGTCTGCATTACGAGCCTCGCAGTAAACGACCCATGCAGGAACCACCAATGAAGATACGGCGTGTAGAGAAGCCGATCAGGTTGAGAGTGCATTGGACGTGCCACCAATGCAGCAAGCAGTTTGGCATGGAACGCATCTGTGTCGAATGCGGTCACCACAGATGTTCGGAATGTTCGCGACATCCTCCGAAGAAGGTGCGGGAGCTGGTAGACAGCACGAGACTGGCATTCGAGCACGAGTCCTTGCAGAGCAGGCGGCTCGTCGCTCCAGAGCAGCATGCTGAAGCGCATGCTGAAGCGCATGCTGAAGCGCATGCTGAAGCGCATGCTGAAGCGCATGCTGAAGCGCATGCTGAAGCGCATGCTGAAGCGCATGCTGAAGCGCATGCTGAAGCGCATGCCGGGCCAGCACCACCGGAGACCCCATCCCCGGAGACCAGGTCACCCATACAGTTGACTGCCCCGCTGGAGCTAGATGATGGTAACGAAGCAGACGGCGACGCCGATATCCGAGACTTTGATTTCACCATTTATGCAAGACCGCGCGGGGGGATCCAGACCGTGCTCAAACCGAAAGCTGAACTGGGCCGAAGAATATGTCATAAATGTGAGACCGACCTACAACCATCAACGCGGAACGAATGTCAGAGTTGCGGTCATCTGACATGCAGTCAATGCCCGCGCCTGCCTCAGAAGTCGCGAAAGCAAGGCAAGAGCGCTCAGCACGGGGAGGAGCAACCGGAGGAGGACGAAGAGGTGCTCATGGTCAAAGCAGTGCAACGAGTGTACCGGAAGCCTCGACAACGAGTGCGATATACCTGCGAGCACTGCGATTCATTATTCATCGAACGGAGTAGGTGTCAGGGATGTGGACATGAGCGCTGCACCAATTGCCACAGGGAACCGTAAGTTGATGGCTACATGTACCATCTTGCTTTCGAATCCCTATACTAATCACGACTCCTGTAGTCCCAAACGCGCTCCAACACGACACGATCCCGAAATATTAAGAGCTGTCGCCGACCGGCTGGCTGCTTACGGAGCTACTCTCCAACAACCTCCTGGAGTTACCGTTGGCGGAGCCTGAACACACTTGGCGGCCCAAAATTTATTCTTATCGCGACGCTTTTGACGACACTTACGTTCTGGATTCTTGACGATACCATTTTGAGCTTCATTGTTCAGCATTGGGACATTTACGTTAGACGGAGGGCCGGACTGGCAGCAAATTAATATCTGTATGATCTTACGGGATCAATCGAGCTCAATGTATGCTCAGTCCTGCCGTGGAGCAGAGTGATGGAGCGTCAGTTGCCTAGAGGGGTGGCAGACTGAATGGTTCATAACAACCTAACGTAGTGTGTATACACCTGATCGATACCAACGCGCAGTTTTCCGCCGCTTTCCTCGTGGTCGCCACATTCCAGAAAACCGGGAAAACATTCATGCCAATGCAGTACATGTTACATACCTATCGCTGATTTTTCCCGAAACAGAACTACGGCAAACACAGATGCATGGAAGGTCTTGACCCTACAACCTCATCCACGGTTCTGTCTCGCCTCCCAAGAGTTGCTGCGTGGACAATGCATCAACCACGGCTCTGCTGTCGGTGCCGATGCGCACAAGTGCAAGGCGCGCTGCATTCCAGTGTACCGACGCGGTGGACCTGACAACTCATTTGTGCGACAGGTCCTAGAGCGATTCTTGCTCTCTCTAGTCCCAGCCTCTTGTGCACTCGTCTGTGGCATGTCTTGAGGCGTCCATGGGTTGTCCTCAAACATACGGGCCATCAACCTGCAGGTTAGCGAAGCTACAGTACATGTGATAGACGTAATAAGTGGTCTTGGAGGTTCCGGAGACAAGCGGCCGGTCCGCAGAGGTGCATGATGTTATGATGTCAATGCTCCTCTGTTTCGGAGAAGGATTTCCAGCTTCTGGGGACTTTTTTATGCACGTTTGGCACAAGTCTTGAACATGACTCGCGTTGCTGACTGTCAACCGCGAGTCGGGAACAACGTACTCACAGCTTTTCGAGCACACTGAGGCATCATGCCAATGCCCACCTCGATCGAAACGGCAGTCGACAATGGCTGATGCTATCAAACACATTGAGAAAAGGACAAAAGCCAAAAGAAATCGCCCTCAGCTCAACAGCTGCCTCCCGGGTGCACCTCGCGAAAGATTTTCATCTTCGTTCACTTGAAGAAACCTACTTGAGCTTGATCGAGCGTCAGATTTTCACCGACGACTTTTACCATTGTGCCAAGAATGATGGTCGAAAGCGTCCAGCTTAGATATTGCATATAAGTGCTCTTTTACAACTTGAATGGATTATGGACTTGGGTATAATATTGTCCTAACTTTGAACGGTAACTATGTGCTACCTAAGAAATGCTACAACTTCTGGGCTCATTTCAGGCCGCGCAGCCAGTAAGTATGTAACCACCCGAAATCAAGCTTTGGATTAATACAAGCACAGTTGGAAGGTTATAGAACCGCTCATGGTCGGACAAGCTTTGCGGTAGATGAGCTATCACTCATGCTGCATTGTCGAGACTAGAGGATCATTCAGATTGCGCTTTCACTTTCACATATTACGCATATGCACAGTATATTAACACGGCTATGTATAGCTCGCTGCTCGAGTTTGGCAGTGCATATCGTGCCATGAGCAAAGGTATGTGTTTCCAACCAAGTTATAAATTCGAGCTTTAAAAGTATCCTTGCTTACAACAAATGCTATACATTCCATTTACAAGCGCAAGAAACGGTAGGAATATGTGGATTACGAGAGACATTCTTATGTATCAATCCGAGCACGATTGGGGAAGATCGGTAACATCGCTGTCGTGGACAACCCTAACCCTAACGATGCATCTGAGGTGGTGGTGGTTTTTGCCAAGGACTGTAAGTCCAATCTTCCCCTACCTTATGGCATGATGACTCACTATCATCAAAACGTAAGCTCACTAGCACTTCCTAGAACATCTCCAGTCAACTCGTTCACCGCCCCGGCAAGCTCCTGCGAGTCATATTCGAGGCTCCGTGGATTCGGTGCCGGAGCTAAATTCTGTCGTCGCAGTTGACTTGGTGTGGACGCATTGTTTCGGATGTAGCTCGGTGTTGGAGCGTTGTTTCGGACGTAGCTTAGTGTAGATGCATCAAAGTCGACAGTCGTGGCATCTTGGTCGAGGACTGTATCGTCTTGAGCTGCAAGAACAGTCTTGGGTATTTGTGCGAGAGGAGCAGCGAAACTTAGATCGTGGTCGTCTTCACCAGTACTTTGCTCGTGGCGCGAAGGTTGGCGGTCGTTCATAACGGGTTTGCTAGAATGGGCGTGCTGCTGTTTTAGTGTGGCTCCATCGTCTGTCAGAGGCTTGACCAAGTGCCGGTCAGATGGTAAATTCGAATCCGAAGATTCACGCGCATGTGGTCCAAAGCTCAAGAAGTCAATGCCGTGAGTCGCAGAGTGTTGTGACGTCGTGCTTGCGGCGAAAGACTGCGCCGGCGCTGTGGATGCGCTGGGCAAATGAATCGAGGACAGCTCACCTGCGAAAGAGAAGGTCGCTGAAGAAGCGATCTTGCCACTAGGCTTCGGAGCAGTGAATGACAGACGTTGGTGCTTGTCACAGCTTTCCGGAACCAATGCTGTAGACGGGACTGGCTGCGAAGATGGCTTCGTCGCCAGCTCTTTGGCAGGAGACTCTGCAAAGCTCATCGAGAATCGTAGACTGCTCCTACGTCTGACATGTTCACCAAGTGACTCGACGGGGTCAGAGGCGTTTTGGGCAGAGTTACTGGCTTTGCCTTTCGTCACCGTCGGGGATCGAAACGCCTCAAGGCTGCTCCGCTCGCCAGAATTTCTTGGCTTTTTGACGCTTGACCACCCATGCCACTCATTGATGAGAGCTTGGGTGCTCGGCATTGGCATACGCTCTTGCGATAGTGTGCTGAGCGGCATTCGTGTACTCTTTCCAACATTCGGCAAGGACCCAGGATTGGACTTGTCTCCAGGATAGAGCTCTGAATTCGTCTTGTCCGGCGAGGTAAACAAGTCATGATGTGCCTGATCCAGCATTGCTTGCGTGCCAGGCAACACTAGTGGCAGTTCAGCGACGGGAATCGGCTGTGGATTCGATATGGATTCAACGTTCTGCCGCTCATCTGCTTGCATGTCGTCCTGGTGTGAGGGTGCATTTTCCTCATTCTCGACCTCTATAGGCGGTAGCCCTCGCCGCTGCGAGCCTGGCTCCGACTGTGAAGAAGGATCATCGGCTGCCTTGGTGATTTCTGCGCCTAGCGCCTGCATCTCGTTCCGTAGCGAGCTTCTGAGCGTAGAACGGCGGCCGTTGGTGGTGTCCTTGGGCAGCATAGTATTCAGGTGCTCATTGACCAAAGGGGTACGCGGGTCCTGCTTTGCGGCCTGACTGTGTTCCGAGGGGAATTGCATGGCCCGTCTTGGTGTGACTGATGGAAGATGTGTATGCTCCGAAGGTGGCAGTGTCGCTTCTTGTTCTGTCACGTCGCCCTTGGCAGATCGAGTTGCTCTTTTCCGGAACATGAAGGGCGAGGAGTTCTTTCCCCCAGCTGATTCAGTGTACTCCAAGCGCTGGACTCTTATGCCACGGCGCTGCTCAGCAGGGAGCTTGTCGATCTCTTCAGCAGCCTTCTGGGATTCTGATGGTGCACTTCGCCTCCTGTTCGACCTGCGTCTGGGTTGATGGTCCATCGTAGTAGGCGTATTGCCGGCAGATTTAGTCGATCTGCTGGCCGTCTTCTTCTTAGCCGTGCTTTGTACAGAGCTCTGCATGGACTCCCGAGTCATGGAGGGCACCGCTTCGGATCCGATAGGTGGAATGGATCGTTCTGCTGTGGCCTGTGCTTTCTGGACAATCTTTGCATCGTTCACAGATGCCCAGGACGCTCGAGGCTTCGCTATGATGCCCTCACGAACAAAGAGCTGCGTCTGACTTTCACTTTCCAGCTGGCTCTTTCGAGCCTCCAATACTGGGTTCGCATCGCCCTCTGCCTCCTCTGGTGCTGTCTCGAAGTGTCCGCCAGACTCTGTTGGTCCAGTGTCCGCTTCAGCTATCGCACTCAGATTGGGATGGCCAGGCTCTTGTCTGGTCGCGCAAGTCCGAGCTTGCTGAGAGGCCATGCTGAATGATGACAACGCGAGCTCATCCTTGCTGCAGTCCTCATCCACACGCTTCTTAGGCGGCTGGAATGCACCAGTTCGCAGCCACTTTGAGCTTGTCCACGCTGGGGTTGGTGACGGGCCACAGTCCGAAAAGCTAGTCGTGTCTTGATCTGTCGAAGCCGTCGACATCGGGCCGGATTGGGTGTCCCCAACAAGCTTCCTCGGGCATGACTGAGGTTGCGACTCGGCGATCTCCGGTATGGACTGTCGCAGCTTGCGCGCACGGAGTTCTGCTGCTGTCCGGAGAGCACCGTCGCTGGGATCGAGAGCAATCTTGAGGAGGCGACGACTTCTCCGGCGCTGACAGCTGGACTGAGCTTGTACCTCGGCAATCGTGTCTTCGTAGGCCATGTCGAAGATGTGCTTGTTGTGTGCTTTCAAGACTTCCCATAGCTCCGGCACGTCGTCGTCGTCGGCTAATTCCACCTCGGCCAGAGCTCTGTGCGCATGCTTGGGCGTAGGAAACGAATAGCTGAGTGCATGGGTGAAAGAATGGGGATCCAGTCGGGCTGATGTCACCTCCAAGTCAAGGCCGTTTAGAAAGTCGTCGGCCAATATCTCAATGCGCCTTCTCTTTGCAGCCCGCTCCGACAAGTCGGAGTGCTCGACTGTGATCTGTCGAAACAGCTCGGTGCCCTGGAAGACCGACGCACAATTCCACGCGTAGCCGCGTGGCCGGTGACTTCTGATCATGATGGGCGAGCACAACTTATATCGATCGAGTGTGCCGTTGAGCTTGACGGCCAAATGCTATGTATGGAGGAGCAAGGGTCCGTTGCTACGGGAACGACTGGAATCAGTACATGTCCAGCATTGACGACACATTGACGGGACATTGGCGATATATTGACGATGCACCGGCGAACATTGACGATGCCGCATCAATAAGCTTGACCTTGTGACATCAACACCAACAACGCGTCTCGCAACAACCACATGAAGGATCACGATCAACAATGAGCAACATCGCGCCGTGGCTGCAAGGCCTCGACGAAGCCTGGGAGATTCCAGCATCCGCATCAGTACAGATACAGCATAACAACACCATTTCCTCGGCCACACACGATGCGCACTCGATCCGCACGCGCTCAACGCGAATCCACCGCCAACTATCCCAGAAAACGACATCGCACACGTCAACACAGAAGCGACGACATCCACTTGCCACTCTGACCAACAGTGGCAGCAACTCGATCCGGCCACAGCGGCAATCTAGCACACTAATGCCTTCGCGATCCTTCTCTGGTACAAGCCAAGATTCCGTGCTTCACTATGCCGGTACTGTGGCCCAGCGGTCGAAGAGCGCATCGCCCACCAAGAAGCAAGAGACATTGGAATGGAAACGAAGACTGCTGAAGGGTCAGGTCGGATATGGCGACCAGACGGACTTGTTTGGCGCCAATGGCCTGGAGAACATCTTCGCACAAAAGCCAGAGACAGACGCCAAGCCCAACGTCAGAAGCAGCATGAGCTGGCTGAACAACTCCTCTTTCGCCGACATGCCGTCTAGTCCGCCGCTATGGAAGCGACGTGGCGATTACGGAGAAGAGCAGGATGATGCATCGGAAGAGAGGCTGACTGCGGTGGCGGAGGAGATGGAGAGCCAACCGAACCATCAAAGCGACGTGGACCGAGACAGCTTTCGCAGCAATCCCTTTGCTCTCGACCACTCAGATCCGCCTGGCATCCAAGACAGCATTCCGGAGGAGAGCGCCATTCTGAGCCCGGAACGACTGGAACCTACCGAGCATAATATGCTCGGCAACAGGACTGTCAGCGGGCAGACTGAGTGCGAGGACTTCAGCCCAGTATTCATTTCTAAGCACACCACAATGGATGGCAAGACTGACTACAAGGCATTTGACTCCCACTATATCAAGAAGTTCCAGGACATGGAATTGCGACGCCCGAGCCAGGATGACAGCCAAGAAGACACGCCGTGCCCGCATGAAGTCAGTCAGGCTCAGGACGACTCTGCTTTCACCGACGGGCCCGAGAGCGACCTGCTGCACGTACCCAATCCACCACCAGACCTGTCTCTCTCGGAGAATCTGCCAACCGGCACGCCGCCTTCTGTCGCGAACCTGGGCGGCAACGTGCAATTCCGAAGGGGAGGCTACTCTGCACAAGGCTCATGGAAGGAGAGGCCGTTGAGCGCATCGCAGTCGAGTGCTGAACCTGCGCACGTGCGGGATGCTAGTGGTCTCCTTTCGCCCATTCCGTCTTCTGGACCGAACCGAACGGCTCGCCTGTCTCCCAATCCGCCTAGCACTCCTATTCCGCAGCACGCGCATTCCGAGCCAAAGTCGAAATCATCAGCCAGCCCTTTGAAGCTCTTCGCCCCACATGACACTTTCACCAGCAATCGACTCCTGCGACGAATGAGCCAACTTGACCCGGATCTCTCCTCATTGAACGAACAGCATGGGGCAGATCAAGGACGCGACAAGCTCTCGACTGATCGAAAAGTGTCTGGCGCCTCGTTTGGGAGTGGAAGCCTGAGCCATCACAAGTTCACCGCTGAGATCACCATAACAAGTGCCTCAGACTCGGACAAGCAGAACAGTGACCGCTCGCCAGGCTCAGACATTCCTCCTCCGGGTGCCAGATCGCCAGTAATCTTCAACCTCATCACATCGCCCATTACCAAGGAGAACACGTTCAAGCTCAAGCGCAGAAGAAGTGCGCTCACCTCGGCCGGTTCGACGATGAATGCCACTTCCAAGAAGAAGGAGCACTTGCAGCCGACAGTGGAAGACGCCACTGACCTCAGCAAGACTTTTGAGCAGCCGCCAGAAATGAGTGTCGCAGCAGGAAAGAGACCACGAAACTCACCCTACAAAGCGCCGACTCCGAAGCGACGCAGGACACTGCACGCTTCGGAGTTGGAAGCTGGAACGGCAGAGATGAACCGATCGTATCACGATCATTTGCAAGATGCTCTCGCCGCCAGCAAAGCCACATCGAACAAGACCGAACAGCTGCAAGATGCCCTTCGACCAAGAAATCCAACGCCTAGTCAGCGAAGACGGGAGCAGATCGAGGCCGAAATTCGTGAGACTGCCGAGCAATTCGTCGCTGAGGAGCCCGAGAGACTGGAGGCAGTCATGGAGCAGATAGAGTCCTCCATGGCAACTGCCAGTCCTCCATCTATGCATCAACAAGCACGCACTGTCGCCAACGAGGTAGCCAAGTTTAGTTTACGGGTCCAGAAGGCTTCAGGCGACATGACTGAACGCAAGCGATCGGTGACGACTCAGGATTTCTTCAATGAGGCTGTCATGGTGATGCGCTTAATTCGAGAAAAGGCTGGACGTCAAAGTGGTCTCGGCAGTGTCGCCGAAAGTGACCAGGAGGGCAATAGCGGCCTTGATGGTACTCACCCAGACCCATCTGCATTGCGCATCTCCCGGCCGCCTTCTCGAGAAATTGCCAGCGGCTGGAGATCTCGCAACTCGGAGCACACGGATGCGAGGGTGGTGAGCCACTTGCGTAAGTTTCAAGAAAAAGACGACACCGAGTTCATAGCGCAGTCTGTCGCATCTCTTCACATGGATGACGACGCCGCGGATGAGGTGGACGAGGATGCATTGGACGACTTTGAGGACAGCGTCGTTGCAGTCGATGAGCACTCCAATATTCGCATCAGAGGCCCTATGCCTGGGTTCCAACAAGAGGACGACGAATCGCGGCCAGCTTCGCAACGCTCCAACCAGACACAGTCGACACAGCACTCCAGTGCGACCTCTACCGGCCGTACCCTCCATACCACTAGCACCCGCAAGTCGGAGAACGTCGGTACATTAGCACCTGATGCCGTGGCACATCTTATTGGTGAGCAGGTCGGCAGCATGTATTTTGACAAGAACAGACAACAGTGGGTGAAGTCCAAGAGTCCGGAAAAGAGAAACCCCTATGGAAGTTTCCTCGAGCCGCCCAGCAATATTACAAGCGACGACGATCCATTTCGGGAGATCTCTGACTTACCAGTCGATGAGCGGAAGGAAGAAGAAATTCGCAAGACAAGCAGCCAAGGTCGGAGGGTTAGTGTCTTACCTGGCGATGGAGCCGTGTCTGTGCCAGAAGTTCACGACTATGCGCAAGAAGAGCAAATTGAGACCCGAACGACATCTCAAGAAACTGTGCTCGCTCGCACGGTCACCAGCGAGAGTCACAAATCGCGCCACACATACTCCAGCTCCGATCCTTCACGTTGTACAAACACAGCTTTCGGTTCCAGTCAGCAGCAGATCATCGAGACCCGCGCCACATCTTGGGGTGACGATGATTTGCAAAGGCTTGCGGCTCAAGGGAAAGCGAGACATCAGCCTCTGGCATATGCTGCTGCTCAGGCTGCACTGCAGCAACGTAGCCAGGGAAGCATGCTCGCAAGACCTCAGTCTGCGGACACGCAGAAGAGCTTCTTCCCGCCTCAAGAGACCATCACTGAGGAGCGCGAGTCTATGCTGGAGAATGATGAAGAAGACGTTGGCGACGAGACTCTGGATGAAGTCAATGGAAACAGCACGGAATCAGCTGCTCTTCCCGATGACACGGAGTGTGTGCACGAGCTTCGCGAGCACATCGAGTCGCCCAAACTACGCAACACCAAAATCACCGTCGAATCTGGTTATCGCAATACCACGTCTCGCTCGACTCGTAAAGTGTCTCTTCGGAGGAAGACTTTAACGAGCCGCTTCACGCAGCAAGATGAACTCGAGCAGAGTGAGCTTTCATTCGTGGCGTCGCTGCCAGGAGACCGCATCATGAGTGTGTCTCTCAGCGTTTCTCGCCCTTTGAGCAAACGTCAGCCGTACGAGCCGGCCAATGCACTTTATCCTTCATCGCCAATCAAGTTCGATTCAAACCATATCTTGTCCGACTTGCCGGACTTTACCGTGCACGAAGAGGACCACGAACGTCCGACGGAGCGTGCACTTGCGAAACGGCTGGCGAAGCATGCTGCTGATGAGGTCAATGATCGGTATGCTCTCACCATCAAGGATCTCGTCAAGACCTTGACCAATGTGAAGCAAAACGAGCCACACTGGGACAAGACTAGGCAGTTAGATCTGCACGATCAGGGATTACGATCAGTGTATGGACTCAATGACTTTTGCGGTGGCTTGCAAGATATGAATGTCTCCGGGAACGACATTTCTTACCTCGAGGGCGCGCCAGGTACTCTGAGAAACTTGGTTGCCAAGAACTGTTTATTGAGCAGCCTTACGCCTTGGACGCACTTGATGAATCTGCAATACTTGGACATCTCCGGCAATCAATTGGATAACCTCACTGGGCTAGAGTGTTTGATACACCTTCGAGAACTCCGGGCGGACGACAACAATATCGAAAGCCTAGATGGTGTACTTGGTCTTGACGGCTTGCTCAAGCTCAGAGCGAGAAGAAATAAGCTTCGTAGTCTTGACCTCGAATACAGCCAATGGCAACGACTGGAAGAATTGGATCTTTGCGACAACGAAATATGCCATGTTCGCGGCTTGAATACGCTGGAAAGGCTCCAGACATTGCGACTTGACGGCAATCACTTCACGGTGCCATTTGAGACGGGGCATGAGCTACCAAATCTGAAGCATCTTAGCTTGCAGGACTGCGGACTTCGACACCTGAACACAGCCAGCATGCCAGCTTTGCGGAGTCTGCACCTCGATCGAAACCGCCTCACTACTGTCTTTGGCATTGAGGCTTGCAAGCAGCTCGATGTGTTGTCAATGCGCTGCCAATCACTTCAACAGCAAGGGCAGCGTCTCCAAATCTTGGAGCGCTCATTGCACGCTCGAACAGTGAGGCTTTCCGCAAACAACGTGCCTTCGCTGGACCTTCCAGACTCGCTACTCAGCATGCAGCACCTCGAGCTTGCTTCGGCAGGCTTGCAGGAGTTGCCTGATGATTTTGGTCTCAGACTGCCCAATCTTGTCACGCTAAACCTCAACTTCAATTCGCTCAAGGACATCCGGCCCCTTCTCAATAGTCAAAAGCTGGAAAAGTTAACAGCGTGCGGCAACCGTCTTGAAAGACTCCGCAAGAGCGTTGCCACTTTGTCCAAGATCCCAACACTTCGGGAGCTGGATCTTCGAGACAACGTCCTTACACAAGGCTTCTATGCTCCCATCACTGCCACACCTGCCACTACGATTCAAACTAGCGTCGTACGCCGCGACTCAGCTCATGCAGAGGAACAGGATGAGGACCAAACCCGTGAACAAATCGAAGTCGCCAAGTATGTCCTCCCAGCTCAAACTTCCCGAGAGACAGACACAACCCACCATGACCGTCTGGATGAGTCGACAAAGCTTCGTCGCAGAGTCTGCCACCTCATGCTTGGACACTCATGTCCTTCTTTAGGCCTCTTGGATGGCCTGACTTTCGAGAAGAAAGACGCCATGGTCAAAGATCGAATTTGGGATCGCTTGATTGAGCTGGGTATCATGAAGAAGAGTGGAAAAGTTGGATTGAGAAATGAAACGCCATAGCAGGGTGATCTTTCGCCGGTCAAAAGTGGCGGTGGCAGGGATAGTGATTGGTGTAGACGATTGGATTCGTTTCTGGATTTTTACAATCAAGGTGTTCAAACCAGAACACTGTTGGAATGGGATGGTACGAGTACTGTCGAGGTAAAAGTGCCTGACCAGAAAGGAGTTTGGTGGCAATGAAAAGTGGTTGGCTGTATTATTGTTTTGGTTTTGAGCATTGGTGTGTTGGTGGATCACGCTACGAGAGCATGAATTAATGTATGAACAATGATAGAAGAATTGATGGTATCGGGTATGAACAACCACAGACTCCGCGCAAATCGTCAATCCCTCCACTGAACTCCAAGCATATTATACAAGCTGTAAACCGCTTCTTATGGGTATCACCTCTAGATGGTCTATATTCAGAGCGGCGGCGGGGGCGGTGCACCAAAATGTCCTCCCCAATAACCTCTCCCAACTTCACTCGCATTCGAAATACATCTCGGATTCTCCATATCCTCCTCACCGCCCATCGGCCAAATCGGCACGAAGCACACCTCATCGACTTCACACCCTCGACATCGTTTCCACGTCGACCAACCCAGCCAATCTTTGAGCTCTTGGATCATGGTTACAGCGTCTTCGAGCTTCTGCTGCTCGCTTGCTGACAGGAATCTAGAGCACAGGGTCGATGTGACCGATAAGATAGCGCGAGAGGCTGTAGTCTGGGGACGTCGGAGTTCAGGAAGGTATTGTGTTGCGCAACGGAAAGTTTCGAGTGTGGCGTTGCGTTGACTGTAGTCGATGTATGGTCGTAAAGCAGCCTCGAGCAGGGTTTGGGAGTCTGGGAGGGAGGTGATGGATCCGGAGGTCAGACGCTCGATTCGGTCGGAGTAGCGCGACACGACGAGATCTGCGACTGCTTGCCAGTTGGTTGTGGATTCTGTGTTGTCGTTCACGATCATCTCGGTGATGGCGTCCATGACTGGGGCTATGGCTTTCGAGTCATTGACGGCACGAGGTAGGCCGCGATCGTTGAAATAGTGTGCTTGAGGGTAGGTGAAGAGTGTCACGAACTTTTCGTAATCTACACGCACGCGATCGCCACCTATGCCGTCGTAGCGCGAGGCTACGGCTTGGTAGTAATTCAAGGAGGAAACGTCATCGCCATGACCTGGGCCGAAGCCGCCACCACTGCCGTGAGTCTGTGTTCGAGTGATGCGTTCGACTTCTAAATCGTCTTCGAAGGAGCAGAGGATAATCTCGAAGCCTAGTTCCATCCGAAGAAAGCCATTGACCTTGCCTTGCCATTGATTTTGAGCCATTTCGCAGAGCTTAACAGCGCGATAGGACTCATTCATTGGTCCACCAGGGCCGTGCTTTTGCTCGCCCTTCGGTGGTCCAAAGATGTTGGTTCGTGCGTGCTTTAGCCCATCGTCCTTGGGAGGTGGGCTCTCATGCAGTAACACGATGTCCTGTGAGTCGAGGGTGCCCAGATCAGATTTCGCAGCGGACTGTCCATCGAGGTATAGAAGACGAAGATCATGCTTTGCGCGATAGGTGTGCAGATAACCAGACGTATCCTCCTCTGATGTAGGCTCGAGGTCTCGCAATGGTTCTTGGTAAGCTTTGGAATCTGCTCTCGCTCTCTGGGCAGCAGTACGAGTGAGAGGACGATGGTCACGATGTGGTGGTCCTCGGGGTGAGCGAGCAAATTGAAGAGCATGCTCGGGCTCGAATGCCAACCATTCTGTCTCGTTGATTCGCTCCGCGCTGTTCGTTCCGTGATAGAGCTGCTGTCCTTTGGGGACGGTGGCCATGAAAAATGACATGCCATTGTGGCCTGGACTTAAAGAGGAGCCCCATTGTCGCATGGAGCTGTGAATGGCGTTGAAGACATGGTTTGCATTAGAACTATCCAACTTACGAACTTGCTGATTGGCACTTGCTGCCAGCATGGCCGAGCTATGAGCTACATGTAATAACAGGCTACTCAACGGCGCCATGTTGGATGTCAGTGATTGTGAGAAGATGATCGATAGGGAACAAAACTACACTCGTCACCACAATGAGCTACAGTACAAGTATGCTGACGACGCATGCGACCAGCTCGCCGGTGTCGAGCCGAAGACGCGCAGACACGCATGATGCCAAGCTCGGCCGAGATGGAGAAAACAAGGCTGTCAGGAGAAGAACAGGTCGAAGAAGGCCATCCGAAAGAACCGATATCAGATCTGATTGAGAAAGCAGCGTAGTCAAGCACGCCTTTATGCGAGAATTGACCCCATACCCCATGCGTTCGCGTCCTAGCTCGATGCTGTTGATGAAGATGGTTATAGACTTTGGACATCCTTGCTTCGCCCACCACGCTTCTATTTCCACGGACCTTCGACTACTCAGCGATCGCGATATTGTAAAGCAATATGAACATCGAAGACGACCTGATCAGCAAGGAAATCCAGCCCAGTGTGCTTCACTAAATACGTATGATCGACATTGGGATATATAACTCCACGCACCTTGATAGGCCAGAGATGCTCCATGATGGACCACGCAAGCTTGAGACGATGCTTCAATCTGTATCCTGAAGTATCTCGTGCGCGGACCAAGTGGCAAGCCTACCTATGGCAAGCCTATGGCAACCTAGAAAGCTTTGCGATAAGCAATGAGATCCCTGGGCACTGCACTCGCGGTAGTTGATGCCACCTTCTCGATACAGGCCAACTCATACGTGGAGCTGATACATTTGATGCGATCCGCAATCACATTGGTCTGTCTCTTATCCAATGACTGCAAGACCGGCCGATTCTTGGCCGGGCGTGCTGCATACATATCTTGCCATGTCGAGAAAGCGCGTCTCGAAGTTTCATAATGAAAAGATCCAGCGCTGTTTGATAACACTAACTTAGCGTCTGTGACCATGGCTGACTGCATTATCGACGAGACGAAGGCAGATTACAAGTCGTCAGACTTCGAAAAGCACCCTGACGTACAAGCAGTTCCTGTATACGACGAAGATGAACCTATCGAATTCGCCGAGAAAGCAGACCTTCGTCGCGGGCTCCACCAAAGGCACATACAGGTCAAATATTCACGGTTATCCTGTGCCATCATCGCTGCAAACTAACAATGAGCGCAGATGATCGCACTCGCTGGCGCCATTGGAACGGGTCTATTTCTCGGAAGTGGTAAAGCCATCGCACAGGCTGGACCATTAGGCGCCTTTCTAGGCTACCTCTTCGTTGGCATTCTGGTGACAGGACCCGTGTTCTCTGTCGCGGAGATGAGTGCGCTGGTCCCGCTCAGTGGAGGCATCATCAGACACGCCGAGTATTTCGTCGACCCTGCACTTGGTACGCAGAGCCGACTTTGTCTCCTTGATCATTATCTTTCCGCTAATGCTTCAACACAGCATTTGCAAATGGCTGGAACACCATCTACTCTAGCATAGTCTCGATTCCAGCGGAGATTGTAGCGGCAGCGGTGCTGATGGACTTTTGGGTCTCTATCAACAATGCTGTGTGGATTGTACGTCCTCGCGAAATGATGTCCTCCGACTGTAGTATATTGACCTGACGTTTGCGATTCTTAAAAGACTGTGTTTGGAGTGGCACTCCTTCTGGCCAACATCATCCTCGTCAGAATATATGGCGAGCTGGAATTCACCTTCGCGATGCTAAAGATCATGCTCATTATCGGCGTCAATATAATGGCACTAGTGATCGCATGTGGCGGAGGACCTGATGGCCATGCCTACGGGTTCCAGGTAAGTCAATGCTTGCTCGAGATGAAGTGTTGCCTAACTTGATAAAAACAGTACTGGCGAAACCCTGGACCGTTCGTGCAGTATCTTGGAGTCAGTGGGCCCACGGGAAGGTTCATCGGCTTTTGGACAGTCTTCTCCAATGCTGTATACGCTTATGCCGGCGTTGAGAGTGTATCCCTTCCCGCAGCTGAGACTCGCAGTCCCAGGAGAAACATACCCATTGCAGTATGAATGACTTCATCAGTTGATCGGCACATCACATTCGGACTGACATGTTCGCAGGCAAAGCGGATCTTTTGGCGTGTTGGAATCTTCTACGTCCTTTCAATCTTCATGGTAGGACTGATTGTACCCTCCAACGACGAGAATCTCCTGGCATCGACTGGTAATGCTGCGCAATCTCCATTCGTCATTGCAGCATCTCGCGCTGGCATTAAAGTCGTACCTTCTATCATAAATGCCGTGGTGCTGACAAGCGCTTGGTCAGCGGGCAATTCTGGGCTTTTGGGATCCTCACGAATTCTTTTCGGCATGTCCCATGATGGGCGTGCACCGAAAGTCTTCAGGCGCACAAGCCGGTTCGGAATTCCGTACGTTGCAGTCGTTTTTCAATGTATCTTTGCCTGTTTGGGATACATGACTCTCTCGGACAATGCTTCAACTGTCTTTAGCTGGCTGCAAGACTTGGTCTCTGTCTCGACATTGGTCAACTGGACTACCATCTGCGCTGTCTATCTAAGGTTCTATTACGGCATGAGAAAGCAGGGAATAAGCCGTGACAGACTCCCTTGGAAAGGCTTTGGGCAGCCGTATCTCGCCTGGATTGGTGTCGTCGCTTTCCCGATCCTGTTGTTGACTGGCGGATATTCCACCTTCATGAAAGGTCACTGGGATACCGAGACATTTGTCTCCTCATACATCAACATCCCGATCTTTCTGTGCCTGTACTTTGGATACAAGTTCTTTACGAAGGCCAAGGTCATCCCGCTGGAGCAGGTTCCGGTCCAGAAATATATTGATATCGCAGACGAAAATCCAGAACTCCCAGCAAGACCCGTTACTGGATGGCGACGATTCAATATTCTCTGGAGTTAGCCCACCATCAAAAGCGGAGTTGGTGAGATGTAGACGCCACTGCGTAATGTAACGGGACTGGAAGATGATCGTCAGCGGTTGCAAACAATGCTTAGCCGCAATTGCCGTTGCTGTGTTCGAAGGTATGAAAGGTCTCACGACCTTGTTCAATGACAATTTACAAGTATAGCATTATCGAAAACCCCTCGCCGTGTTGTCAGTTCGTCACACTGCAGCTCATATACATTTGATAGAGGTTCACAACGAATATGCGGATGCGGCTGAAGAATCAGACTTTCGGTTCATCTCGGCCCTCGCCGGCGATTATCGATAGTTATGGATATGAGACGAGGGGGCGAGGGAGATGATCTGTGATGATCATATGATATATAAATTACTAGACCTGTGAAGGCCACTTGTCAACTGTAGTGCTCAACAGCGCAACTCAAGATCATCATTGCGCTGTGATCTACCAAAACACCGCCTACGCATATCTACTCTGCAGCGGACTACTCGTACCGGAACCTCCCGCCGAGGGCATACTACGGAGGCGCTGTACTGGAAACGAACAAACATAACACTTCTGGATAATCGAGGAGCCATTCTATCTTCCTTATTACATCAGCATGGCCTCGAAAGCTCAAACACAGGCCTCTGGGTCGATGCTCGCGATGATACCAGCGGTGCTGTATGTAGCGAGCATTGCAGGATGGGGGTTTCTGGAGCTTTACGCGCAGTCCGGCTTCGAGCATGGCGAACGAACGTACGACTGGTCCATCGAATCGCTAAGTGACCTTGGTGTGGACTATCGACAAGTCCATCCCTTGAAGCATTACAATGTCACCTCGCATAGGTTTGCAGCAATGAACTACGCCTTCTTCCAGGCAGGCGCAATCTTCGCTATAGGGCAGCTGATCCTCCTCTACACCAGTCGTAAGCAACATACGCAAGAGACTACCACTCTCCGGACCCTCCGGCTCCTGCTGACATTGTTCGTCGCTGGTGGCATGGTACTTTTGGGGAGTATTCATGGCGGTCCTCGGGAGAAGTTTTGGAAGATCATCGGATGGCACTGGAATGGCCTGACGCTGGTCGCGACTGCGGGCAATTTGAACTCGATCCTCTCTGCGGTCGTAGGCAACCAACTTGGCCGCCATGAAAGCAATGGTGCTTTTAGAGCTCTTAGCCTAGGACTTGGAGTCGGTGGCCTGTACAGCTTCTATCAATTCTTATCTTTGCCAGAATGGGACTGGAAGACACCTGTTGGACTGTGGCAGCGCGGGTCAATCTACCCGGTCCTGGCCTGGGAGCTCCTCTCTGCCATCAGCATACTAGTTTCTGCCGGTACATGCAGCAGCTCGAAGCCAAAACGAGCATGATCGATCGCCGAATTTGTCATCGACGACTATACGGAGATTGAGGATCTGTTCCACCAAGCTCCGCTGGCTTATGCGCTCGAAATCGAAGGGTATGTGCACGGAAGCATGCGTATACTAGAACCGGACTCTGACCAGAAGCGGATGATACCAATCAAGTCTCGCGCGCTTTGCCTTCGGAAATCAATCGTCCTACTTGCAATCAGCACTTCTGCGTGTCAGAGGCAGAGCCGTACGTAGCCGAGATAAATCGAAGTTTGTGTTTTTGAGGCCATCCGGCCGTCATATATACCTACCAGGATGGTGCACTTTGTCTGCTGACTCGCCACAGTCAGCCCTTTACGTGTAATAAGCTGAGTTGGCGAGAGGTTGTGAATGTGGTCGAAGTCAAAATGGATAATCTTTTAACCCGACCACCTTCGGCACGCTCAGGACCCGAAGCCGTGGGCTAGGCAGTGAAGGCAATTCAGAAGGATCACTTCCCGAGACACACTGCACTCATCCAAGACTGTTATAGCAAATTACCTCGACTCTGACTGGCGGGTCTACCTCGCTTCCATCGCCTTCCCTGGACACTTGCACAGAGCCGTTCAACTCGGAGGCTTCACAAACGCAACCCTGCACGAGGTAGAGGAACCCACTGAGATGATTTGTTTTGGCCACCTCATTCGCCAGCCATGGGCGGCTGAAACGCATCCGATCTCCGTGACTACTGCGTTCACCGTAGATATAGGCGTTAAGACAGCCGCTTGTGATTTCAGCCCATTCGAGCTCTTTGGATCAACAACAATCCGAACAACATGCATACCGAAAGCATTGCTCGAGCATTCGATGCGGATGCCTTCTTGTGCACAACTGAAGAACTCTGCTCACGGAGACGAAAAACGCCTGGAACTTATGCTGGATTCGACTGCCAGTACGATGGTATCGCCCAGCAGTATGTTAGCCCAAAAGATCTCCCACATGGCAAGATGGAGAAAGCTTTGCTATCGAAAGCACTCGGCAACTGCGCTGGGCTCAGAATACTTGACATTGCCGGTGGGACTGGGGACCATGCTCGGGTCGCGATTGGGAGCGGAGCAGATCGAGTCGATGTTGTTGATATCAGCGAGGCTATGATGGAAATCGGGAAAAAGATCGAAGCTGAAGCTGGCCGAGAGGTAATACACTGGTATCGTGGCGATATAGTGATGCCTCTGTGGGAGCAGGTCAAGGAGCTACCAATCCAAGGCTACGACATCATAATGGGCTCATTCCCTTTCGATCACATAGAGACAGTGGAGGAGTTGGTCTTCAGTTGGAAAAACATCGCTGCATACCTCAAGCCTGGAGGTCGAGTAATTTGTGCCAGAGTAGGGAATCCATGGTCCCGTTGTGTCCAGGATGGCAAATACGGAGCGAGGGCAACTCTCATCGAACAGACACCTACACGGGCTGTGAGGTGCCAGGTTGTCGTCAACACCAAGCCACCCTTCACGTTCTATTCTTGCTCAACTGAAATCAGCTTGCGAGGCGACACATATATCCCCAACAAGCTCGGAATTATCGACGTACAGAACTTAGATCCAAAGGAAACGGAGCTATTTCAAAACGACCCGGAATTTTGGAAAGATTTCATCGAGGATCCATATTTTGTCGTTTTCACAGCGAGAAAGATATCGGCCTCGTCTAAGTGAGTCTAGCGACTGTCGATATTCAACGTTACATCTACAGCGATTGGCACCAGAGAACGCCACATTGTTCCTTATTTACTCGTCTAAAAACATTGCGTGGCTCAGTCCTCTGGAACCTCTGACTTGTTCCACCAGAAATCGCAACACTCTTTTCCCCACCGATCGTGCACTAATTGCGCCGCAACGCCAACATTGTCACCGCCTGCCGGTTCATCGTTTCCGAGTCCAAAGATCATGGTTCGGCCACCATCGTCAGATCTGCTGAATGGCTCCCACCTGGGTCTCTGCACTGCTTTACGTCCCGCGAGAGCGTTTGGATCACCGGTGGTTATGAAAGAGGTCACGTAGGAGTTGAACTTCTTGGAGATGTCATCCTGAGTTGCTGAGATGTCACGCACGAGGGGTGACATTGCTTCGTAGAAGATTTGGTCACCATGGTTTGCACCGCCAAGAACCGTCCTGTTCAGCGCCCAATGATAGAGGTACACTGGTGGCTCTTGGCCCTCGCTGGCATAGTTGGCCGTCTGACGCACGGGACACACATAAGCATACTGGCCGTAGGCTGCCTCAACACGCTTATACTGCTCGCCAACACCAAGTGCAGAGATGTTCCTGGTGTCGACATATGGCGACGCCTCGTCCTTGGCTGGATCTGGGTAAAGCTCGTTCAGGGTCTTGAGATCACTCTTGCTCAGCTGTGGTAGAAGAGTTGCGAAGAAGCTGGTGAACTCGCTGCTGTCGGACATCTTCTTCGGCACGTACATTGTCCCTTCATTGTGGTTGAATCCTGTCATGATTGGGACTTTGTGCCATCTACCAGACTTCCATGCATCGAGGGGTCGGCGAGATATGATCTCATCGTCAAGGACTGGCTGCCAGGCCCACCTTACGCTAGGATTGTATTCATCGAAAATCTTGCTTTGGGCAGCCTGGACTGCCTCGGTAGAAGCCTGGCGAAGGCATGGCAGAACCAAAGCCTCTTCCTTGATATCACATCCGACTTGGGCGGCAAATTTCTCAAATTGAACCTGGTGAAGCTTGGAGTCTGCGGGATGGACGACTCTTGATGTTGCACCGCCTGACTCGATGACAGCTTTGTGGAAGAGCTCCCTCTTCTCGTTGACGTCGAATATATGATGGCCGATGCTGTGGGCTCCTGCCGAGAGACCAGCGATTGTCACATCGTTCGGATCGCCGCCAAAGGCTTCAATGTGCTTCTGGACCCATTCGAGAACCAGCTTCTGGTCGTGCAGTCCAAGATTGAGCTGGCCCTCCTTGGCGGTGAGTTGACTGTTCAAGAATCCCAACGCACCAATTCTGTAGTTGAAGGACACCGCAATGAAGGGCTCCTCGGAATTGGCCAACATGGAGGCAGTATCATGCATGGCAGCGAAGCCTCTGTTGAAGGCGCCTCCATGAATGTATACGAGGACCGGATACTTGGCGTTCTGGAAGCTGCCTCTCCACCGGAAGACGTTGAGAGTCAAGCAGTCTTCCGACGGCTCAAGCCCCGGTGTTCCTGGAATGCTGAGTAACTGTTTCCCGGGACAACGTAGAGAGTATTCTGTAGCGTGAATCGTTTCATTGCTGTCCGGAAGAGGTACAGCTCGAGTGAATCGTCGTTCTCCGACTGGTGGCTCTGCGTAGCGAATGCCAAGGAATGCCTCGATGGGCACTGGGTGATTGTCGCTTTCCAATACTGTGCCAATGAATGTGCCTTGAGATATGCTGACCTCTGGTTGTGTATCAATTTTCCATTTCTCCAAGGAGAAAAACGTCTGAACCTGTTGATGCACGCTCGGAACAAAGTTGTATCCGACCAAGAAGGCTACCAATGAGGCGAGAAGGATTGTGGATTTCGCAATGGCAGACTGTTGTCTCACCTTCCGCTCAGGCTGTGCAATACCAGACTCTTGAACGCCCTTCCTATCTGCCATGTTTACAACGACTCCATACACCAGAAACAGTGATGAACGATCCAGGATTTTTCTGGGTGTGCGCCATTCTCTTCTAGCGCGCCACGCCAATTTCTCGGCATCCTCGTCTGCCCACATTCGGCTTCACGGGGTATTGATAGGCGATCGAGAACGGGCAATGATAACGAAGTTCAAGAGAGACTTGGGAACGGTGGCGGATATGTTCCCGGGTCATTATATATACTTTGATGTCGCCTACTCTTCTCATTAGCTTCTGGCCGATTTCCAAACGTCCTTGAGACGAGCGACTAGGACAAATCACCCACAATGGCGGCTTCGCAACAGCGGGAGATCCAAATGGGCGGTAAGAAGAGTCTGGAGAAGGGTGGCCTGGAGACGACCGTGTCGCAAAGTGGAACCTTGAAGGAGGGCGAGATCAAAGACCTTGATCAGGCCGAGATATTCCTTCGAACGAACGACATCACGCACAATGACCTCAATGCCATGCTGGCAGACACTGCCGCCATCAAGAAGCTGGTCAAGAAAGTTGATTGGATGCTGATGCCGCTCCTCTGCGGGACGTATCTGCTCCAGTATATCGACAAGCAAGTGAGAGCGGTCCTGAAAGCTCGAACGAAATATCGATACTGACGACGTCTACTTCAGTCTCTTTCATATGCGGCCGTCTTCGATTTGTTTGAGAGTACTAATACAAACCAGAACCAGTATAGCTGGCTTGTCAGCATTTTCTACTTCGGATACCTGGTTGCAGAGTGGCCAATGTCATACCTTGCGCAGAGGCTACCGACTGGTACTGTGATATCCGTGGCCATCATTGGCTGGGGCAGTATTCTCATGATCATGGCATCGTGCCACAATTTCATCGGACTAGCAATTTGTCGGTTCCTGCTCGGCTGCTTCGAGTCGCTGATCACGCCCGTTTTCATGATGGTCGTTGGCCAGTGGTACATTCGCAAGGAGCAATCTTCCCGAGCTGGACTTTTCTACTGCTTCAATGGCGTCGGCGCGTCGGTCGGCGGTATCTTGTTCTTTGCAGTCGGCCAGGCCAAGGGATGGGACGTCTGGAGAATCATATTCCTTCTAGCTGGCGGATTGACGGTGTGCTGGGGTATCATAATGTTGTTCTTCCTGCCAAACAACATTATGACCGCAAAGCGCTTTAGCTCACACGAGAAAGCCACGCTGATTGCTCGAGCGCAGCAGAATCAAACCGGTGTCTTCAACCCGACCATTAAGATGACTCAGGTCAAGGAGGCATTGATTGATCCTCAAGTCTGGCTACTTTTCTTCTTTGTCCTACTCAATGAGACAGTAAACGGCGGCCTGGCGAACTTCAACAAGCTCATCATCAAGGGCTTGGCCGGAGGGAAGCCCCTTCTGACCACCGCGTACGGCATTCCTACTGGTATCTGGCAGGTTTTCTTCGTCTTCGGAGGTCCTTGGTTAGCCAGTAAATTCAAAAACATCCGGACCTACATGATGGCTCTGTACGTATGCCCGACGATCATTGCGACTGCTTTGCTGTGGCAGCTTCCGCATACTGCAGAGCATAACAAAGGCCTGTTGGTCTCCGTCTACATCGCTGGCGCATACGTGGCATCTCTTGTAATTGCTCTCCAGCTACCTGCAAACAACGTCGGCGGCTACACCAAGCGAGTAACATCCACTGCGCTAGTCTTCCTCGCCTACTGCGCGGGCAATATCATCGGACCACATGCTTTTCTTGAGAGCGAGGCACCGACCTATTCCACGGGATGCACTGTAACTATGGCCTGTGCTTCTGGTCAGATAGTCCTGTCGTTCATCATCCGGGCGATGCTGATACGGCGCAACAAGAAGCGGGATGCTAAGTATGGCCCGGCGCCCAAAGGTGCGCAGCTTACGGAGGGCGCCATTGAGGACAAGACAGATTTTGAGAACCCAGCCTTCCGTTACTCATATTAGGTAGACGTGGACTTGAAGTGTGTGTATGTGGGTCTATCACGTGCATGTTGCCTTAGGCTACAACTACTACTACATATATATTTGTGCGCTAGTGTAGATAGCTTCCTAATACATGAACATCAGTTACATCGAGTCGTGGCGTGGAGCGTTCAACGGTATGCTCCCTCTGCTATGCAGCATGTTGTTGGCGTTTCTCTTGCCTTACATGCACCTCTGGCCAAGCCAGCCGTCAATCTTTCGTTACTCGCAGCGCCACCGCTGATTCCTCAGCGTCACTCCCATCCGAAATCTGTCTTCCGTGGTTGAGATGCAAGAGCGCCCATCGAAGCTCCTAGGCAAGCGCAAGCGCAAGCGTGAGATCCCAGCTAGAACTATTAAGACTAGGCGTGCTACTAGGCGAAAGTATCCGGGGTTCGGTCAGCGCACTTTACCCCGCGGTCGCCTGTCTCCAATCAACCCTCTCTCGGCTTATCCCCGGCGAAGCCGGTCGTGACGAAGCCTTCACGTCACGAGCCTGATTGGAGGCAGGCGGTCGCGGGGATTCGAGCCATACGCAAAATCGCATTTTCTTAGTAGGCTATACGCTAAACTCGGTTATGCCGTGTGTTCTAGTCCCATATAGATAATAAGATATATATAGCATCGAATTGCGAGTCTGTATATTATGTTTACGAGTTTTACGAGGTTATCCGAGTACGTAGTAGCTTTATGTCGACTAAAGACCTCGCTGTCGCTAGATTCTTATGTAATCTCTTAGTGGCCGACCTATATAGTAATTAATTAGAGGTATGCGCTAAGACTATGTCTATAGTAATATACACGGTCGCAATATGCCGACGCGCGGTCGCAATGTACTAGAAATATACTACATACTAACCCCGATCTTACTAATATCTATTTCCTAGGTTATACTATAGTTGGCGGGTTAGAGCCTAAGGCATGAACAAGCGGGCTTAGCATTAGCAAAGCGGACTTCTAACTCGATAGATCTTCTTCCTTCCTAGATAGCGATACCCGAATACAAGGCCTATAACACGTCTTCTAGCTCCCCTAGATAGGCCCTTATTATCGTTAGAAACAGCATAGCATAAATAAGATATAGTATAGCGACAAAAAGTGTAATGTAGAGGCATAGCGACAGGCGTTTAGGGTTTCCTTTTCAGCGTAGTAGACTAGACGATATAGTATTAGAATATAGCATTACTAAGATAGTTTAATAGCAATAGTTTAGCATTTATTAGCATAGACATTAGCAAGCGGCATTAACATTAATAGGACAACAAGAATAAAAGTAGACGACATAGCACCTAATTAGAAGACTATAGATGTAGAGCCCTTACGATTCGAGCGGAAACACGTATTTGAGTACCTAACTAGCATTACTAAAAGTAAGCGACATATAAGAAGCTATGTATTAACGAAGATAGTAATTATAGGAGCGTATATAAAGTAGTAACCTACCGCCTACCCTAAACCCCTACATACCGACTCCCTAAGCATTATAACAAGCTAGATCTTAAGACGACTAAGCAAAAGGAAGCCGCATATTAAGAGACGGCAATAGCGAGTAGAACAGCGTGAAGGGCGCCTAGAAGGTTGTACGGAAGAAGCGTGTAAGTTAGGATCTTAAAAGCCCGGAATTAGTAGAGAAGATTACTAACTTTAAAGGGTTCTACGGATAGGGTAATCCTATTAAGATACTACATCGTACGAGTAGTAAAAGGGACTAAGACGAAGAGAACATCGAAAGGATAATCTATCGTTAGAGCCTAGTCTTAAAGGCATCCTTAGGTAGTATATTAATAAGCTTATTATTACTATAGAAATAGGTAGGGGGAAAGGAGTAGATTTACAGTAAGAAGGAGGTAGAGAGAATTATTCCGAGACTTAATCCGGACCGCTAGTTACGTAGAGTAGGGCACATTAAGTTCCGGTTAGTCTATAAGATAGGACGAGGTTATAATAAGATCCTACGAAGTGGGGATAAGAAGAGGTAGGAGTAGGAATTTCAAAGACGGTAGAGGTTAGCGCGATAGAGGTCTCTATCGGAAAGTTATATAGGATACCTATAAAAGGTATTCGGGGACTACGTAGGTACTAGAAAATTCCCCTTTTACTAGTTTAACACGCTATAGGACGAACAGTCTTATCCTATTACGGACTGGCTGGAAGCCTGCCCTACATAGCTAGACCTTAGCATTAATGCCTTAGGCGTCAACCCGATAGACCTCTTCCTTCTAGCCGTTTGCTAGAACTTCTTTCTCTATGCTTCGTCGCCTATAGCTAGCGATAGTATTTATTCACTTATTAATCGTTCCTTAATAGTACGAAGCATCTTCTCGTCGCTAAAGACCTTTGGTTCTCGCACTAGAGGCACTTTATAAATACCTAGTTATGCCGTTCAGACTCGCTAACGTACTATCTTCCTTTTAGAACTATATTAACGACACGCTAGCTCCCTATCTAGATGTCTTCTATACGGCCTATTTAGATAATGTCCTTATATACTCCGACTCGCTAGAGGAATACCGAATACACGTGGACCGTGTCCTAATAGCCCTAGGTAAGGCCGGCTTATAGTGCGACATATCGAAGAGCGAGTTTAAAGTTTAAGAGGTTAAATACCTCGGCCTTATCGTTACTATAAACGGCATTAAAATAGACCTAGAAAAGGTAGAAGCTATTCGCAACTAGCCGGTCCCTAAGAATGTAAAGGACGTATAGGCCTTCCTAGGGTTTATAAACTTCTACCGTCGCTTTATTAACAGGTTCTCGAGACTCGCTAAGCCCCTAACCGAGTTAACTAAGAAGTTAGAGGATAAGCGCTTCGCGTAGACTAATACGTACTAACGCGCATTCGACTACCTTAAGACCGCCTTCACAGCTAAACCGACCTTGGCGTACTACGACCCGTCCTTACCTATTATAGTTAAGACCGACGCCTCCGATTACGTAATAGCGGGCATCCTCTTACAATGGTACGCTATTACTTCTAACCCTAACGGCGGAGCTTAGAGACTAGTAGCCTACTTCTTAAGTAAGATGTCGCCTACCGAGTATAACTACGAGATATATAATAAGGAGCTACTCGCGATAGTCGAGGCATTCGAATACTAGAGGAGTAAGCTAGAGGGTTACCCCGAGCCTATCCGAGTAATTACCGACTATAAGAACCTCGAATACTATATAAGTACTAAACAACTTAGTCGCCGATAAGCTCGTTAGAGCGAGTTCTTAAGCCGCTTTAAGTTTGTAATTAGCTACCGGGTAGGGAAGCTAGGCGTTAAACCCGATTCCTTAACGCGCCGTATAGCTAATCTACCTCGCCGAGGAGACTTATCTAACGACCGAGTAGCCGCTTAGAACTAGACCGTACTTAAGCCGGAAAACGTAGATCCTACTTTACGTCTCGCTACCTTTAGCGGTCCTAAGCTCTACGCTAATATCGTACGCGAAAGTAAGGATAACTAACTCGTTAAACGTATAGCGAAGTACCTACGTAAAGGTACGGTACTAGTTAAGACTAACGGGGCACTATACTCCTTCTCTCTATTAGAGTGCGAACTACGCGATAATAACTAAGTATTATATTATCGACACCGCCTCTTCGTCCCTAATTTAGTAGCCCTACGAACTCGAGTCGTCGCTACCTACTATAACTATACTATAGCGGGACACCCGGGGCGAGAACATACTTATAAACTAATTAGTCGGCACTACTATTAGCCGGAGCTAAGGAACGATATTAGTCGTTATATCGTATACTATTATACGTGCGTTCGTACTAAGCCGTTACGGTAGGTAGAATAAGGGCTCCTATAGCCGCTCCCTATGCCGACGTAGAGATAGTAGTACATTATAATAGACTTCGTTACCGGGTTACCGGTTTTAGATAGCGGTTATAACGCGATCCTCGTAATTATAGACCGATTAATAAAGATGCGTCACCTATTTCTAATAGTCTACTAGGAAAATAAATCCAACGCGGAAGTAGTAGCCTAAATATTTATGTAGGTTTAGAAACTTTATAGCTCGCTAGAGACTATAACGTCCGACCGTGGGCCTTAGTTTATGTAGTTATTCTAGCGTACGTTTTATAAGCTCGTAAAGATGGACCTACGCCTATCTACTACCCGCTACCCGGAAACCGACGGCTAAACCGAGCGTCTAAACTCTATAGTAGAAGCCTACTTAAGGGCATTCGTGAACTATGCCGGCGACGACTAGACGAGTTAGTTACTACTTACTAAGTTTGCCGGCAATAATTAACGCTTAGATTCCACTAGTATGTTACCTTTCTACGCCTATTATAGCTATTATCCGCGAATAGGCATTAAACTACCTACTAGCCCTAATGCTACGACGAACGACGACGCCGTTACGTTTATAAAGTACGCTTACGAAGTAGAATAGGAGGCATCTCGTTAACTCCGGTAGTCTTAGGACCGTATGGAATAGAGCGCGAACAAGGATAGGAGACTACATCCCGTATACTAGGTCGGTTAGGAAGTGTTCTTATTACTTAAAGGCCTAAATACCGAGCGTAATAAAAAGATCGAGTAACGTAAGATAGGCCTATTCCCTATTACTAAGGTAGTATCGCTATATAGCTATTAGCTTAAGCTACCGGCGTCGATAAAGATTCATAACGTCTTCTATGTATCGTTACTATCGCTATTATCGCATACACAACCGATGCCCGAATAAAATAACGACCCTCCGGAAGTAGTAGAAATTAACGGAGAGACGGAGTACGAAGTAGAAGGTATTATCGATTCCCGCTAGTTCGGAAGGAAAGGTAAACGAAGGGTATTTAAGTATAAGGTACTATAGTTAGGTTATAATAAAAGCGAAGTAACATAGTTAATACTCGATAGCGTTATAAACGCACCGGAAGTAGTAGCCGACTTCTACGCCCGATATCCCTATAAACTAAGGCCGATAATAAGCCCTCCCGCCCTCCCGGTTATAGCCGCTACTATACGCGTCTATGCTATCGCCGCCGCTACTACGGAATAGTTACCGCCGGCTCCTAAAGGGGGAGATAGTATTACGGACTAGCTAGAAGCCTACCCTACATAGCTGGACCTTAGCATTAATGCCTTAGGCGTTAACCCGATAGACCTCTTCCTTCTAGCCGTTTGCTAGAACTTCTTTCTCTATGCTTCGTCGCCTATAGCTAGCGATAGTATTCATTCACTTATCAATCGTTCCTTAACATATCCCTCTTCTAGAGATAGCTCTCGGCGATTATTAAGAACGGCGCTAAGGTCTAATAGTAAGACACATATACCGCCGTAGTCGCTACTATTATCTCCGTAGAAACAAAGGAGGTCCGGTACACCGCCTTCCTCACATTCTTTAGATACTTCGACAATCAGGTCGGGCAGCAGAAGAAAAACACCACTATGTTCCGCATCATCTAGCACATGGCATCACGAAGTAGGGTCCAAATGGCGGTAAGGAGTGCTAGTAAGAGGTTAGCCATTAGGCGCGAGAAGAGATTCAATCGGACAGTTAAGCGACACCTACATAAGCAGGGCAATCTAGTACTACTAAAGAACACGCACATTAGACCTAAGTCCTAACACCCGCCATAGACGGGCCTCTTCCGCATTAAATTAGCATTAGTCGACTTAGACTACTTATTTATCTTAGAGATAGTGGACGGCTCGAAGACCCTCGCGGGTATCTATTATAGCAACTATCTATAGCCGTTTAAACTCCGTTTAGGATACCTAGCTATGTATAGCTACGAAGTGCTTAATAATCTACCGCAGCCGCGTACTCTACACCTAGTGCGGTTAGAGATAAGGGCTAGTATAATTAAACCGGCTACACGACGTTCTACTAGGCTAAACGCTTAAGTTAGCAACTTAATAGCTATTAACCGGAGCTAGTATTAGCATAATAAACATAATACTAAGGCTTATAGGCCGCAACAAGTAAATAACATTTCACTTTATTATCTCCGCTTAATAAGGCCGGTAGGCACTCCTTCAACGTATAACACTTCTTTCGGCGTACTAGTAGTTAGTTGGCACCACATTAACTAAGAATATGGCAATGGATTAGAAAGGATGGACGGACATAGAACAATGAATAAAGAGTTATCTTAGTAGGGCGCATAGGCGCATTTTTGTATAATACCTAGGGTAGTAATTAGACAGATGGATGCGGATACCTTCTTATAAGCCTTCGCTTATACGAGTAGACCGTTTAGCATGTGATTAAGGCCATTGCCGCCGTAGGGACTGCGACTTGAAAGTGAGGGAGTAGTTAGCGGGTTAGAGCCTAAGGCATAAACAAGCGGGCTTAGCATTAGTAAAGCGGACTTCTAACTCGATAGATCTTCTTCCTTCCTAGATAGCGATACCCGAATATAAGGCCTACAACACGTCTTCTACTATTACTATGTACGATATAATCGATTTTGCGTGTAGCCTACTAAGAAAGTGCGATTTTGCGTATGGCTTATTTCCCCGAGCTAGGGCGAGGCGTGAAGTGACTAACGCAACCCCGGATAGAAAAGTATGCACCTACATAGCACCATCCACGCCTCTATCCCCTCTTTTTCTAAAGCCGAATAAGTAGCGCTGGCACCACGATGTGCGGAATATCGCGCTAACTCGTAATTTAGCTAATATAAGTACTCTAAGTAGATACTAGTCTCTACTAAGTAGAATAAAGAACGTACAGGCGGCATCTTACTAGTAGAAAGCTAATCAGGCTTCTAAGATAACGACGCCAAAAGAACAGTATATTATAGTAATACCAATACATTATAATAATTTCAACTAGCTAGAATACCTTTATACGCCTACTATCCACAACTCGATATTCCTTCATATACTAGCATTAAGTCGAGTTCTAGAAGGAAGTCCCGAGGTGTAAGACTTTTAAGAATCTACGAGTTCGTAATTTCGTATAGTACGTTACGAGAATATTTCTGTCGATCGGCTAAATCCTACTACAAGGGTTTCCGGGTTACGTGAGAATACTAAGCATATTAGAGCCTTAGCGCCTCCCCATGTATTTTACTAGGTAGATTCGGTAGAATACTCTTCTTATATAGGTATAATGCTTCTATAGATCTAAACCCCCGGGGCTTTCAAGTTGGGTTCAAACTAGATGGGATAGGTTAGTTTAGGTTTTTTGGTATAAACTATCTAGGCGGGTTAGTTTAGATTTTACAAACTATCGAGCCGACGGTTTCTTCGCGCGGGGAACCGTCGAGTTCGACGGTTTCTTAGCGTAGGTAGTGAAAATAGGAAAGAAAGGAAAAAACAAAATAAAAAGATCGCTAAAGGGTAGCTACATAGTAGCTATATTTTGTCTAGAGGCTTATAGTAAGCTATAAGCCACGAAATGTCCTCTAATTCCTATATATAGTCCCTTAAAGGCTATTATTCTATTTCTATGCGAAGGAATAGTTGACTCTTAATTTAGTTTGGTTTTTTCAACCTAACCCAACTAAACCCAAACCACCGGGGGGCCTAAAAGTTATAGATGTCCTAAATACTAAATCTACCCTCGAATAGGCCAGCTACTTGACCTTTACCTTAGTTGCTAGGGGCATTTTAGTATCGTTACGACGCGCCGGCGGCGCCTTACCTTACGACTTCCTACGTATTACTAGACCCCCATTGGGTTAGGTTGGGTTTTCCAACCCAACCCAACCCGACTAGGTCGGTTTCTTGGCAGGGGAAACCCGAGCAGTTCGACGGTTTCTTAGCGTCGACATAGAAGATAGCCTTTAAGGGGGAAATGAGCCCTAGTTTCCCCCGTAAAAGCTATCTAGGCAAAATGTAGCCACTAATGTAGCCACCTAGCCTACCCTTTAGCGATCTTTTCGTGTTTTGAAGTTTTCTTTCTTATCCTATTTTTAGATCCCCACGCTAAGAAACCGTCGAGTTACTCGGTTTCCCCCGCTAAGAAACCGTCCTTAGCGTCGGGGTTTTAAAACCTAACCTAACCCGAGCGGTCGGGTTACTCTACATAAACCTAACCCAACCTAACCCATTCGGTTTCAACCTAACCCAACGGGGGGTCTACGTATTACTATTACTAGAGCGAGTAGTCAGCTAGGGGGAGATGGCGACGACGACGGCGACGACGACGAGGCCCCCGGGCGAAGGAAGCGAGTAGAGGGAGACGTATAAGAGGGCGTAGGAGATAGTAATAGCGGTAGACGGGGAGGTTCCGGAAAGAGCGCTAAAGATAATAATAGTAGAACTCTTAGGAGGGCTAAAAGTACTAAAGAACGATATAAGGATAATAGTAGATAAGGTAGTAGGAACGGCTACGGTAAAGGTATAGAAGGGGGCTCTTCTAGCCCCGGGAACTAACTAAGGTATATAGGCGAAGGTAGCTAGTCTAAAGGAGAAGAAGATAGCTATTAAGGTCTACATTATAGACCCCTAAGAGTAAGAGGATCTCGATAAGATAATAGGGAAAGAAATCGTCTAAAAGATAGGGAAGAAAGAAATTATAGGGGTAAAGAAAGATAGACGCGGAGTAGTTAAGCTCTATACGGTAGTAGAAGGGGATATAAAGAAGCTTAAAACCTAGAAGGAGTAGATAATAAAGATTAGAAAGATAGCGAAGGTCTCGTACTAGTAGTTTATAGTTATAGCCTATAGCATAACTAGAATATTTAAAACATAAGATAATATTACCTAGCTTTAAAAGGAAAACTAATATACATACCTAAGGATCTAAATTACTAAGGTAGTATAGGTTAAAAGAAAGATCGAGGATAAGAAGACGAGGTTATTACTTATCGTTTAGGTAGGAAGTATAGAATAGGCTAACATGCTCCTAGAAAGGAGACTCTTCTAGGACTACGAAAGGATAGATACAGAAATCTATATAAATACCTATAGGATCCTATAGTACTATAAGTACTAGTAATATAGGTACCTAGTAGTAAGGTACCTAAAGACTATAAATACGTGCTCCTACTATGTATAAGGATACTAGGTAAAGGAATATAAGGAACCGAAGGATAATACGAGGTATATAAACTACGGAAGAAAGTACCCCTCGTAGGCTAAGGAATACCTAGTAAGGATTAGAGCCTAAGAGAGAGCGAGGGAGGCTAGAACGACCTCGCCGTAGAGGTACTATACCCCCGAATAGGACGAGCTAAACCGATAAAGAATATATAACCCGAATAAGAGGTAAAGGGAGGAGGAGACTACCCCCCTTACCGTAAGGAACTACCCCTAGATAGGAAGACCGCGACACATCGACTAGATAGGGAGAGACCTTAACTAAAGGAAACTTAACTAGATAGTATATTAAATAAATAAGGACACCCCCTAGGAGGAGACCCTTAGTTAAGAGGAAAACCGATAGGACTAGATAGACTAAACCTAATAAATAATACGACGATGTTAACGATTATATAGTATAACGTTAATAAGAGTAAAGATAAAGTATAGCGAAGCTTCCTCTAAGCCCTCTAACCGAAATACTACTACGTTATAGCGATCTAGGAACTATAGCTAAACCTATACTCCTCGAAACCTATAACGGTAAAGGATCCGCGATATTACATAATTATATACTAGACGGGAAAGCTAAGAACCTACATCTACATTAATAAGGAGATCTCTATAGATTCATAGGAACCCGTAGACTAAGAGGACGGAGACTCGACTACGATAAGAATATATACTATATAAGGCCCGATAAAGATCTATTACATCTATAACCTACCGCCGGAATTAAGAAGTAGTACCTAACTCTATACCTTAGTAAGGATCCTAACTATAATAAAGAACGACCGGTAGTAGATAATCGTAGGATACTTTAATCTCTACTACCTACTCTAGGGTTCCGACTTTACACCGGTATACTATTTTCTAGCGGGAAGATTAATCGACATAATAGAAAGGGAAGGTATAGAGATAGTAACCCTAAAGGGACTTACTACGTAGGAGGCGAGATTAAGTAAAAGTATAATCGACCTTTACTTCGTAACATAAGTAATTAGGGAAAGGGTTAGAAAATATATAGTAAATATAGATATAGAATCCTCGTTAGACTACCTACCGATATAGACCGAGCTAGACCTATAGGCTACCTAGGAATAGGAACTCGAAGCTAAACCGAACTAGAAGAAGGCTAACTAGGAAGAGGCTAACCGGATACTAGAACTAAGGGCCTAGGAGATAGCGGCTAGAGACATTAGGAGCCGGGACGAAATCGAGAGAGCGGTAGAGCAACTAATTAGGGCTATATAAGACGCTATAGAAACTATAATACCCTCGAGTAGACCGTCTAAATACTAATAACTATACTAGACGGAGGAATATATAGAGAAGGTAAAGGAAGTAAGGAGGGTAAGGAGGAAGTAGACTACTACGTACTCCTAAGAGGATTAGGACGTATACTATAGAGCTACTTAAGAAAAGAAGAAATAGATTAAGAGAGATAAAATATAGGAATAGAGATCTACGGTAGGGATACTTATAAAAAAACCCGAGGATATATAGAGGATAGCGAAATAGGCGAGGCAACTAACTTAGGATAGAGACTAACTACCCTAGTTCCCCGATATAAAAGATAGGTAAGGAAATACCTATACTACAAACGAGGGAAAAGCGGGGGCCCTAGGATAATACTTCTTCGGCGGCTGCGTAGAAGCCGACCTAACGGATATCCGAGGGGTAAAAGTAGAACCGCCGATAGATAGAACTAGATAGAAGCTAGGAACGGATACGAAGGAGGTTATAGCGACTATAGCGAAACTTCTAGGCAAAAAAGCGCTAGGGCCGGATAGAGTATATAATATTATACTTAAAGTATATAAAAAGATGCTAGCCCCGGCTATAGCTAACATCTTTACGGCCTATATAGAATAAGGGTACTACCTAAAACGGTTTAAGGAATCCCTTACTATCGTACTTAGGAAGCTATAGAAAGAGGACTACTCCTAACTTAAGTTATACCGACTAATTATACTTCTAAATATAATAGGTAAGCTCCTAGAAAAAATAGTAGTAAGAAGGCTTATAGAGTTCGCGGAAGAATATAAAGTCCTACCGGAGGAGTAAATAGGAGGGAGGGTAAAGAGATCTACCCTTATAGCGGTAGAGCTTATTACGGAATAGATTAAGTATATATAGTACTACGGAAAGAATAAAGTAGCGTTACTCCTCTTACTCGACATCTCGGGAGTATTCGATAACGTCTTATACGAGAGACTAATATATATCCTAAGGTAAAAGAGAATACTAATATAGATAGTCGAATTTATATAGTCGTTCCTAAAAGAGAGGACGACCTAACTACTCCTAGGGAGATATAAGTTAGCCCCTATCTAGATAAATATAGGAATACCCTAAGGATTAACCCTCTTACCGATACTCTTCCTTATATTCGTTACGGATCTCCTACTAAAGCTTAAATCGGATAAGACATTAGCATCGGGATTTATCGACGATACTAACATCCTAGTATAGTTAGACTCTATAGAAGAGAACTATAGAATCCTAGAAACGTAATATAAGGAGTATAAAATATAGGTACGGAAATATAGAGCTAAATTTACGCCGGAGAAGTACTAACTAATCTACTTTAGTAAAGCGAAGACGAAATATAATATAAAAGCGCCGATTATAATCTAGGGATACCTTACTAAACCTACCTCGGAATTACGAGTCCTAGGAATATAGCTAGACCCGAAACTAAGCTAGGGCCTATAGGTTAAGAAAGCATAGATAAGAGCTAACGCGAATAGGTAGTCTATCGAAAGACTAACGGCATTAATATAGGGAGTAATATTTAATAAAGCGAAGACTATATATAAAGTAATTATAAAGCCGGCTATACTATACGGGGCCTAAGTCTAGGTAGTATAACATAAGACCCCGAAGAGGATTATAGAACCGATTAATAGAGTCTAAGCCTAATACCTAAGAAGAGTTACGGGAGTATATAAATCTACCCCGACTAGGGTATTAGAAATAGAGACGGGATCGCTACTAATATAATAATACCTAAAAGGAATAAGGTACTAATACGCTATTAAGACGACTCTATACCCGGCTTAGAAAATTATTAAGGAAGCGCTCGGGAAGATCCGTAACTAAGTACCGCCGAGAAGGAGAAGGGTTTATAGACCCGAGAGAAAGGTATAAAAGGAAGAAGATCTAGCCCGAGGAATAGAGACCCTATATAAAGTATTTTAAGCTATAGAGAAGAGGGAGGGAAGAAAAGGGTAGAGTATAGCGGAGGAGATAGCGAGAATACTATTGGCTGGTAGCCGAGGCATTTTTCAGCTTTCGGCCAGCTAGTAACTTGGACATACAACATGACACCTACGAAACGAGAAAAATTATTTTTCATAACTTAGAATAGTTATTTATAGCATTATGAACCTACCTACGACGAGAACGATACGGTCCTTTCTTCTACCGAGCCTACTACGTACCCGCCGGGTATATAAGATACGAATTTCCTTCGTCTTCTACCTATCGAGTATAGTAGAGTACCTAATCGAATTACTCTGCTACTACCTTATTCCGCATAATACCCGCTCTAGTATTTATATAGTTTCGAGGTAATAACTAGAGCCGAAGGTAGGGCTACTTACCTATAAAAACTACGTAGTATAATAGGAAAAGAGATAGGATATAGGAATGCTATTCTAGCTACTAGACTTGTTCGTAGGCTAGAATAGTATTCTTAGCGTAGAAATAGGATAGACGGGTCTAACCGCTAGTTTAGTTAGATCGGGTTTTCGGCATGTAAGAAAAGATAACTAGGATAGGGTAGCGAGATCTCCGCTACGGCTATAGCCGAGGATCTCCGGCATACCCCTATACATCTTATCTTTATAGTATTTTAGATTATAACCTAGTCCTACTATTAGGAGGACTCCCCGTATAAGAAGCTATGCCTACCTATATCGGCTAATCGAAGTTAGTAGACCTAGTAGGACGCATTTCTATTTGCTAGCGGCATCGATCTTATCTAGGGTAAAGTAACCTTATCTAGATCGAGGTAATCCGCGTATAAAGGCCCTTTACCTACTAGGTAACGGCGACTAGTAACGACGACGATAAGTCCTCTAAGACCCTATGTATTAGCCCATTACCGGCGATTTCCTTATAGCGGTAATCCTATCTAGGGCGGAGTAACCCTACCTAGGACGATGCGTTCTATGCTTATATGCCCTTTACCTACTAGGTAGCGGCGACTAGTAACGACGACGACAAGTTCTCTAAGACCTTATGCATTAGCCTATTATCGGCGATTCCCTAGTATTCCTATGTAAGCTAGTAAAGGCGTCTACTACTATGGGATGTTACCCCCTCCTACGAGTCGGCGAAGATGTTACCCTCTCTAGTAAGGCGGCGAATAGTAACGAGTAGCATAGCACTAGTAGGAGGCTATCCTAGGATAGACCGAACGAGACCGTCTAAGGGATTTATCGATACTAAGGGGAAGCTGTAGGACGCCCCTAGTACTAGAACACTAGAAAAACCCTTCCCTCCCCGACGAAAGAAAAAAGGTAGGCAATTCCTTTAATTATCGAACATTACTATCCGACACATAAGGACAAGAAGATCGTCCCTCTACTCCATTATTAAGGCACGTAGTGCCTCGGAACATGGATTATTAGGTTTATATATGCTACTATCCATTTCTTTTTAACTAAGTCTATAAGCCGTCCTATCGCGACCTCGAGGATATCCTATGTCGTTAACTAGGGTCGGGCGACGAGCACTTAGCTACGCTAACATAGTATCTCTACTAAGATAAGCTACCCCCCGGGGGGGCGACTTATTAGTAGCATACTAAAGTACGGATTACATACCTATAGGCTAGCATGTCCTTTAAGGCTAGTAGCCCCGAAACCTCGCTAGAAAGATTCCCTAAACTACCTAACACGCCGCCCGAGATGCCTAAGTCGATAGGGGCAGCTAGTTAGTCGACTAGAGTACCTAGCTATATACTAAGTAGCTCGAGCGTGTCTAATAATGTAAACGATCCCCTAGTAAGTAGGGGTATAGTTTAGCTAACTAAGAAGGAGTTCTACTCCTTAGTTAGTTAGTTATAGCCTAAACTACCGGCCCTAGGAAGCTCTAAGAACCCGCTATTTAACGGTAATAACGCTACCGAGTTTATCGAACGTTTTAAGGGGTACATAATCGAGTATAACCTTATACCTAGTAATACTCTACACCGTCGCTTTCGTAATAACTATAATATACTAGTCCGAGGAAATGTTAAGACCCTTCCTAGGTTTAAAAACCCGGCTAACTAGGATCTACTAAAGGAGTCGGTGCTATAGGAGTATAGGTAGTACGATACATACTAGGAGGTTAGTAGTATTACCTAGATAAAGAACTTAACATCTTAGCGAAGAGATAAGAAAGATAACGTTAAGGACTACTACCGATAATACCGGAATGCCTTAAGTAAGATACCTATTAAGGATTTGTCGGTAGTCGAGCGAACCTAGTACTTCCTAGCCGGCCTACCTAGGTCGGTGTCTAGGAGACTTTATAAGAAGTTTAAGTTACATCTATCGGACCCCTCTACCTATCGTAACTTCGATAAGATCTTCTCTACCGTAAGGCATATTATTAAAGGAGGGCAAGGCTTTACTCTGTCGGAAGGAGGCGAGGTAGCCGCCGCCCGCATCTAAGAACTTCGATACGATATAGAGAAGCGAGCCCCTACGAAACGAAATAAGCTACTAACCCCGTATAAGAATATTAATTAGAAAATAGATAAGATTACCGAGGCCCTAGGGCGAATAACTCTACTACTCTAGGCTAATACTTAGCATAATGTTCCTCCTATGCCTATATAGCCGTCGATAGCGTAGTAGTATAGTACGGCATCTATAAGACCGTAGGCTTAAGTTAACCTTACTACTCTTACATTGCCCGCTAAATCCTCTACTATTAGTAGTACTATCCCTCCTCTTACCTAGGATAAGATCGATATATATAACATTCGGAATAACCTTAACCCACATCTACTTAGTTAATGCTAGGACTATGGATCGACGAGTTACTATCGGAATGGGTGTCCGGCTATAGATTACCTAATTTCGGTAGGATACTATTATAAAGGGGAGAGCGGTCGGTTATACTTTAGAAAGAAACCGGGAATAGGAGTTCGACCGGAGTAGATTATGTTTAGATAGTAGGATAGAACTAAGCTAAGGCTTAATGAACTACTACCTATACTAGAGCTAAGATATAGGTATAGTATTATTTTCGATAAGAAGCTCGAAATTAAGGAGCGACGAAAAGAGTAGAGTAAGAGAGACTATTTAGGAATAGAGGGAGGTAAGCCGCCTATTCCTTTACTTATACCCGATAGAGTACTAGTATTTACTAGTAACCCGCTACCGTATCCCTCTACTTCGGCTAACTCGACTAGTAGTACCCCTAAGGCGGCCCCGTAGCCTACCTCGGTTTAGTTAGTGCTAGAAGCCCTAACGGCGCTAAAGGTTACATCCGCTCTAAGTATAATACCTCTATAGGTAACTATATAGATAGCTACCTATAGCGTCGGCGAGATAGCGCCTAGATATGTTCTTAGCGAGTACGATACGAACGGAGACTTTAGGACCCTCGAGGAAGATAGTCGAGTCTATAGTACCGAAAACACGAGTACTTTTACTACCCTAGAGGAAATGGCCCGTAAATAGAAGGAGGCGGTTACGAATGCTACCTAGCGAAGTAAGGGTAAGGCCCCGGCGTAGGATGCGACTCGACCTAGACTAGTAACGGGTCGAATAACGAAGCCTACGGCTAGCCTATCTAAGAGTATAACGACTAGAGATAAGTAAGTAATCGAAAGGGTTATCGAGGAATATAGCGATGCTAGGACTAGGTAGGACTCCTAGGATACTCTACCTACTAATAAAGGAGTACCTCTAAATCGGCCTACTATTCTAACGACTAAGTAGGAGGACGAGGAGATAGTAGACTAAGAATATAAGTACCCTAAGGGGTAGCTAGTACCTATAGCGCCTACTAGAGGGAAGGCTAAGAAAAACCGTCCCGAGCCGGCGTTACTTAGGTAAGACAACTACATAAAGAAGCTTACTAAAGAAAAGGAGCCTCTATTAAGTAATACTAAGCTATTCTAGTTTAATATGCGAGCTCGAGCTATTTACCCGCCGATTACTAAAGAAGATATGTAGCTATACGGTAAAGGCCTTCCTAGAGGTATAGGTATACGTATACCTAATAATGCGGAACATTAGGAACAGCTTAGGGATTATCGTAAGGCTAGGTATAGAGATCCGCGAGGGGCTAATATATCTCGGGTAGGGCGCGGAGTCGACTACGGGCTAAAATCGACCTTTAAGAGCCTAGATCTAGCTACGAGGCTTTAAAATCCTATCGCTAACATGGCTAGGGAGTACTAACGAGCCTCCTAGTAAGGTAGCGAGCCTCTAGATAAGTAGGTCTAGAGAGTAGAGGCCGAAATGTTCGCGCTTAGAGTAGGCGTTACTAGTAGATAAAAAGGGTATACTATTGTCGAAAAGGTCGGCCCCGCTTACGAATTATATAAGGACATAGACTAAATCGATACCTCTACTACCGTAGTACCCTTTATAGTTGTTACTAGCCTATAGGTAGAGATGTTTATTAATAGTATAGTAGCCGAAGCTATTATCGACGAAGGTACGGAGGTATATATTATTAGTATTACTCGGCTAAGGTATTATAAGCTAGCTCTTATAAAAACGGAGTACTACTAGCTAAGTACTATCGGGGGATAGAGTCGGTTTATAGGGTATACGATAGTCCGATGTACGGTCTATAGAGTAGAATCCTACCTTACGTTTACGGTTAGCGAAAATACCTATGTCCCTATTCTTCTCGGTAGACCCTAGGTACGACTTAATAGATTAGCCGTAAAGAATTGCGACGATAGCTTATAGGAGGGATCTATATATACCCGCGATAGTTAGCGAGTAACCTTTACCGTAATATCTAGTAAGGAAGGAACTATAACGCTTAAAGAATAGCTAAGAGGAAAGATAGTAAATAGGGCGGTAAAAGATTAGGCGGCCTCCTCGCCGACGGGAGTGCCGCTATACGAGTAACGTCGGCGCATTGTTCTTTAGTATTTTCGGAATCCGGGATTATATCGAGGGAATAGCGGGTTTATTTATACATCGCTATAAAATTAAGTAAAAATAAGAGCATCGAGTACTATTAGGACGAGGATTCCGTCTAGTCGGATTAGGAATAGATAGAGGTAGAATTTAAGGAAGATAGGGATGCTAGGTATTATAGAAGTAGTATCGTAGAGGTAGGAGCGGAAGCGCGGGACGGGACGACCCGAGTTACCCCCCCGGGTAGTAACTTATATTAGTAGGACTAAGAAATCTAAACTAGCCCTAGATACGACGGGGAGTATAATTTTATACCTTTACGATTTTAAGAGGAGGAAGAAATAGACCTAGATTATAACGACGAAGAGTTTCTTCTAGGGGTCTATATCGAAGATTGCCTAGAGGATAGGCCCTCGATAAAAGAAATCCTCTTTATAGCGAAGGTAAATCGACTAGCCCTCGTAAAACGTATTACCGGGAGTATACTAGCGAGAGCCTATACCCTATATAAAAGAAAAGCCGATAAGGTTCGCCCTATAGAGGCGGACATTATAATAATAGACGGATCTACTCCCGGGGGACTTAGAGATTAGAGGTAGAGGTACCTCGAGAGGGAGGCTCTACTCCCTATAGGAACTAGCCCCTTCGATAGGAAGTATTTAACGAAAAAGTTCTCGAGTATTAAAAGAGGATCTCGTATGTTAGAAGAAGCCTTTAATAGCCTAAAGTTTAGCTACGAGTTATAGCCTAAGGAGCTAGCGCTAGTTCGGGAGCTACTCTATAATCGCGAAGTAGTACTAGCATTCGACTTTACCTACCTAGGAAGGGTACGTAATGAAATAGTACTACTATAGGAAATCCGGACGATACCTTATATTCTATAGTAGCATCCTAGTTATCGAATGCATCTAGTACTAAAGAAGGTTGCCGAAAGGATAATAAGGGATCGCCTAAGAGCCGGTATACTAGAAAGTTATTATAGAGCGTACCGTAATCTATACTTCCTTATTTAGAAAAAGACGCCGCTAGGGGTAGAAAAATAGTACCGGCTAATTAATGCCGCCTAGGAGTTTAATCGCGTAACTATACGGGATACGAATCTACCTCTAGATACGGATAGTTTCTCGGAGGAATTTACGGGGCTCGTTATTACTAGTCTTATCGA
>LFZN01000088.1:8337-314816 GCA_001578235.1 Pseudocercospora eumusae
ACGATGTCTTACGAGCATTCGAGTCTCTATATTACTTATTCTCGTTACTCTCGTTCTCGGGTACGTAGATAAAGGAGGGTCGGGGTCGGGACGTAGCGTAGAGCTAATTAGTCGAGACATGTCGCTAATAATAACTAATATACGTAACGGATAGATAGAGTACTACATAAATAAAGGTACTTATAAATAATGTAGCGCCCGAGTAATATAACGTACGAATAATATAACGTACGAATAGTATGTAGCATAACTAGATAAATTAAGAGAAATAGAGTAAGCGTATAACTAGGTTAGCGTATAAGTAGGCGCATAAATAGGCGCATAAATAGGTGCATAAATAGGTATATAAATAGGTATATAAATGAGCGTATAAACGGGTACATAAATAGGTATATAAATTAGTACATGAATTAGCCTATAAATTAGCCTATGAATTAGCCTATAAATAATAGAGCGTAGTTTAGGTTGCGGCTAATGCCGTTCGTAGCTACTAATTAGTCGAGACATATCGCTAGTTATAGCTAATTAGTCGAGCTATAACGCTAGTAAGGGACCCTAAACGGACGCCGTACGTATATATAAATGCGCGTATAAGAATATATAAATAAGAAAGCGTAAGAAGGAGGTAGTATAGAAAGAATAGTTAATATATATAGTATATAAAGACTACGGGGTATAGATACCCTAAACGTGCGAGGACGAGCGAGGGCGTACGAAGCATACGAGGCGTACGAAGCGTACGGTATATAGGGTAGCGTATAAGAACATGCGATAATATACGACGGCGTACGAGAACGTACGATAATAAGCGATATACCGTATAAACGGGATCCCGTAGAAATAGTATAGGATAAATAATAAAGTATAGTAATATATAAAGGATATATCGCATAAATAATAGAGGATAGCGTAGGGTACGTCCGAAGCGTACGAAGCGTACGGTATATGCGACGGCGTGCGAGAATATACGATAATATACGACGGCGTACGAGAACACGCGATAACATGCGATATACCGTATAAACGGGATGCTATATAAATAATAAAGGATAGATAATAAAGTATAGTAATATATAAAGAATATATCGCATAAATAATAGGAGATAGAGAGGTATAAAGGTACGGGTAGGGATATATAAAGAAGCGAGCGCGCTTATTAGTCGAGATGTGTCGCTAGTTATAGCTTATTAGCTCGCTCGCCGACTAATGAGCCCGCGCGCCGTAGCCGCACGACGGCGACGCCTAACCCCAACCCTAAAGCTGGGTAGGGTAAACCCTACCCTACCCTAACCCTACCCTAGCGGTCGGTTTCTTGGCAGGGGAAAACCGACCGCTTAGTCGGTTTCTTGGCATTAAGATCGAAAAGGGGGAAATAAGCCCTAATATTCCCTGCAAAGGCTGTCTTATAAGCCTCTAACAAGGCTCTAAGTAGGCTCTAGGCAAATGTAGCTACCAATGTAGCCACCCGAGAGAAAAAAAAAATTTTGTTTTTCGCGTTCCTTATGCCAAGAAACCGTCGAACTGCTCGGTTTCCCCCGCCAAGAAACCGTCCTTAGCGTCGGGTTTTGAAACCCAACCTAACCCGAGCGGTCGGTTTACTCCACAAAAACCTAACCTAACCTAACCCATTCGGTTTGGACCCAACCCAACGGGGGGTCTACTCGGTTCACCGTACTATCTAGTAATCCGGTCTCGCATAGAGTCTAAATTACTTCCGTCTTTATATTAACGCCGTAGATTGCCGTATGCTATTAATGCTAGAGGACCTTAAATGTCGTACGGTCGAGAGCGCAGTTATTTATAATATCGATCCTCTTAGCGTATATCTTCGCTTCCTTATCCGACATCTTACGCGGCGGATAAAGTAGTACTCCCCTCCTTCTCTTCTCGTCTAGCGGAAGTACCTACTATTCCTCCTTCTACTCTTAAGTAAAGTTAATCTACTCGAGAATCTCTTACTCTACTATGTCCTTAAATACTCGTCTACTACCGACATCTAGGACATCCTCTTTAATCTTATCGCCCGGCGTAGTAAATAACCCTATCTCGAACTTAGGCGCTCTCTTCTTACCTTATACCCTAAGCGACTTGTCCGCCCTATTATCCGGTTAGCTCGCTAGCTATATTAGTAGTTACATTCATTACTTACATCGATTTTACGTCTTACTCTAGAAATACTATACTCTTTAACCGCTCCGTAAACGCTTTAGCTTCTTCTATCGAGAGCGTATCCTACTCCTCTAGGTTATTCTACTTATATAACTTAAGAAAGCGCGCCTACCGCTAGTTAAATGCCTTACGAAGATTATCGCGCGCCTTAGTTTCCTCGTCTATTCTCGCGAGTAGACCTCGAGTTTTCTTCGTAGCGGTACTCTAAGATAGCTTATACTCTAGCTTACGCCGCTTATCCGTATAGACCGGTACGCTTATCGCTTCGCTACTCGTAGGAGGCGACGGCGACTACGACTACTTACGCTTACCTACTATTTTTACTAGTAGTAGTACTTTTTAAAAGCCGGTAGTAGCGTCGGAAGTATGTTAACTAGAGAAAGCGAGCGCGGCGGAAGTATGTTAACTAGGGAAAGCGAGCGCGAGGTAGATAATAAAGTTATTATTTTTGTAAAGGTTATTAAGGTATAGTTGCTATAATACCTTAAGCTTACGTTACCGAAGTAAGGCCTACCTAGGAAACCCGGGTAGTTACTCTATAATATATTAACCTTAGTTCTTCGTAAGTATTCTAATCTCTCTACGCGCGCTAATACGATAACCCTCTACTAATACTCCGACAACTACGTAGCTAGCCCTACTATCTAGCGCCGCCGCCGCTAATAATTGTCGCGCCGCCGCCGCCGCCGCCGCCGCCGCCGCTAGTTAAGACACAAATCCTAGCTCTATTAAAGATTATAATCTTTTAAGCTATTAAAGTATTATTAAAAGGATTATACACCTTAGGTATGAATTCTATCTATTCGCCCCCTATTTCATTCTCTAACTACTTTATAGTATGTCTACGTCTCGATCTAGGTAGAACTTATTAATTAAAATTTATAACCTCCCCTAGAAATACTTTAAATTTCCTAGGGATGCATCCAACATTAAGTATAGAGATAGTCCTCCTCTAAGCGTAGCATATAAGCAAGCTATTAAGTAGATGTGTACTACCTTCCATTAGAGAATTAGCATACTACATATATAGGCTAGTTACTTCTTTAGAACTCTTAATCTTATAGCGGAGACGATCCCTTTAAAAACTAGACGGACGAGAGCGTTCATATAAGTCGCCCTAGTTTTACCTATGCGCTTATACATATTCCGTCTATGCACATAATTAACCACCTTTTTTACTCTACTTATATTCGCTAAGCATACCGGTCTAACCTTTAAAGGGATAGAGGCTATAGGTTATAATAATATACGGCATAAGGATGTAGAGGGTACTATTAAGGAGTGTTTTAACTTATGGAAAATAATGAAGGAGGTAGAGGCTACTATAGGTCTAGGTACTTAGTTGAATTTCTAGTAGGTATAGTATAAGGACATCTAGTAGGAGTATTAGAGCTGTTGTAGCTAGCTTTAGTTTTACCGTGCTAAGAACCTATCTAGGCGAGTTGGTTTCCCTACTAAGAAACCGTCGAGCTACTCGGTTTCCCCCGCTAAGAAACCGTCCTTAGCGTCGGGTTTTGAAACCTAACCTAACCCGAGTAAACGGTTTACTCCACAAAAACCTAACCCAACCCAACCCATTCGGGTTCAACCCAACCCAACGGGGGGTCTATGCTCGTGCACGTGATCGTAGCCTAAGGCTGCATCGCTCATGGATGATCGACAGGGATCGACAGGGATGCAGGACTCCATACATCAAGTTTAGTAAATAATCTAATAATGATTCGATGTCTATGTTTACTATACATTTCTTTACCCTTTCTCTAATTAGCTGGGTTATAAAGCAGAGGTCGATCGTGCTTTTACTTAATCTAGCTTCCTATGTAGTAAGTCCCTTAGGTGTAACGATATCCATTCCTTCCCTCTCTATTACATTGATTAACCTTCCTACTAGGAAGTGGTATGCCGGTGTAATGTCTAATCCCCATAGTAGGTAGTAGAGGTTGAAGTCGCCTATTATTACCTGATGCTAGTCGTCCTCGATTATAGCCGGAATCCTCGCTAATGTATTTAGTTATGTACTGCTTCTTAATTCCGGTAGTAGGTTGTAAATGTAGTGTATTTTTATAGGGCCCTAGGCGGTTTATATCTTTATAGAGGTAGAATCTCCATCCTCTTAATCTATCGTCTCCTTTGAGTCTACTACGATTTCTTTACTAATATAGATGTAAGTTCTCGGCGTCCCCTTCTTATATATAATCGTATAGTATCTCGGGTCTTTTACAATTATAGGTCTTAAGGAGTAGGGGTTTATCTATGGCTCTTATACTACTATAATGTAGTATTGTTTCGGTTAGAGGGCTTAGAGGAAGCTCCTTTATACCTTGTCTTTACTTTTATTAACATTATACTATATGATTATTAGTAGCGTTGTTATACTTATTAGGATTAGTCCATCTAGCTCTATTGTATTTCCTCCTAACTTAGGGTCTCCCCCTAGGGGGTGTCTCTATTTGTCTAAGAAACCATCTAGTTAAGCTTCCTTTAGTTAGGGTCTCTTCCTGCTTAATCGATGTGTCGTAGTCTTCCTAACTAGGGGCAGTTCCTTAAAGGGGGGGGGGGGTAGCTTCCTCCTCCCTTAGCCTCTTATTTAGTTAGTAGATTCTTAGTTTACCTTGTTCGTCTTACTCGGGGGTGTAATACCTTTAGGGGGAGGATGTCCTAGCTTCCCTAGCCTTTTCTTAAGCTCTAATCCGTACTAGGCATTCCTTAGCCTATAATGGGTATTTCCTCCCGCAGTTAGCGTACCTAGCCTTCTCCTTTAGTTCTATGCATTCCTTAGCTTAGTGCCCTTAGGCGCAGTAGGAGTAGGTACTTGTCGTCTTTAAGTACCTCGCTACTAGATATCCGTATTACTAATACTTAAAGCATTATAGGATTCTGTAGGTGTTTATATAGATTTCCGTATCTATTTTCTCGTAGTCCTAGAAAAGCCCCCTCTCTAGGAGTATGTTAGCTTATTCCGCGCTTCCTACCTATAGGATAAGTAACGATGTCTTCTTAGTCTCGTTAATCTTCCTTTTAACCTATGCTACTTTAGCGATTTAGAGCCCTAGGCATGTATACTAGTTTTCCTTTTATAGTTAGGGAATGTTATCTTTCTCTTTAAAGGTTCTAATCATTCTATAGGCTATTACTATAAATTGCTAATAGGAGACCTTTACTATCTTCCTAATCTTTATCGTCTATTCCTTTTAGGTTTCGAGCTTCTTTATATCCCCTTCTACTACTATGTAGAGCTTAATTACTCCGCGCCTATCTTTCTTCGCCTCTATAATCTCCTTTATCCCCATCTTTTAGACAATATCCTTTCCTATTATCTTATTAATTTCCTCCTATTCCTAGGGGTCTATAATGTAGACTTTAATAGCTATTTTCTTTTCCTTAAGGCTCGCGACCTTTACCTATGTATCTTAGTTAGTTTTCGGGGCTTATAGCGCTCCCTTCCATGCTTTTACTATTACTATTCCTACTACTTTGTCCATTGTTATCCTTATGTCGCTCTTAAGTGCCCTTAGACCTCCTAGGAGTTCTACTATTATCATCTTTAGTACTCTTTCCGGCACCTCCCTATCCGCTACTATTACTATCTCCTACGCTCTCTCGTAGGTCTCCCTCTACTCGCTCCTATTACCCGGAGGCCTCGTCGTCGTCGCTGTTGTCGTCGCCATTTTACGTCCTATATAATATATAGATACTCCTAATAAGACATATATATAACTTAAGTATATAGGTGCTAGAGGTAAGGTTACCGCGCATAATAAGGCGGTAATAATAGTCCCTTTACCTTTTACTTATAAAGTAGATAATAGGAAGGAGTAAGCGGGAAGATTCGAGCGCGGATCGCCGCTTTTAGAGTAGAAAGCGCGACATTAGGAACCTACGAGTAAGGGGAAGAATGTAATAACGATAAGAAAGGTAGGTAGTAGGCCTATTATAGTAGGGCTACGTAGAAAGAGCTATAAGTTACCGTTATAAGTAAACTATAGCGTATAGAAGTAAAGTAAAGGATAATAGAAATAACATTAGAGGGGCACGTCCGCGTCTTTTTAGGGGAAAGGTACCTCCCTACCTACGGAGACCGGCGGAAAACGACTAGGGGGGAGGGGGGTATTATAAAGGGTAAGACCCTAGGCTTAGCATAGGCCTAAAGCCTTAGGCCTATGCGATGGCTTAGCTTTCCCGCGGCACCGTAGCCTACCTCTTTTATAGCGGTCCTCGTCTAGGACCTTCCTTCCTTCTTTATCGAAACTATTAAATACCACTTTAAGCCTCTATGTATACGTGGCTCTCCCGTGATATTAGGTTTGCGAAGCCATGTTTAGACTACTAGTATATAGCCAAAAATGGGCTAAATTTAATGATTTTTAGATCGTCGTGCTAGTCGAGACGCATACTTTTTTTAGTAATACTAGGCATACTTATAGTCATCGTTCTCGTTATGTTGTGTTTACAATTAGAAATGAGGTGGATTTAAGTACTATATAGCTAAAAGCCGAAGTAGGGTCTTAGTAGGGTCTAGCTACCTAGGGCACTAATTAGTTACTTACATCACATTTACTAAACACTAACACTACGATAATACGATATATCGAAAGGAAGACGACGTGCACGGCGGCTATAATGGAAATCTCTGTAATTGGCGCTAACGGAAGGGATAGATAGTGCGTTAGCGTGACGGCTCGTGGATCCATTTTGCTACCCGAAAAGTAACTAAACAGGCTCTTAGAGTATGCGAAAATACAACGTCGCTGCGTAGACAGGTCCCTCCATTATTTAATGCCTGGTGTTCGCCTACGAAGTGCTTAACCCCTAGCCAGTAGACCTGGCGGTGTGTTCTGCGAGCATGACATCTGGGACCATCGTCTCTACACGATTGGCCATAGCGCAGCGTATCTGGAACGTACTGTATGCTTGTGCTACTACCATTGCTAACTATTCGCACGTACTAGCCATGGAGTGCTGATGCAATCTGTCAGATCTGTCGTTCGCATGCCCTGACCGCTAAGCTCCCTTGACCTCCGTAGTGAGAGGAGAAGGAAAACTGCGACAAGCATTATCGCGCTCGAACGAAGCCTCCAGATCGGCGACAGCGAACCAGGCGATGCTGATCGCATGGAAGCCCGTAAATCGCGGTGGTGATGTAGGACTGGGCAAGGAATGCATTGTCGGAACGACGGCAGTAGGACGAAGGAAGGGACTTGCAAGTAGAAGTCCTATGAAACGAAGGAGAAGCTCCAAGTTGAGGGTTAGAGGAGGTATGAGGAATGTAGAATCGTCCTCGCAATTGATCCGAAGAACCGAGTTGTGGAGACGAATACGGGACAAGAAGACAGCCCAGAATCAGTCCTTCTCGCAATAGACGAGAGTAATGGTTACTAACTGCAAGAAGATTAAAGGGTAAAGTAGAGGTATGCGGAACTCCTCGCGAAAGAGCACGCCGCGATGATATAGAAACTAGAAGAAAATGACAGCCGATGGCCAAGGAAACTCTAGGCCGCGAATGATGCGCATGCGGAGCCAATCGAAAAAGAAAGATGTCCAGAATGCCGCACTGGCGCAAGATATCGAGATGCAGAGAGATGCGCATTAGCAGTAGGTCGATCAACAGGGTTATGAACATCATGTATCTGTACTTGCTGCGCAGGAGGCGGAGAGGAAGGAGAAGGAAAATTGCGACAAGCAGAATTTTCTCTTGCGCCGCGCGGCATGCAGCCATTCTCGATGCGGCGGCGGCCTTCACGTCCGGCAGAGTGTTGAGAATGTGCATCGTACATCGCGACATTGTTGACTCCAGAGCACCAAGAGAGGCCAATGACTTAGAGAACCACCAGGGTATCCGCACTCACGGATCGTTTGGCATGCTCTGTATAGCCTGGGCTAACCACCACAAAGACACATTCAGTGGATTTGAATGGCTGTTCCGGGCACCATCATCTCCATGAAGTATTCGCAGGAATGGGGTTGGCGTTCTAGAGAGGACAGAATATGGTTATCGTCGGTGTCGGCAAGACTGATGGCCTCTTCAGAGATCCAATATCCTTATGTATCTCCAGAAAGCGTCACCAGTGTGGCCCGTTTTGTCTGGCCATAAGAGCGAGGGAAGCGATTGGAAGTTGATGGCATATGCTTGGCTGTCGCAGCACACTTAGAAGCCTTGTGGCGGTATACCTTCCGAGCGTTGACGAAGAAGGCATCGTTCGCGCCTTTTAGTGCTTGAGAATTCAAGAGCTGTATCGCGATAAAACCTTCTCATCTCAAGAATTAGCCTAGCACGCGAGGGAATCTGCGTGTTCTGCACGTTCGATTGTTCGCAAGCATGAGGATGTTTTGTTCCTCGTCTTCTCCAAAGTGCGCTGAAGTTTGTATACGAAGTGACTCTATGTCACTCCATCTCCTGCATCTCTAATCGCCTTTACGAGCTTGTACTTACTATCCTTAAAGGTGAAGGGTACGGCCTCGGCCTGGACCTGGGCCTGAACGCTCTCCTCGCCCTGTATTCTCAGCAGAGTCGATATTATTGCTGCCTACCACATGCGCAATGCCTCGCAACTTCCCTTTCTATGCTGCCTACCGTTGTGTCTCGCATGTTTTCTCTAACTCACTCGACCGTCCTTTGGCGCTCTTCTCCATGTCCAAAATAGCTGCAACCCGTGAACTACTGTCTCCTTTCTCCAGTAGCATCCTGAATTCCTTCTTGACATCAATAAGATTGTCGATGGCGGGCTTCTCGATGGTGGGATTCTCGATGGCGGGCTTCTCGATGACGGACTTCTCGATGGCGGGCTTGTTGATTTGGGGCTTCGCACCTAGTAATTGCTGTGGTGAAGTCTTGCCTCCCGCTTCGTTATGGTTTGCATGAGTCGAATGGAAAGTGTGATTCTCTGAACATGCGCCTTGTCGACCGAGCATTCATCCATTCGAATGTCTAGTATGAGGAGGTGCAATAGACCCTTCCAGACGAGCAATCTCGCAGAGCATGAACGGCATGCTCGTTTAAGTCCCAACGGCACGAGTACAGGCAGCGTTTGCTCGCATACTATAGTGGAAAGGAGAGTCGTCGTGGATTCTGCAGGGCGTGGAAAGAGTAAAAGGTTCGAAAGGGAAGATGCTGCTTAGGCGACGGAATGCAGAGCGGGTCGTCCACCTTTCGTAATTTTACGACGAGCAGGGTTCGCCAAGCCCGGAGTTCGTAAAATTACGACGAAGTGCGGGACGAAAGCTCCAATCTTCGTAAAATTACGAGTTCTGGTCATTCCGCAACTGCAGAACACTCCTACTCCTCCTTACCCATATACACTTGTATCTTTGCATTCATATAAGCTGCATCCTCCCGACTTTTGCTCTCACGGCGCATCCTTACGCAAAATGTCCAGAAATGCACAGCTTAGCTTTCTGACCCGAAGAGAATCACACATTGCTCGTTGACTTATCTATTTGCTCATCAAGACCGGCACTACCTTCGATGCTATGATGCATCTCCTTTTGTCGGAATCTGATTCAGTAGTCTTCCGACATGCCGGAGCACAGACTGTCCGTCTCCCAGTCTGTCGCTGTCTCCTAGTCTGCCGCAGCAGAGAGTCTGCCTCCCGCTAATGCTATTGACATTACTGTCGCAGTCATCTCTAGTTCCAAACGATGGCCAGCGCCCTTAGTCACGCCATGCAAAGTGTTCGAGAGTAAGTGGTCGCGCTATCCACGAATGCTGGGAGTACGTGCTCGGTGTAGAGCACCAGACGTCAGTGCCGAGGGCGATAACACCGAGAAAATAATGTCAAGGCTGAGTCTTTTCTCAAATCCACATGGGCCCCCGCAGATCGAATCGAAGAACACACCCACTACTAGGCGGAGAGCAAGTTTATCGTGTCCTATTCTGCCGGTACTCGCGCGTATCTTGCGGTGGAAGCTAGAACAATTTGGGCCACTCGGCGCACGATTCTAGTGCTTCTTCCATATCCGACTTTCCCACCTGCAACACCCGAGGATGGATTGTGACTACGGGATCCCATGGGTAGGTCGGCTTCTGTAGTAAGAGCGAGACTAAGGGCGAATCGCAAAGAAACAGTTCACATTCGCGGAGAGTTGGGAGAGGGCTGCACGGTAGGCGTGCGATGCTCGTTACTTACACGGGCAGGGTATCTTGCGGGACTACCACAGATTCACAATTTATGGGTGTAGGAGGACGTTGATGGCATATTGCGATTTGGGGTATAGAAGACGAAGGAGAAAGGCAGTTTTGCTACCCTACGCAAAGTTTACTTCCTGGACCTAGAGTACGGCGATGAGAAGGCCTTGAGTTTCACGACTAGTTCAAACATCGTTGACCACATGTATGAATCGATCCGCACAGCACGCGAGAAACTGAGAGAATTCTCGTATGCCTATGCCTCTCAAGCCAGCGAGTTGTCAGGACCTACTAGCTCTTGACCCCGACGATGAGGAAAGCACTGAAGATGAAACCCGTCTTCCTACTGGCGAACTGCACAATACATCGACCCAGCATGGCCATGTGAACTTTTGTCCTCTAGTGAACGCCCTCTGCGCAGAGTGTGGACGTGGATTACACGCTGACCACGTCCGAGAGATAGTCGATTAAGATCAACAACGACTAGAATGTACCATTTCTAGCCAATTTGATCATGACGCGGGACCTTATTATCACCGACGCTGGTCCAAATCCACAGAAACTACCTTCTGAGTTACTGCTCCGCCTACTAAGCTATCGTTAACAGCGACTCCTTCGTAACTGCTCTGCAAAAGCTTGCTAGGGACACGGAGCACTAGCAAAGGATCGCTTGAAGACTGCCGAATCGCCAGACCAACCCGATCTGAACTATTGAGTAGACAAGAAATTCGAACACTTTAAAGAAAAGATCGATACCCAGCGAGTTCTCTCCGCATGATTCTCCAACGCTAAGTGCCGAATCATAGTAGGACTTATTGAGGCACAAAGCTAGAACCGGCCGGCAAAGGATCCAAAACATCTAAGGACGAGACGACGAGCAAAGTCGGAGCAAAGCTCCTAGCTTGCAGGAAATGTCGAACATCCCGAGGAACACTACATACTAGACGAAGGCGAAACGGAGGCGGCTATTAAGTCGGCGGGCGTAGCATGCGATGCACGCTACATAGTCTTTCTTTGGTCGACAATATATTCTAAGATCTTGCTATTCGGCACGTATCATAGAAGAGGCCCCCGAAGCAACGTAATCGGCAGAGGCTCTAGGATGCGTCCTGTATAGACGCTGGCTCCGTCAACGTATGTGCTAAATCCAGGAATTGGGTCTTAGAAGCATCTTCTATAACTAGGATGTAGACTGTGCATAATATATTGCTTCCTGGGCGACCATGACACCGCAGCAAAACGAGCCTGTCGATATTGAAGCCGAACACGGCATTATAGCAATCTTCGTGGTTCATGATCACCGCGGGTTTTGATTGCTCGAGCGTACTGACGGCTTGGTTATGTTAAGAAGATCAAAAATGTCGACTTCGTGGAGCTTTTTCATAACTGACATCTCACGGTTTGCCCTCACTATAAAGAAAGTAAAGGAAGACGGTGCCGGGAAGAAGGAGCTGCGTTCGAGATGGAAGACAACGACGAAAGAAGAGATGGTACGAGCCAAAATTCTGAAGAGAGCTTCTCCAGTCTCACAAGGCACTTCGATGTGATCGCTTGTCAAACCCTAGTCGAACAGGTATAACGTGCCGTAGTCATCGTCCCAGAGCTCGTCATCGGAGTGTAGAGAGGGTCGTCGCACATACAGTTGTGTCGGAGATTTTAGTACCGGGTTGGTGATCTTTTCAAGGTGCATTAGTCGGAATACCGCTATAGGCTGGAGTAGGGCTATTGCAGCATGCATGCTCTGAAATGATGAATCACGCCGAAAATGCTGCATCTTCCTGTCCTTCGCAAGCTCCATAAGACGGATATAACGATCGGCATTGAACTGGTTTACGTACTTCGTGCAAAGCGACACCTCTTCGGCTGTTGGATTAGCAAATCGCGGGCTTCCTAAAGACGATGCTCTCGATTTCAAAGCTGCTTGTAGTGGTGTTTTTTTTAGATGAGCGACATCGACCCGATGGACTTTTTGAAAGTTTGCTTCTAGCCACGATGCTTTTGAACGTGCTTCTCGGAGATCACGTAGCTGATCGTCTAGCTGTGCCGATTGTTTTGTGACTTGCGTGAGCTTCTGCACACGCTTCTACCCGTTGTGTGGCCGGTTTTGCCCACTAGACGCTCCATGAATGTTATCATAAGACATAAAAGGCAGATAACCATCGCACCATACCGAACACCAATACCATAGGCAAAATCAAGTAGTGAAGACGTTGTGCGTATCGAGAATCCGGTGTAGCCGAAAGACGCCGCCGAAGAAGGTGCACAATCAAATGCCAAATCTGTAGCATTGATCTTCGAGTTGTACCATTGTGTTGGGAGGTTGGGAGGAGTGCCGACGGCTGTTATCGCGCGAAGGTATCGAGGCAAGAGGTCTAAAGCTTGCGAATATATCGGAAGTAGCAAGACCAGTATTGGGGATATGAATTGCGAATGTAATCGACTCCAGGATTAGAATTTAGGTGTTGTAGCGTCAGCAAATTGCAATCGAGGAGCTGCGAAGCCTAGACGTCGTAATGATACGAAGCGTCTACACAGTCTCCGGATGTTCGAATCGTAGGGCCTATGCTCGATTGTTGACGTACATGTAGTTGAATTAAGAGCTAACGTAGTTCCAGAATCCTTCATGCTTCCTTTGCAGAGTTGACAGGACTGTGAAAGGCCTAGACGAGAGCTTCGAAGGCTCCGAAACAAAACTCCGCCCTGTAGGCACGCAGCCTAGCTCGAATCTCGTATGCAGATCCAAAAATGTGCGCCCTTATGTCGCCGACGAACGAGTCGTACGTCTGCCACGCCGGACGATCGTGGCTTTAAGCTCGGGCTGGCCTCCCTTCTTGCAGCACATGCGCACGATCGCCTAGAGCACGCAGCCCATCCGTAAAACAGCGGAAAGAGGATGGCCATGTTACTCTTGATACATCTTCCGAACACATCGCATAACTCGTACGCTAGTAGCTTGCACGGCTTCGAGAAGTGTCTTTGGGCAAACTCTGTTGATGTCGGTAATAAGGGACTCGAGAGTGTTGTTGAATGTAGCGGCTGTTACATGGAGTATGCCTAGAAAGGTCGAACAGCTCATTTTGAGAAAAGGCAGACGTCTCGATAGCTTGGCTAGACGTGCTAAGCTCGGTGACAGCAATCTCAATGAGACTAGAGATTGCTATATCTGTAGCTTATGTGGACTTTTTGATGTCGGTAGCGAACGTCTCGAGAGTGTCGATAGCCGTTGTAGAGAGAGCGGACGCTTTAACAGCTTCTTTGGACTTGTCAAGCCCGGGAATATTCATGACAGCGATCTCAATGGTGCTAGAGTTCACCATGCCCAGTGCTTTTAGCGTGCTGAGCGATCTCTATACAGTAGAAGACCTTGGTGCAACTGTGAAGATTAGCTCTCTGTAGGTATTGCTCACCTCTGCGTAACACCCTCCCTCATCTCCGAAGCTTCGAAATGGACCTCAAAGTCCTTACAAAAAGGCATCCGTGTGTGTAATGATCTCGGTTTCCTCTAATAGCCAGCAGACATGGGATAGGAGAGGTCCGATTCTGCCACTCACTGCTAATAGTCCCGTAATGGCTGCATCCAGGTCGGCAAGGTGCAGGCTTGGTATAAACATGAGCATCATTGACATGTTGGATCCCAGTAACATCTTGCATCTCCGCAGCCGAAGGTAGTGTATTGAAATCTGATGTATGCGCAAAAGACTGCAAGTAAGTACAGGCCATTATCGAAGTCTTCCCGAGAAGATTCGGACGGAGAAGATTCGGACGCCTCGTAGCAGCAGGAAAGGAGATTCCGCAATCGCACATACAATTTCGTGGACACGGCTCGATCATGCTCTTGGGGCCTGTTGCTGAAAGAGCGTTTGTGTCGTTTTCTTGAGGAGAAAACTTGTAGAAGTTGTGCGTGGCCTCCTTGAATTCCGCGAGCGCGCCGCTCTTCCGCGTTATCACATGATCGACGACTATGTCGTATGTTAGGAGGACCGTCGGTCTGGAATTCAATCGTTGTTGGAGCTGGTACTACTGGATGATGCTCGCACTGCAGTAGTGGTAATGTTGCTCTGCAGAAAAGAAGGCGTTGCTTTGAATGCCCGCACCTGGAATGGTGACACTGTTGAGAAAAGTCTGCGCAAATCGACTGCGTCTTTCTGGACAAAACATTTCATGAGGAGATAGGTCGGGGGTGGTGATGTTGGTCGCCGCCTGCAAAGTCGCTATTACTGAGCGGTCTGCCGCCTATCGGGAGCCGGAAACGAGCTCGACAGAAAAGGGTCTTGACTACATGTACCTCCAGAGGGCCATCGCGTAATGCTCGTGCTTATGCGACCAACACGATATCTCACTCTCGTGATCATATGAGCAGAGCAATCGTGATGTCGCACTCTCGACTGCCAAGTGAGATTATCCGCGAACAGCGATGTATGAGTCAGTATAGTAATAGCGCTCGAGTGTGAGGTCAATGTGGGAGACTAGTTCACGGATTTCGAGGCCAATTACCTGGATGATCTCAGCGGCCACGATTGCGCTAAAGCCGACAACCGCTATCTGACCTCAGCTTCTTCGCCTTTTCCAGGCTATCTGGTGTGCTCGAGCACGTTCTTCACGAAGTCTCGTCATCTCCTCTCTCAAGCTTGTGCCTCACTTAGTCGATTTCGAGGTCCGCAAGGTAAAGATCTTCCTCCTCTTGCTCTGACCGACGACCGTATAGCTTCAGTTCCCTTCTCTTTCGAAGTGCGCGAATGGTGTGTTAGCCTGGAAGAGCCAGTAGTGGCGGCGAAGATCAATACACGCGTCAGTAAAGCTACCATCCATCGGCCTCGTCAACCTTGATTCGCACCTTAATGACCCAACTGTGTTCTCGTTCTCTTCAAGTTCACGTCCCAGAAACTCGCTGGAATCTCCAACCATACGGACGTCTTGAGTCGCGCTTTTGATGCTCGTTGCGAGCACGATCTGTCGCTGTGTTCTCTTGCGCGCACTGCGCCATTGCGAGAGTCGACTAACCGCGAGGCGCGATATCTTAACCGGCGATGTGCGATGCCACCCTTCCCTGCTGCCAGGAAAACATCGGTGTCGGACGGCGATTCGTGTCTAGGTCGTGTCGTGATTTTGGGCTGGCTCGCTCTAGATGCGAGCTCAGAGGCTGGTCGTTCTCGAAAGTCCGCTGTGAAGTAACAGCTGAGAACAAGAACGCTGCCTTATTACTATCCCATAGCGAAGATGTGCAGAAAAAATCGAGTGTCTGTAGTTCAGTCTTCGCTCTTTCTGACATGATCCAGGTGCCAAGCCTTCGTAAGAGCCAGGCTTTTTCGATTTCTTCCCGGACCGACTTGCACGTACCGCACGTGCATACTACTACCCGGCGAGGAAGACATCGACTTCACCTTCCGTACGCTAGCCTACTCAGCTCGCTCATGGGTACGTCTTCGCTTACCACCGGCGTTGGACTGGAGTGATGTGAGTATGCTTGATGAAGAGCAAGACACTTGCGTCGCGCATAAGCAGCAGAAGCCTCGCTGGCGAAAGCACCGCCTCGAATGCGGAATGATGATTTCGAGGTGCAAGACATAGACCACGGTGATGCAGGTAACAGCCTAGTGTTTGAGAGCAGTAGCCAGCTGACGAACGATCAAAGCTCGCTGGACTGTAGGCAGCAATCACGAGATTTGCGACTTTGGCGAGATCGATGACGACGTCGACTTTGATGCTAAGAGTAGTGGCTGTCGGATGGTGAATCACTAGGTGGAAAGTGATAACCGCATGCACATTAGCGCTTGCCTCGTGCAATGCAGCAAATGTAGTAAGGAAGGTTTGTGTTATGTTGTCCAAGCTGGTGTTAGCTATGGCCATAGTTACGCGGAAGGCGGTATTAGTCAAAGCGGATCGGGGACACCCGCCAAGAACACCTAGTCCCTAGCCGGCTTCGGGCTTTCACATTAGGCTTCATACCTTCACATGATAATATCTTTGCACATAGTAGTTAGAAATGGACATTTAATAGCGCAAACGACTCCGTTTAATGCATTCTATAATATACTTAAATATGAACATTATACGTTAAATAGTAGTTAAGTAGGACCTCGCTATCGCTAAGCTTAGTATGTAGCCTTACAACTAACCTCGGGCCTTTATAGTAGTAACGTCGAATATACTACTACGACCGAACATACGTACTTTCTTACGTTCCCTACGGGGTCTATACGTATTAGACTCTTCGCTTTATATATGTAAAGGCTCTGCCTCGCCCTCTGCCTTACCCTCTACCTTACCCTCTACCTCGATACTAGCATTGCCCTCGGTCGTCTCCATTAGAGGGGTCGCTACATTAATGTCCTTATTTAAAGTACTATTAATTAGCTTGAATAGCGAGGGTCTAGCCCGGATAGTAGAGAAGCCTAAGGGAGGTATACGCGGCGTTAATGGCCCTACGGCCGCTATAGCGTCGTCCATCGGAGCCTAGTTAATATTATCGAAAGTACCGTAATTACTAGCGTTATCCGCTATCTCTACGACCTCCGCTAGGCCCGCTAAGACCTCGTCGTCGCCATCGCCGGGTAAGAGGGTTCTAGTCGCACTCCGCTTCCGAGTACGCCGATCTAGGGTAGCCTAGATAGCATCTATTCTTGCTTCTAAGTACTTAGTTAAGTCTTCTTAATTACTATCTAGTGCTATAGGCTATTCTCGAGTACTAGTAACCTTAAGTCTAGTAGCATCTATGTCTTCTATAGTAGTAAGGCTACGCTCTTCGAGTCTCTTAGTAGTAGCCCTCTCTCGTGCGAGCCTATTCTTATATTGTCGCTTCTCTTCCTTAGTAAGGCCTTATAGATTAGTACGTAGCTTCTTAGTAAGACTAACTACCGGTAGAGCCGTCGATAGTGCACCCTTCGCTACTTTATTAAGAGCCTGTTACTTCCGCCGCTTATTAGCTATCTCTATAGCTTTAGCTCGTTACATAGTAGCCTTAGTACGCTTAGCTTATTTAAGAGCCGTATTATTACTCGGCTTATTACTAGGCTTCTTAAAGCGTAGTTAATCTCGCCGCTCCGGAAGTAGGTAGGTTATCTCTTATCGTTTAGCTCGTTTAGCATTAAACTAAGCTATTAAGGCATCGTCGTTGCGGCGTTGCAACTCGGCGAATAGTGTAGCATCCTTACCTCGTAACTACTATTAATACTGTAGCGCTTTATGTGTAGTAGCTTCTATTACATTACGGCCGTAGTTACGATAGAGGTATGTAGCCTAGACGCTAGGTCTATGTATTGTTACTACTACTAAATAACCTATAGTAAACTCGTAGTAGTTAGCAATAAGATCTACGTTGTCTTATCGATTAAAGAACCGTAGATAAATTAGTAATAGTAGTAGTAGCTCGCTACGAGTAAAGGCTCTATATAGATAGCATATATAGGGTAGTCTAAAGCGCTTTAATAGCTAGCATTCTAGGTCTAGGTAGGCAGTAACCTCTTCGGCGCCGAGTATAGTAATAATAACTATGTCGAGAATAGCTATGTTATTACCCTCTTCCGCCCTTGTTAAGGTTTAAAGAAGAACGAGCTATTTAGCGTATACCTTGTCGATAGCATACTAAGTAACGTTCTTACTATATAAAGCGAAGGCAACTCTATTAATACTAACCCTTATCTTACTACGGCCCTTATCTTCCTTATATTCTAGGTCTCGAATATGCTTATTATACTACTTAACAATGCGCTCAATAGCCTCGTTAACCGATAGGTAGATAGAGAGTCTATCCTTAATAAAGTTATAGAAGCCCTCTCCTCGTTAGGTAGCCGCTAAGCCGTTGTTTATATAGTGCTTAATGTAATACTCTATAAAGAATGGTTCTTCCGAGATCTAGGCGTCTATGTAGCTATGCTCGGATAGTCGTAGTTTAGACATTAATGTATAGCGATTACTACGTAGATCGTCTAGTATTAGACTCGTTACCTATCTCTAGATTAGATCGTAGAATTTGCCCTCCCTCTCGGGATTCGAATACCTACTATCGTGTAGCTTCTTCTTTACTATACCTATAACGTGCTACTAATAGTTTTGCATTTAAACGCTAAGCTTCTAAGTACGCTCTCTTATACTAGAAAGGAAGCTAGCTACATAGTTACTAAGGTATACTACTAGTAGCAATATATTATAGAAGATCTATTTATCGAGGAATTTCTATATGAAGTCGAAGTCTAGGTAGCTCTCGGCCTCTTAAAAAGCTATTGCTATAGGGAAGTTACGGCCTATGTTCGTTACTCTAGATACTATAGAGAGTAGTAGGTGCTTATTATTAGTGTTAAATGTAGCATCTATAACTATAATGTAGCTACTAGCAAACCTACGTGCGAATTTAATCTAGTCGGCTATTAAGAACACAAGTTGCCTTAACTACTTACTAAGCGGCTCTCGAGTCTATAGGTCTAGCCTCATGTAGTAGCTATCGTCGATAGTATAGTCTAAGTCGTGTAGCATAGCATAGACCTTCTCGAAGCGCTCTATAGGAGTAAGCTAAGCCTTCTTAAACTTGCGTAGCATGTTCTAATATTAGCGTTTATCGACCTCTAGAAGACCTTTCGCAACGTTGAGTCGATTAATGTCTCTACCCTTAATGCTAGCCTATTTTGCTACTATAGCCTTAGCAATAGCTTCTATGTATCTAGGCTTACGCTCATTATATTTATAGTGGACCTACAGGTTACGCTAAGCGACATAGGTATAGCTCTTATATTTAGAACTAGTGCTATATAGAATAACCTACTTCTTACTATTACTCCGAGTCGGCTACGGCTTATATGTAATATTAATTTAATACTAGCATTCTTAACGGTTATGATAAGTATTTAGTCGATTAATGTGCCGCCCTTTATCGTCTACTACGTACCTATGTTCGTCGTCTAGTTTGCGCTAGTTGCGAGTATTAGAAGAGTAGTATTTATAACGAAGTCGTAATTTGCCGGGTTTAGTTATCTTGCGGACAACCGTATATCTACGCGAGAAGTACTAGTTTCTAATGCGTAATTCACCTTCTTCTATAGTATTAAAGACCTCTCCGTCGTGTATATCTATTAGGTAGGTATATAGAAATACTAGAATAGCGGTACGAAAGTTATGCTTTATATTCTTAGGTAGGTCTAGGTGTAGCTACCATCCGTAGTACAGCATTAGATCGACTAAGTTATCCGACATAGTAGTAAAAATAGTAAAAGTACTTTAATACCTACTAATTGCGATGGGAAAGCGTTTAAGCTAATACGAGGCCGTAGTATTAATGTTTATAGTAAAGAAGCTAAAAAAAAGCTGAAATTGGTGTAGAAAGCGGTGTGAAAGCCCGAAGCCGGCTAGGGACTAGGTGTTCTTGGCGGGTGTCCCCGATCCGTTTTGGGTATTAGTGAGGATGTGATTGCAAGGTGGTAAGTTGTAAACCGACTCCGTACTCTAGACGAAGATGTATTATTTACAAAGCACTGATGACTGCCAGCAACGCGGACGCAGGCATGACTGGAGGTAGGAACGTGGATTCATGCAGCACGGTAATGTCACCCTTGCTCGTTTGCGTAAATCTATGCGGCTGTAGCTTCCCATTCAGCCTTGCCGTATTCAGGCGACAGCAGCGTTTCACGAACCGAGCGGCTTCATTGCGTCTGAATGTACTGCAGAAGACAGACTATAGCTGGCAGTCTTGCTTCAAGCACTCCTTAGCAGAGCGATAACATCCTAAGCGATAACATCCTATCCACCATGTCGGTCAGACATTTTGCGCGTATTTGGCCTCTGCTAAACAACGAGATAGGATGTCATCATAGAGGCGGCCGAGGCACCAAGCGAGCACGGTAAGAGCGAAACGATAATTACGATACAAAATGCCAAAAGGGACGCCGAACAAACGCCAAAACGGACGCCGAGATAGAGAAGGACGTTACTGTCGCGGCGGCCAAGGCACTACACGAGCATCGCTAGAGCAAGACGATTGTCGAGGTACAGGGAGATGGAGAAGGACGTCGTTGTCGAGGCGGCCTTAGCACCAGGCGAGCACGGCGAGAGTGCCAAAACGGACGCCAATCTGTTTCCAATTCAACAGCGTATATAATCACAGTGGATGCGCGTACTCGGCCTCTGCTAAAGAACGAGATGGAGAAGGATGTCATTGTCGAGGCGGCCCAGGCACCAGGCGAGCACGGCGGGAGTGCCAAAGCGGACGACGAGCTGTACCCTTTCCAATTCAACAGCGTATACGATCAAAGTGGTTGCTCGTACCCGGCCTCTGCTGAAGATGGAGATGGACAAGGATGTCATCGTCGAGCCGAACGGACTAGGCGAGCACGGGGACAGGAAGACGATCGTTAAGATACCAAATGCCCGAGCTGCACCCTTTCCAATCAACAGCGTATACGATCAAAGAGCATGCGCGTACTCGGCCTCTGCTAAAGAACGAGATGAGAAGGATATCCTTGTCGAGGCGGCCAAGGCACTAGGCGAGGCGAGCACGTTAAGAGCAAGACCATCGTCAAGATATCAAATTGACCTGTACTCTTTCTAAATTGACAGCGTGTACGACCAGCATACCACGCAACAGGACATATTCGGGAACGAGATGGAGAAGGATGCAGCAAATGACTGAGCTGTACTCTTTCCAATTTAATAGCGTGTACAATCAACATGCCACGCAACAGGACATATTCGAGAACGAATGTAAGGCGCGTCGAGGAAGAGTCTTTCACGCTTCTACTCACTTCACCCCATTACAACAGGAGCTACATCGCCAAAAACTGCCAAGTCGAGCGATCCGATCCAGTCCAGCATAGTGCGCATCACGACCTAGGAAGGTTATTAGATTTGTGTCGCTCAACCCGTCATAGTCGACTCCCACGGTGTTACCCGCGAATACGTCAACGAGTACGAACAGCATGCATTTCGATGGCTCCCACAGTGTACTACCCATGCCTACGATCCAGCTTCATTACGAGACTCCGTCCGCATTACAAGCTTATAAGCGTTTCTGAGCGTGGACCGTTGGTTCGGACAACTCGTTCTGCGAAGCGGCTATATTTACTCTCGAGAGTATGTTCTCAGCAACTTAGTTCCGAAGCAAACACTTGAGCATTGCGAGCGCCTTCGCCAGATTGCTCTACTTGATGCCGCAGGGTTATGGCATTCTCTGGCTCTAGTCGCCTTTGCTAAGCGAGTGTCGCAAGCATGCGGTACAGATGTCGTGCATCACAGAAGTTTATGCGGCAGAGAAGTTCGCCCCTAGCGAGCCGCGTTTTATCTCCGACGACGAAGACACAACCTCCTTCGCTACATCGCCATCTCAGCGTCGACAGCCCATGCCACTCCTACCACAAAGAAGACCAGGACATCTACTGGCAAGCGAAATCTGAGTCGAACGTGGCAGCCAATGGTAGTACTCTAAAGCGGACTCGAAAGATCACGAAGGCTCTCAAGTTCGACGACTCAGAAGACTGCTTACCACAGCGACCAAGGTATGGCATGAGCATCCAAGTCGGCATTACGTTAGATTAGAGGGAAGGGAAGGCTCTTGCTCGGTGCTGCATTCCCATGCTGAATTTAAGAGTAAGCTTGAGCGAGCTGTTGCAGGTATTCACCGACAGTAGCGTGGACTTAGAGAGATCATTTCCTTCGCTTATTTATCTCAGCAGCTATTACTACCTCCTACGTCCACGCTGTGCATTAACAGAATTGTTTCCGCGCCAAAGCGACAACAGCAAACCCGGCTCAGATAGCACGCCGAAACTGAGTCATTTGTGCGGCTGCCTTTCTTTACATTTGGCCCTTTGTACAGAAGCTAGCATTAAAAAGTGAGCATAGCTGCAGGAGCTAAGCCTATCTCTTGTTTGAAACAACAACGCCACGCGAGGACACACGCGCCGGCCTGGACCACTTCTCTCTCTATCTCTCTCCCACCCACCTACCGCGACCTCTGCGCCACAGCAGGTCACCTTACACAAACGAGACGCGTGTCGTTGAGGCTGGCAGCGACCTGTTGGGACTCGTCCTATTGCGCGAGATTCGGGACTTGGGATACCAATAGTCGGTGCGCCTTTCTGCTGGCGCTGACAGTCCGGAAATCCCGCAAGCTTCTGCAAAGAACTAAGCAGTCGTCGATGTAGATATCGACTAGATCTTGGAGACCTTTCAAGGTGTACCAGACATGGGTCCAATGATTGTCGGTTCCTTCGAAATGCCACAAGTCGGCATGTACGTGCTCTGTACACTTCGTCGCCGTGGATACGCTCGATGAGAAGCGCGAGAATGGCGAGGAGGAGGGCGGAAGGAAGGGCGGCAAGGATAATGGAATGAAGAACGGCAACGCTGGCGACAACATCGTCAAGGGCAGTGGCGCGGCTACTGCCTAGACGATCACACTTGTAACTTCATGCTAAACCCGCCTAGGGCGATGGCTCACTGGGAGCGACTGGACCGAGAGCGTTGGCCGACAGATCTTGACGCAGTCATGCACGAAATCGCCCATGTCATTCATGCAATACCGCGCACAAACCACCCAGATCATCCCTTCGATGAATGCACGCCCAAATAGAACCACATCCCTTATCCCAAATCATTTGAGCTTGTGTACACAGTATGCGCAAACGTCCGATGTCACATCAAGCGACCACAAGAGCATCTCAGAGACTCTAAAAACCGCAAGTAGGAGGCCGAGGAGAAGGCGCACGCTAGGACAAGAGACGAAACGCAGTTGAAGCTGATTTTTGGCGATATGAAGTCTGCCGGCTCGCAGAGGTACTTGATGCAGACACAGGAGATCCGAAGGAAAAGGATACAGAAGGCACGTCTGGCTCTTGATTGCGACAGACTTGGAGGATCGGATGAGCGGCGATACAAGACGAGGAAAGTGTCACACAGGTGCACGGACAGTGAGACTCATTTCAGAAGGTGATATTCTTAGTAAAAACAAGTCTAATTTTTCTATGTACTCGACCCTAACGTATATATACTAGTCGATAATAACAAATACCTAAAACATCCTCGGCCTAAAATAACTCGTAGAGGACGTTACTAACTTATATAGTATATTATAGCTACATTAGTATATCTAGTAATATACTCCCGAAAATGGGATATAAGGACGAGAATGCTACCGAGCACCTATTTTCTTACCCTTATAAATCGTCGTCGTCGGTAATCTCGATAGGCTCGTCGATAGGTTCTAGCTTAATAAGACGAGCTACGGCCTTCTTACCCTTAGTCTTCTTTATACTCTTTACCGCGGTCTATTTCTTCTTACGGCTCTCGATCTAATCGAGCTACTTCCGGATGTAGTCTTCGTACCCTAGGTTATCGATTATCCCCTTTAACTTAGATAGGGTCGATACGCTCGCCTTACGCTTTACTAGAGTAGTACGTTTACGAGATTTCTAGACGTACGGCTCGTCTTCTAACGGAGTTTCTTAACGAGAGCGCTAGTTTTCGATATAGGGCCGGTCTCCTAGTAATGTCTCGTCCTATACGCGCTATCTAGCGCCGAAGTCGTAGTACGAGGCGGCTAGAATAGCTATAGGGCGAGGATCGTTCTAAACATTTATTCCCGGGAGTATCTTACCCCTAAACCCTAGAATAGTCTTACCTCTAAATCGGCCTCGACTAGTACTAACGGTTAGTAATGCGGTAATACTCTAGAGATGCGTCGGCGAAGTAGTAATACTCTAGAGCTAAGTAGTTAACGTATCGTTCCGAAACGTGAGTTAGTCGATAGTCGCTTATAGATTAGCGTTTTTCTTTATTAACTCGTCCTAAGAGCCGTCTATTAGGTAGTTATAGATTACGTTCTTAACGTACTAAACTTCCCTCGCTATTATGCTCTCGTCGAGACGGCCGGTAAGATCCTCCTAGTTAATCTCGCCCTTATCCTTACCCTTTACGTTACGCTACGACTACTTCTTATAGGCTAGCTATATATTCTTCTCTAACGTCTCGAGAGCCTCGTTCTAATTAGATAAGTTACCCTTCTAGACGCGCGGTATATCGCTATTTACGATCTTCTTAGTATTTCCCTTTATACGCGCTAGGATGCTCTTAGCCTAACGAGTACCTCCCGAGTATCTCTTATCGGCGGTAACCTAAGCTTCTAAGCGAGATCCCTTACGCTTAGTATCGCTCTCGTCCTAATTATCTTATTCTAAGGCCCTAGAGTCTAGTATAGTAACTAGGCGCTTACTAGTCTACTTCCTTAGCGTCGTCCTCTTTAGCGTAATTTAGGTTAATAGCTTACCCGTCTTCTTATTCTACGGCGGAGGTAGAGGTCCTATATCGCCCTAAACTCTAGCTATAGCGGCGTTACGGGCTTTACGGATACTCTTAAGGTAATTCTCTTTAGCTTTACGAACCGCCNATTCTCTTTTTCTCTTCCTTAAGCGCTCCCTATAGGATCTTTATAGCCGCGCTCTCGCCCGGTTAGAGTAGACGCGAGTTATATATAGCTAACTTACGCGAGAATAGGTTATTCTTATCGTAGTCGACTACTTCCTAGAACTTGAACCTAATGCCTAGTTCTACGTTCTAGGCTAGGGTATCGACTTAACGCTCGGTTTCCGGTTAATTTTGCTTACCCGTAGTACTAGTAATCGCGTTAAGAAGTTCTATAGCTTCTAATTACTCTTATACTAGAGTAGAGAATTCTTCGTAACTTAAGCTCTCTATAGGCGCGTCTATCTCGTTCTAGTAATAAGTAATAGGCCGATAAGGAGAGATAGTAGTAGCGATCGCCCTCTAAGGATAGTTTTAGGTAGAGGGGTAGAAAGAAAAAGAGTAAAAGTTAAGTAGAAGTTTGCGAAAAGTTATAGGCGGGCCGTGCGCTTACTACGGGCCGCGTAGCGCTCGGACCTTCTCGTCCGAAAGCGAAGTAAAGTTATGTAACAGCTAATAGGTCGACTATAGCTACTACCTAGACCCTATAGGTAAGGTACGTATAGGTAAAATAAAAGATAAGTAAGTATTTACGGTCGTATAAATAAATATAACGGGCCCGTAACTCGTATTTTAAGGGCCTCGCTCGCCCTAGATGTTAGATCTAGGTAGATATATTATTATAAAGTTTTATATTAAGGCCCTAAGAAGACCCGTTAGGCTTCGGGGAGTAGAGTCCGAGCTGTCGAACAAAGATCTCGTATCGTTGCGGGCTTAGTAGCTTAGTAAGACCGTCGGCTAGTATACTATTAGTATCTCGCTACTCGACCTAAAGGTCTCCGTCTTAGTATCGTTCTCGGAGCTAGTATTACTATATGTCGACGTGTCTTATTTTAGTATCTAGACGAGCTAATGCTTTAGTAATAATCCTTAGGGTCTACTTATTATTATAGAAGAGCTTCGGTCGATAGTTTAGTACTAGACTAATGTTTTAGAGCAATCTTTCCTACTAGATGAGCTTAGACCCGGCGTAACTAAGAGTATATAGCTCCGCTTCGGTACTTAACTTCGTAACTATAGTCTATCGTACTACCTTATAGTCGACTAAGCCCCTAAATAAGAAGAATAATACCCCCTTAGATAAGCGTCGGGTATATTTATCGTCCGTAAATAACGCATCTAATGCTCTAAAGAAGTCTAGCGGTTGTTGCGTAACATTAAAGGCTACCTCGTCTATAGACCCAAAGTAGATGCCGAGATTAGACGTTTCTAGAAGATATTCTAGATAGTGATCCGCTACGTCGATATACTTATTAGAAGGATTCTTTAGGTACTAAGCTAAGAGTAATGTAGTATAGGCGATATTAGCTCGAATCTTATATGCTACGTAGATAATCGACCCTACTCTTAATCCAAAAGCGTAAATCTAAGTAGGAGTAGCCTATTCGTTATTCTCGGTAGTAAATCCGTCCGGTAGGGGAGTCCGGACTTTCCTTCTCGCCTTCGTAATGCCGTACCGGTAGTAGATCTTCTTAATGTAGGTGTCTAGGTTAATCTAGAGCTATCGTTTTTTCCTATTACGGAACATCTATATACCGTAGAAGAAGCTTATATTACCCTTAACCTTTATTTCGTAGCGCTTACATAACTAGTCCCTAATTTCGAAGGCCTCGTCTCGTTCTTCTAGATTATAAGCGATATAGATGTTATCTACGTAGAAGAAGACGATAACTCGCCCTCGAATAAACATATAATCTACTACCTTAAATAATCTAATCTTAGTAAGGGCACTTCTTAGGTTATTGTACTAAAGTCGGGGCGATTCTTTAAACCCGTATAGTGCCTTCACATACTTAAGGAGCTTACCTAGCCTCCTATACCCGTCTAGAGGGTTTAGGTAGATCGGGTTTAGCAAGGTCGCGTTAAGAAAGGCATTCACTATATCCATCTAAATCGTCTCGAACCCGAAGTACGCTATAAGGGCTATTATTAGCCTAAAAGCTTTTATTAAAAGCGTAGCTACGTACGTATCCTAGGTTATAGTTTAGAGATTACCTCTAGCGCATAGCCTTACTTTAATAAGCACTAGTAATTATGTGTCATCGCCTCGATACTTCTAGACCTAGGTAAGAGGTACTAGGCGTTGTCCTTATGCTTCTATAGCATTAACCTAATAGTATGTTCTAGTATCGAGTCCTTTGTTAAATTCCTTGTTACTAGCTACTAGAAGCTCTATTTTAAAGCGATGTCCTTCGATCTCTTTCTAGCGGACTAGCTTAGGCGGCAGGTCTAGAATATAAAGCCTTATCTAGCTAAGCGGACCGGTGTTCGTAGATACTAGTTAATAGTCCGTTATAGTAATTGTTTATGTAAGGAGAGCCGAGTAGGTTTAGAAGATTCTTAACCGCTTGTCCGTGTTTAGCTATAGCTTAGGTTCTAGATCTAGTACGTCCGGTCGATTATATATTAGACCGAGGTCTTAATCTTATGTTAGCCCGATTAGTAGTATAGGTTGTTAGTAACTAGGAAAGATCGGCTAGAAGGTTAAGCTTAACTCGTTTAGTTATAGATTATAGCTTAGTACTTCCTAGATCGTCCGCTAATGTTGGAATTCGAACGAGAATTCCCCCCTTAGATCGTGCATCTTAGCTTCTCGGTCGTATAGGTACTCGGTATCGACTAACTTATAGTCTTTAGGTTAAGCTTAATCTAACTTATAGGTTTCTAGTTAAGCCCGATCGCCCCTTACCCCCTAATCTTAGAATAAGTTATACTCGATCGGGTATAATAATCCTATAAATTAGTTATATCTAGGTATAGCTAGCGCCTCTATCGCCGCCGAGAGGTTAATCTACTCCCTAAGAGCGTGTCCGAGGTCGAGATCGTAGTATCCCTAGTATTTAGCTCGCTCGTCGAAGATTACATCTCTCGTTCTAATAACCTTCCGAAGGGACAGGACCTATACTCTATAGATATTATAGCCCTTATATCCCACTAAGTAGCCGAGATAACAACGTAAATCTAGCTTATTACGCCTCGGCAAGTCCTTATTATTAGTTTTAAAGGTATACGCTCTCGACCCTACTTTATAGATGTAAGCGATCGACGGTAGTATACTAATAGTAAGCTTGTACGGAGATTTGTACCCTAAAGCTTAAGCTAGCATCCTGTTAAGTAGGTATACCGCTAAGACGACTAGTTCTAGCTATAGGCCCTCCGGGAGTTCGGATTCTAGGGCGATAGCTCTCGCGATAATTACGATAAGAGCGCCTAGACGTTCTACTACGTCCTAAGCGGGTATGTACAGTACGGTTAGATGCTAGCTTACACCGTTTTCGAGTAGGGTTAACCTAAATACTAGTCTATAGGACCGATCATTATCGCCGGATAGTATATAGAGCTCTCTTCCTATATTCTTAACGAAGCGGATAAGTTCTTAAATACATTCGACGATGTTAGGTTAACTTATCGAGTTCATTGTCTAAACGAAGTTAATATGTGTTATTAGATCGTAGGCGTAAAGTATGTATCGATCTCCATTAAACGCTTAGTTAAATTCGATAATATCTACTACAGTATCCCCGAATAGTAAAGGGACTCGTATCTAGTACCTTTTCCGACGGGAGATCTTCCTTATCATTTTAGCTTAGGCGTATATCTCGCACTTATTTATCTTTAGTACGTCGGTATCGCCTTTAATCATAGCTCCTAAGACTACATCTTATAAATGCGCGATCCTATTACCCCCGATGTAGCTAAGAACCCGGTACTAGTCCTTACCTATAAGTCGTCGTACCGGTCGTAATGCCTTACTTCTCGCCGTAAAGGTCTTCTTACGGCTTGCCGTTAGTTAATTAGCTATAGTAGTTGCTACTAAGACTAGCTTGCCGTCTAGGTCGAGAGGCTATCTTAGAATCTACCTATTAGGGGCTATTAATGTCGCTAGGGTCGATAGGAAAGGTAAGTCCTCGACCCGTTAGATCTTTATAACCTTTACTCCTCGTTTATCCTACTAGATATCGTCCCGCTCGTCTAAGAAAAGACCGATCTTTCTTATTAATAGTACTAAAATAATGTTAAGATAGTATCCTAGCACGTATAGCACGTCTTTTAGGACGAGGTCGATCGTTCTATTTAGGCTATTTACCGTAAGGACCGCATCGCCCTAAACCACGGGTTTTAGTTCTACATTTCCCGTGAAGATAGTAACGTTATATAGGATCCGTTTTAGGACGAAACGGGCTCGCGTTAGATCGTTAATAATATACGTGTTCGACCCGCTATCTAAGAGCTAGCGGTTATAATCGCTTATAGCGGCCGATACGAGGTAAGATTTAGCCTAGATCTAGCTAGACTCGACTATAATGGCTTAATTAGAGACGGCTCGAGTAGAATATGTTTATCGTTATCCGGCTAATAAGGAGCTATTATCCCTATACGACTATTAGGGCTTAATCTCTCCTCCTCCTATCCCCGTAGCGTCGGCGATTATTATTATAACCGGGTCTTTAAATCGTTCTACTTATCTTTTATATGCCCGCTTATCCTTCCTTAGGAACTCCTTATAGTGCTTAAACTACCTTTTCTAGTCGGCCGTTATCGCTTTCTCGTCTAGTCGCTTATTGTAATTAACGATAGGGTATTCTCCGAGACTAGGATAGGCTTTATCCCTTAGTTTTCCTATCTAACGGGTATACGAGCGGTCGAGTAGAGACCTACTACTTCCTCTATCGGTTAATAGGCTTATAAGAGTAGCATTTACTAGTTTCTCTTAGGTCTCCTCGACTACTTCTATAGACGATGCCTTAAACTTAGACAATTTCCCTAGCTTGCGTCGTATAAAGTCCCTATAGTCCGTAATAGCCTCGGTAAGGGTAGTTATTAGCTTAGCTATAAGCCTTCCTTACGTAACATCGATCTAATTCTCGATTATGCGGTAGAAATCGTCCTTTACGTATGCGTAGAGGGAGTAATTATGCCTCTTAAGCTTAGATTCTAGATCTACCTATTCTAGGAACTATTTCTCGATGTTAGTAGATTTTGGACCTCTAAGTAGCTTTTTATGTTAATTAGAGAGAAGCGTTCTCTAAGCCTCTTAGGTAGGGGTAAGTCGTTCCCTTACGAAGCTGAACTAGGTCGATAATTTATTCGGAGTTTATCGATTTAGATCCTCTAGGTACATTAGAGGGATTATCCGGTCGATGTACGACTTAAAGTTTCGCTTCCGGCTTATAAACCTCTCGTATTCCCGTTAATTCTAGTCGTACTCCTTTACCTTATAAGAGTAGTACTACATATTAATCTTCTAGTTCTCTAGATTAGTAGTATCGTTCCTAGCCGGTCGTGTTAGAGGCGTAGGAAAACTTAGTTTAGTTAGTTCCGGTATCTTATCGACGTCTATAAGTAAAGAACCGTCCTAGGTCGCTAATTTCTAGTCGTCGCTCATATATTTCTAGAGCTCGTCCCGAATAGCGATTAATTTAGTTTAAGCGTACTAGTTATCGTATTTCGACTAGTCGGTATACCTAATTTCGTAGGCTAAAGACGATGTCGGCTAGGTTCCGCGCGCGGAGTACCCGTACACGTCGTTAAAGTCTATTTTAAGGTCGGATTTCTAGTTGTTATTACGGTAGCGGTAAATAGCTACTATACCGGGCTTATAACTGTTACATAGGTGCACGGATAGTAAGACTCATTTTAGAAGGTAATATTCTTAGCAAAAACAAGTCTAATTTTTCTATATACTCGACCCTAACGTATATATACTAGTCGATAATAACAAATACCTAAAACATCCTCGGCCTAAAATGACTCGTAGAGGACGTTACTAACTCATGTAGCATATTGTGGCTGCATTAGTGTATCCAGCAACAGAAAGAGTCGAGCGCATCTTGGCATTACCACGTCATATCCTTCGATGCATCGAGAGACATTAGCGGTTCCTAGGGTCTTGTAGCACGGTGATTACCCAATGTAAACACGCTATATTACATGTTTTGTAAAACACGGTGTTCTTAAGGGACCTAACAATATTATGTGTTCCTAGTAACGTATGTTTTCTAAGAATAAGTGTCGCAAAATTAATGTGACAGCTAGCTACCTATAAGTTTTTAGCCTAACACCTAGATAAATGAACGTATGTAATCTTTAAAACCTATGTCTTTAAAACTTATGCTTTTAATATTGTAAATGTAGCGTAGATATAGCATATGTCGATAATTTATATACGTATTCGTAAGTAAGCGCGCCTCGCAATCGTCGTAGGTATCTTTAAGAACCTATATAGAAAGCCTAACGTACTCTAAATTATACTATGTTCTTTCTAAAGAAAGCGTGTAAAATTTATAAAGCGTATAAAAGTTAAATACGTGTAGGCTAGGTAGCACGTAATTAACTCGTAACGTATGCTTTCATAGTTTACGTATAGGCTAAGTAGTACGTAATTAACTTATAACGTATACTTTTATAATTCACGCTTTTAGCATCTTACGCATTCTTCACTAATAGCATGCGATAGATTAGATACTAGTACATAATATTAGATTTATATAATTAGCATAGTAAGCTTATAGCGCTTCTAGTACCGTAGTATAATACATACACCGTATGTAGCTTCTACTACCTAGTAATGTATACGCATTACATCTATCCGTCTATTTATCCATTAATTACCCTAATCGTACCTGCACCTACACTTTTCTATACCTATACTTACGAAACCCGGATTCTATAGTTACTATAGGGACCGTTACCTAGTTACCTTCGAATCGTCGGTCGTCGTAGTAGTCGTACATATATCGCATTAGGTCTAACCTACCGACATCGAGCCTACATCGATTATTAGCATAAGCTTTAATAAGATCGCGACGAAGTCTAACATATATATATACCCTTAATGTAAGCCTCGCTCGATCGAATTACTAATGCGCCGTAAAGTCCTACTTAACGTATAGTAGGAATTAGCCTACCTTAGCCTCCGAACGTCTAGGTCCGCTCGAGAATGTCGAACTATCGCGATCGAATAGTAGTACCTATTACTTCTTTAGTACTACCGGCAATGTAATAAGGAATTACTAGTCGCTAAGCACGAACACTAGTAGTCTAGTAACTTAATCGACCTAAAGCGTACTATTAAGCTTAATAGGCGATATAAGAAGAAAGTAGAATGTGCCTATAGCTATCCCGATAGTAAGGATCTAATCGATGCGTGTAAGAGGAGACCTAATACTAGCGTTGTACTAGACGAAGTCGCTACGGTAGAGGGTTACTTTCTTCTTAGAAGTCCTAAGCTAATAGTTAGTATATATACTCTTATCGTTTAGTGTTACTAGTTAATATACTAATCCTTATATGTAACACGCTTCTACTAGCGGAACTTAACGCCCTTAAAGATATTAATGTTCGGAAGTCCATATCTATCGGCGAAGTGCTTCGTTAGAGCTATAATTATCTAGTCCGGAGCATTATCGCCGTTCTTCGCAAGGCCGAGCGTCTTCTTTATAAACTTAATAGTAAGCTTCTTACTAACCTTTAGATTTATAATATAACCGTAGCCGATTAGGTCTCGGGAGTATACTTTAGGCTTATTATCGCTAAGGATCTAACGCTAAAGGATAGTACGCTCTAACTATAGTAGTAGTTTATCGAATAGACTCGGTACCTAGTTACGAATGTTCTAGATCTAGCGAGTAACATCTAGATCTATACTAGATATAGCACCTATTAAGAGGAAGCGGACTAATAGTTCGAAATTAATCCGCTAAAGTAGGTTACGCTTAGGGTTTCGGTAGTTAGTCTAGTAGATTAAATCCTTAAACTACTTATGCTAAGCTTCGCTAACGAGTACGTTTAGATTATACGCTAGGCCGTACTCTTTAATAGCGGCTAGATAGTAGATACCGGTGTAGATATTAAGGCGCTAGTTATCGCTTCGCATCTTCTATACTCGTTAGGTTAATCGCATCTAATTATCTTCGGGCTCGTTATTACCTAGAGTCTAGCTAGAACTACGAGTTGTACTTCCGCTACGAGTTATACTTCGGCTACGAGTTATGCTTTAGCTACGAGTTATGCTTTAGCTACGACTACGACTACGGCCCGTACTACTCCGGGTTTAACGACGCTCGAGTAATTAAGTAGTATAAGAAGCGTAGCTATTACTAGCTTCTAGAATCGGACTAGCTATACGACTACTAGCTAATATAACTTACTTACTTACTAGATTAACGATCGATGTAACTATAGCTATCTCGTATAGTAACTAGAAGGTAATCCGCCTAAGAGTAAGCTCTACTTTCGTCTTCTTACGGTTAGCTGAAGATCAAGATAGAGATATAAGCTATCTATTAGAGCTAGCTAGACGAGCGAAGGCGAATGTAATAACGAGCGGGTATAGTACATCCGGATTAGAAATGCTACCGAGTAGACCTAAGAGTATCTAGATGTATTTGCTTATTATATTAGGTAGTACTTATAAGAAGTATAGGCGAATGTACTAAGACTTTAGCTAAAGACGGAGGAGGATCGGATTAATGAAGGACTACTCTCCGTACTCTAAGAGTACATAGCTACCTAAATAATGTAATGCCTAAATACGAGGGTAGTCTAGTAGGAAATCGAATGATCGAAGCTATTCGGTATATTCTATAGCCGTAGCTAGAAGAAGGATTCCTTCTACTAGTAGGCCGTAAGCTAGCTTAGTAAGACTACCCCATTTAGAGTACGCTAGTTCTAGAGGACGGGTTAAGATTACATTAAGCGTAGGAGCTAGGCGTTATATTACTAGAGCATTAAGGCTTATGCCCTTAGCTATACCTACGGTCTTCGTGAACCTTAGCTTATTACCGCCGGACATGCTATCCATTAATGTACGAAGGTGCATTACTTCGTAGTAAAAGCGGCCTTTACTAAAGAGGTCTAGGTCTAGATACTTCTACTAGTCGCGAGGATAGGCATAGAAGCGGCACCTAAAGTTAGCTTTCTACGTTAAGAAACTACTATTCTCGGCTTATTAAGGTATGTCGCTAATTATAAAGAATAGGAACGCGTAAATAGTAGTCTCTACTCTAGTAATCTACATAGTAGTACCGGTATCGAGCTAATTTATAGATAGACCGATAGCATCTACGACATCTTCGAAATAGCTTCCGTAAGGAGTAATCGCTAGCGGAAGTATATTTGTTCGGCGAGACCGCTCGGTAATAGTAAAGGCACCGTTAATTATATAGAAACTACCTAGAGCTCGGTACATGTTTCGATAGAGACCGAACGCGTCGAGGAATAGAATTAATAGTAACGACATAACGGGCTTACTACTATTACTATAGAAGGTGTCGATAAGATACGACCGGCTAAAATGTAGGATCTTAAGCTCGCTACGGATTAGGTACATTTGCTAGACTAGTCGCTAATACGCTTCGCGGGGTCTATCGTCTCCCGGCTTTAAATAGATAATTCGGCGGATCTAATACTAATATAGTCCTATCGGTACTTCCTTAGGCTCGTATACGCTCTAATACCGGTAGTTAACGAAAATTTCGAAAGAGATCGGCTCGATAACATCTAGAAGTATAATATTAATATTATCGTTATTACCGAGTAGAAAAAGCTCTTTCGGGTCTAGCTATAGCTAATTACTAAGGTTAGTATTATATAACGTATTAACCTATACGATAGTACATATGCGTCGAATCTTTACTATAATCGTACTAGCCGGAGCACCGTAGGTTATAGTAGTACGACGATCCTTTACTCTACTAAGAACACGGCTAGTATAACGTATGTCGCTACCTTAACTATAGTTCTACTCGTAATCGTCGTAGCCGTACTTAAAGCGTACGAAGTCCGATAGAAAGATAGGTTAGCCGGGCTAGCCGATAAATTTCCGAGCATAGACCTATGCTTTAGTACCGCTAGTTATATTAGGTCCGGAGTTAGTAGTATCTCTAGGGTAGATCGCAAACTCGCTAGAAGTACTACGGATGCTCGATTACTAAGCGTTACTCTACCACAGCTCTATCGGAAGGTTAATATACTCGCTAAGACTACGATACATCTTTTAGCTAATAGGAGGTGTAGATAAGTATACCTATAGTAGTATTCGGGGATCGAAGAAGTAGAGGAACTTAGCTAGATTCTTAGTACTACCCTTACTACTAGTAGCGCGGCTCGGTAAGCGACGTAGATCTAACTTAATCGACTACATACGTAGCTTAAATAGAGGTAACGAGCCCTTTATGTAACTCTTAAGCGTATTAAGAGTGTTTAGGAGGTTAGCGAATATATCGAGTATACCGAGATTTCTCGCGATGCTAAGTAGGGTCTCGTACTTAGGGCGAGACATGTTAATTATGTAGGCGAAGATACCGAGGGCTAGCTCTAGGTCTAGAATTAGTTCTAAAAGTCGAGTATATACTAAGGCCTCGGATTAATCTAGCCTAAATAGAGTAATGCCGATAGTCGAGCTAGGCGTAGCGGAATCTTCTTACATTACGACACCTATACTAGTCCTAGCTCTAGCTTCGGAACTAGTTCTAGCTTCTAGATTAGCATCGTCTTTAGGATTAGTTCTAGCTCTAAGATTAGCGGTTCTAGGACTAGTACTATCTCTAGGAGCACTACTATTACCGTTATCTTCTTTATCTTCGGTCTCGTCCTCGATCGGCTACTCGTCCGGAAGATCTAGATCTAAACGAGGTAGCTAATAGTCGACTATGTTCTATAGGTCGCGGTAGGCGGATACTCTACGACGAGCGATTAGGATCTCATCGTTATCGTCGTTATGGTCGATTTTAGATTCGAGAACTTTCTCGCTAAGATCTATTATATTAATGTTCTAATCGAGTCGGGTTAGCTAACATGTTCATAGGTTACTAATCGCTTAAATAACATACCGCTAGGGTTAGTATGTCCTCGATATCGGGTAGACTACCGCCGTTATCGTCGTTAGGGACCTCGAGGTCGTCGCCTCTATCCCCATTATCTCCGCGGCGACGCTTATATATTGCCTACTAGGTAGCCTACTAAGTAGCCTACTAAGTAGCCTACTAAGTAGCCTACTAGGTCTACGATTCTTAAAGATCCTATAGAGCCTTATTCATAGAAGCTAGATCGAGCGCGCGAGTCCGCTTCGGCTTAGTAAATTTACTATCTTTCGGGCGAGTAGTACTAACTATTTTCGTAACTACTATATAGTGTAGGTTAGGTTAGTCGAGGTATCTATCTAAGGTTAGGTATAGAATCTCGGGTCGAAGTTTATGTTTAAAGTTTAAGAGGTATTTATGCGGTAAGTGGGATACTATAAAGCGAGTCTAAAAGCGCGCTAGTCGAGCTAGCGGATAGCTACGTAAATAGTAAGGTAGTCGCCTAGATTCTACTACCTACCGGATTATTCTCCCTATAGAGTCTAAGATACGAAGCTTTACTAGCTAAAAAACTAAATAGGATCGAGATTAGACGAACTACTACGGACTACTAGAATCTTCTAAGTAGCATTTATAGATCGAAAATACGGAGATTTATTTACTAAAAAGTAAAATAGGATCTATATTATACGAATTAAGCCCTATACTACGAAATACGGCGATCCTAGGCGTGTTTTAAGGCTAGAACTTAGCCCTCGAGGACTTTAATGTAATGCTATAGGCTCTCGGTGTCTAAAAAAAGAACTTAGCTACGAAGTAATAGATAGCTCGGGTAGGATTCGAACTCTGCGACCTAGACGCGCTACTAATAGTAGGCCTCCCGTCCTCTAACTACTAGACTACCGGGCCGATGTTGTACTATGACTTTTAATGGGATAAAGTACGTAACTATATCTTTAAGAGTTAAACTCTACGTAACGATAAGCATTGAAATCCGTGACGATAAGTATTAAAATCCGTAACGTTAAGTATTAAAATCCGTAATAATGAGCATTAAAATCCGTGATAATAAGCATTGAAATCCGCGTAAGGATAAGCATTAAAATCTACGTGACGATTAACATTAAATTTGTGTAGCACGCGATAGAAAGCCTTTATTAATTAGACTCGTAATAATTAGTTACATCTACTCTACGACCTCTTCCGTCGTCTTAGCCTAGACATATATCGCAGCTACTATAACCTTTACTATTATAGTAGTCCTTCTCTTTCTTACGTTACCGTAGATTTAAGTTAGTAGCTTTCGTAACCGCTCGCTCGATAGTTGTTCGGATCGCTCGCTCGATAAGGTTAAGTACTCGCTCGATATACTCGTAAATACCTAGACCGATCGAGTTAGCTATAAGTCTATCTCGATCGCTTAGTTCTACTAAAGTCTAGCTATAATCGAGTTACTAGACGTCGATGCCTAGGCTTAGATTAATCGAGCAATTATTAGGCCTACTTAACGTTAGCTATAGGTAGTCGATATTAGATAGTAATATAGTCTTATACTTATGCTTAAGGATAATATGCTAAGTATTCGAGGGTCGATACATATAGTCTCCGTTATATCTCCATTAGATCGGGACATTAGTATAGAGTACTAGTCTAACTAAAACCTTGTAGCGTACTAGTCTAGCTAAAGTCTTCTAGACTCTAGCTAAAGTCCTAATCTAATAGAGGTGTGAAGAGTCTACGTCGGTAGTACTAATAGAGGTCTATAAGCAGTTATTTAGTAGACGAGAGGAGTTATTAGCATTATTAGTAGTAAGTCCGTCGCCTAGTAGAAAGTAAACTAAAACTAAACTAAAATAGAGTAGAGCCGAGTACGAGAGATAAAATATACTAACCCTAACGAGGGGGGGAGGAGGGAGCGATTAACATATCATCTAAGACGGATATGTCTCGCTACTTCTTCGACTTCGAGCCCTTAGAGGCCATCGTTACTATAATAATGTTAGTATATCGATCTATTAATAATAGATTAGACATCGATAGAAGATAAGCGAAGGATCGAGCCTATTTCTATTTTGCTAGATAGGATAGAGGGATATTTAACTTATATTCTTTAAAGTCTAATCGTAGTAGACTACGGAATACTTTATGCGATATATATATTATATGATTCTCGTTAAAGCGCTCTTTCTCGTTAGAGTCGTACTCGTTAGGTACCGTAGCTCTATTACCGAGGCAGCGTAAGTACTCCTAGTTATCTAGCTCGTACTACATAGCGCGGGCGAGGACATTTACGAACATCGCTAGACTATATCGTTAGTTATAGCGTACTATACATAATAAGGAAGATAGTACGTACTCTTATAGAACTTCTTACCTAAAGAAGAGCTACTAGCATAGTCGAAGAGGTCCTTTATCGGACTCTAGATCGCGAAGAAGTCGTTCGTAGAGAACGTAGCTAGGAAATAGGCCTTTCGGCTAGCGGGAGTACTATGCTCGAGAGTAGCGACCTTCTTTATCTCGGCTCTAGCATAAATCTATACAAATGTTAGTTAATAAAATACATATAATAAGAGGGAGTAGGGAATAAATAGGATAGGTAAGGGATAGTATTACGATTACTTTATCGATAATAGTCCGCTTATAGTTACGGACGTTAGTCTACTAGTGAGTATAATCGGAGTTATACTTAATCGAATCTACTAAATAAGTAGCGCCCTATATAATTATTAGTACATAGGTAGATAGAATAGAATCGATCCGCGAAGTAGGGAATAGAATAGAATAGCTTTAAAATATTCTTACCCGGACTTGCTTAATAGCTGCATCGACTATAGCATTAATGGTCTAGCTATGTAGGAAGAAGTATTACTTTTGCTTACGCTTAAGTATACGGAGGAATTCTTCTTCGATTAAGGTAGCCTCGTCGTCTAAGTCTACTACTCTCTTCCTAGACCTACGACCGCTATTACCCGTAGCGGTAGTAGCACGGACTTTAGTATTAGTAGCCTATATAATTCAATTCCATTAGTAACTATTTCCTACTACTTAGAAGCACTTATAATTACTTGGTCTATGCTAACTATGGCCATAGGATTAGTACCATTAATAGTGCCTAATGCTAGTCCTTACTACTAAGACATAATGAAGGTTAATAAAGGTTAATAGAGGTTAATAGGAGTCTAGAAAAGCGATTCGAGGTCTATAGAGGTCTATAAAGGTGTATTCGAGTATACTAAAGAGTGCGAGAGTCCCGGAAGTATATGAAAGTATAATAAAGAGTCCTAGATCTATAAGGAAACTGCTATACTATCCTCTAGCGGGGTATTAGTTACTCCGTATTCCCGGTTTATACGCTTTATGCCCGGTACACGCCGAGAACACGTTTAACTTGCCTTACACGGTAGACTTACCGTATACTCTTACCCTACGTATCTTAATTTTAACCTATATCGCTTCCTAGCCTATATTGTAGCTATAAAATATATAAGTAGTTACTCCCGTGTTAGAATACTTACCCGTTTCTTATCCTATAGGTGCTTTTAGGGAACATAGTAAGTCTATAGTAAATATTTACTTACATGCCTAAATTTGTATATAAGTGAATGCATAGCGCATCGAACCTAATTTAAGTAGTTAATTAAGATTTCCCGCTTTAAAGAACTTACTCGTTTATTTACTTACCGTAATTTCCTTTAGATTAAGTAAATCTGCTATTATTACTTATACACGGTGTTTTAACTACTTACATATATTTACGCGCTATGTTTTTTATACAGTTAAATTAATACTACGCTAGTCTCATCTTTATATACTTTTTATATACTTATGTAGAACTTTTAATAGATGTTTATTATTACATGTGTTATATATAGGAGTTATAGTACATACGTAAAATAACTACTTATGTAGAAACAATTACGTTATTCTTAGCCCGTAGTAATTACACAGACTTTCAAAATAAATGGTGATATCACCGTGCCTACGAACCCCGATCTCCGCTAATAGACACATGCAACATCTCATCCTCATTCTACCATCATCCAAAGGCAGCACCAACTCAAGGTCCTTCCTCGCATCAATCTTATACAATGTCCGAACGGCGGCATCCACCCACCGTTCCACGGAAGAGAGCGCGATCGCATCGATCGAGGCATCGCCTGCAAGAGTTTGAGCATGGCTTACGATACAGGCAATGTGGCAGAAGAGCATGGGATGGGCTAAAGATCAAATGAGGAGAGGAGGGCGTATGCTGCTCCTGGAGTTGTCGCCCACGATGATCTTCCGCGAACAATTGTCGCATCGGCAAGACATGACTGTTACATGACTTCGCATGTTGTCAAAATCTGGTATTGTGGGAAGGATCAAATGATTACTGGTCTGTGATGGCGACAGGAAGAAATGACCTAGTACCTGCAACGTGATGGTAAGTGGAAGTGAGGAGAGCTGGCGAGGGAGTTCAATCGGCGTTCCAATCCATTTCTCATGATGGTGAACTCTGTACTACTATTTCCTTGCAGACACCCATTACATATTCTGGTTTTGTCTAGGAGCCGATTGGACCTTGATTACCAACCGAAGACGGAAGGTACGACGTTGCTTCGACTGCTTAGTGCTCATACCGATTATTCACGCAACGTGCCGTGTCTGTCCGGCTGACTCCGGACGCTCGCAGCTAGGCCTTTGCAACAATGAATGTGGTTGGGCTCATCGCCTCTCAATTGCATACAGGAGCCCACGGTCTATAAAGATCCATGCCATCGAGGATTTGCCGGGAGTTAAGCTCTTGGAGGTCGAGCTTTTTTGTCAGTTCTCTTGGGGTATGAGACTAGCGTCTGTGGCCTATGGTACCTGTCAATTAAACACTGAATTTCGGCAAAATCTTTCTTCGTACCACGAGCAGACAGGCCAATCGACCTCTTGGCAGCATACCCATGTTGTGCAGCACCAGGTGCTCGAGCACATTTCTTGATACGTTCGAGGAGGGCGTCCATGATACCCGAATCAGAGTAGCCAAACGCTGAAAAGATTTGCCGGATCGCTTATCCCATTCGACCTTAAGAACTCACGATGTGAGCTAGATGGTGCCACACCCGAAGCACGCGAGACTAAGCATGCCTTCCTTCTGCTTCACGAGCTGCAGGACCAAGTCAATGCTTGGTCTGCTTAGAGCCACAAGAAAGGAGATCATGTCTCTAGAAAGAAATTCAAGACGGCAGAAGGCTCACGAAACACCATTCGCTTTATAGGAAGTAGACCAGCAAATTTTCGCCTGGGAGAGAAGCTGACTATTGACGGGCATCCTTGCGGTATGTTTGTGCTCCCTATATCAACGGCTTGTTGGACTGCTGTGCGGCACCACAAGACGATGAAGATTAACACAATACGTACACTAGATTGGAACTTTACTCCTGCGACTATCGACGTTTAACAACTGTTTTGAAGGTTATCGGTATGGCGCCATACATCGCCAACACACGCCCTCTTCTGTTTGGACAACGCTCTAGCTAAGCATGCTACTCCCTGTTTTAAAGGGGTGCGTGAACAAAACCGGCAATTTCCACCACTGAGGCGCTTGTCTGAATTGGCCCTTTGGTTGTGTCTAGCGTCTTCAAGATCAAAGACCAAGGTTCATGGCTCTGAACTATTTTCGAGCACTTGGAGGGCGAGAATTTGAGGAACTTGCAAGCACGACTTGTAGTTCTCCGGCGATATAACACATGGGACGTCTAGAAAATATCTGAACCCGAGAAGCACGCACCAGGATGATGATAAAGATTAGGATCATTACGGGAGAGAAAAGGATTGAGGTGCAATTCCCGCGAACCGGCAGAAGACCCAGATCATTTTCGCATCGGACGGACCTAGCAACGTTCGCCGTGACGGCCACTTGATACCGATATTCAAAGTCACCAAAGCTCATCCTGCAGATATTGCTCGTTGTCACGCCTCCGATCGCCTAGCTGGTTTCCACGACACTCCATCGCCATTCACCGAAGTACCATCGTCGCCGGTGTTCGAATGGCCGCTGTCTTGCAAGGTGAACTCCGGGAAAAGAATGTGAAGCCACAATGCCTCATCATTCGGGGGCTTCCTTGCACTACTCTGGATACACTCATCAATCTGGCTTGGAGGCAAGTACTATACGAACAAACATGCAGGCTTAAAGCTCTATGTCATCCGCCGCAAGGGTCCTGTCGCTGCGGTCTGTAAGCGTGGTGTGCGGTTATTGCAAAAGGTCCTCTCGCACAAGACGTTGAGCCCTGTATAGTTGGTTGGCCTCTCGATGTGTGGTTCGATTGGTTGAAGCACTAGGCTGCTCCTCCCAATCTCAACTACCACCACTACCACCACCACGCTCGAGTTACAGACTTCAAAGCACGACATTGCTGCTCAAGAAATGGATCTCGCATCGTGTCTCTCGATGCGATGTCGCGGTGTTACAACATGGTCGGACTAGCGTTCGTTGCGGTCAAGCCAGGGCAAATAGCATAATATCTGAGTCTTCGCTCATGTCGGTATGCTTCTCTGTGGTTGCAACTAGACAAACGATTTTCTAAATCGAGCGAGGATGACATCGGACACAGAAAAAGCTGAGCACACCAGCTAAGCGACAGGAATCACGTCCAAGCACTGTTAGGAAGCCGAAAAACGACAAAAGGCTACTAATGGAGGAGACAATTTCGCGGCAGCTCCAAGACTCTCAAATGCTCGATGACACCGAACAAGAAATAGACGATGGACACATCCCCGACTCTTGTGACGGCACTCTGGATGAGCGTGAAGGAGAAGATTACTTAGCTGCAGAAGGTTATCGAGAGTAAAGAGGATGAACTCAGCAAGAAGACTACCATTATCGCTCTGCCAACGAATTCAGGTCAGAGTGCCATTAAGGGGCTCGAAAGCGCGCACTCTCCTGCCTTGGCGATGAGTGGAGAAGGCAATAGATCCTTGGGTGGCACGACAGAAGTCACCGACGGCTTAGACGTCAACCTTATCAAGACTGCTTTCAATGAGCACCAAGCGGCGAAGTCTTAGTGTACTCTGGGCAAGCGGCATCGAGATTGACAGCCTCAATATCCACCACGTAATTGAGTGGTTAGTCACATTACCCGAGGACGTTCAAAAGCGTGTAATTAAGAAGAATCTTATCTTAAGCAACGGATTCATTCGCTCAAGCTCTTCGTACATGCTACCAGCTTCAATCGACCTACGCGAGTACCGCAATAGCCTTTAAAGCAGGCGATACCTTGTCGAATACTTCACTCGCAACAAGTTCGTAGCTGAGTATAACAACTTGAGCAAGGCATTTGTCACAGGCCAATACCGAGACTCCCTCCCTTGTCAATGAAGTCCATTCCGCTCGAACAAGAGAAGCCGGCGAATTGCACATCCCCGGAGTAGTCGATCGGAGAAGTATGAGATCTACCAAGAGGGCTGCAAGAACCATGCGAAAGCAGATCTCAAATGCAGACAGCTTTGTATAGGTGTTAGGACTCGACGTGAGCCTCCTTAAAGAAGAGGAAGTTTGTATAGTTCAAGCCCGACTGGATTCGCCTTTCCTAGGTTGACTTGCATAAATAATTTGCATATGTTGGCGCTGAAATTGACCGCAAAGCTGGCGGTACCTGTGGAGAAAGCAAAGCACGATAAACGACCGCGATATATGTATCCTATACCGGGGATTAGTAGGAACAATGACCTCGACAATTTTCATCTGCAATGTTGGTTGATACGAAGATGCGAGTATGCCTCTGGAAATGTATAAGCAAGCTCAATACGACAATCGAAGGCCATAGCGAAGTAATCGAGGAATTTAAGAAACGTGCTGCTAGATAAGCTACCAGATAGCAAATGATGCAGGTCTTGAAGGGAGAAGCTTTTCGAGCAGTTGATTAGTATTGTTATTCCATGCGCATCGATAGATTTCAAGGCTATACCGATAGCATTTGATGCTTTCAGGCAGGCATCGAAGCCACAAAGTTCGTCTTTAAGGATCTCAATAATGCCTTCGATACCGCACAAGACCGCAACACTCTAATGGAGTGGTAATCGTCGCATCTTACAACATCATTTCACGCGCTCAAGATGGCTGCGCTTGATTGCCTATCGTTGTTTTACAATTGATTCCATTTATTCGAGTTTATGCTGCAGTCTTTAACTCTTCGGTAACAAGCGAAACAGAGAAATTTCGTCGAGGCGAACCTTCTGAGAACCGCGACCGATACTTGTGGCAGATTACAGTACGTACTCTATATTACAGTGGCAAGCCTCCCAACATGCCAATTCTGATTCAAGGTCCTCTGCGCATTCTTTACGAACCCGTAACAATCTCGAGGTCGACTTGGGTCCTGCTCCTTTGCTATGCCGCGACTGGCCGCTCAGCCTGCGATATCCTTTCAAGCTAGACTGTTAATCAACGAGCAGCGACGATGCCTGTTCCACCACGGTCAACATGTGGTCGTCGGATATGTCGGTCAAGCTCCAAATCTAGAACGAGTAGTCAGCGAGCAATTTTGATCTCGGCCTGCGATGGTTGACTTGCGAGGTGTACAGCGAAAGCTTGGAATACAAACACGGCTATAATCTGATAGTAAGAGTTGTAGGGCTTGCAGCCTTGCGCAGTGTCGGAGGGGATTGAAAAGCGATGCATACACGCGGTGGTAGGAAGAGCATTGATAACGCGGCTCGTTGTGGATGTGGTCTGCAAAAGCGGTCATGGTTCTGAACCACATGCGACGCTGTTGACAAGCAAAGCTCTTTATGTGCGGCATTCACATGTTCGCCGAAAAGGGATTGCGGGTTTCGTTTCGACTGCAGAGGGAAAATGGTCAGAAATGCTCATCGATCGCCATGTCTCGAGAAGCGTACCTTAACGAGGGTGTTCTTGGGTCAATCCAAGTCTTGGAGATGTTTTCAAGGTCTGGTATCCTCTATCATGCTCTCCAGAGCTCCATCGCAATGTCCAATCCCTGGGAGGAAGCTGCCGTAGGATGGTACCATGTTATGATGTCTGCTCATGATTGCAATTCATATCTGATGGGGTTCATACGGTGCTCCTCTTTCACGTCGTTGCTATGGCTTGGCCCAGATGTCGATGACGAAAGCGCGCCCACGCACTCGCAAGCTCCGCTTGGACTCTGCCTACCGCGGCTTGGGCGTTGGCCAGCGCGAAGGTATGTGAGTAGTCCAAGAGCGGGAACTGCTGTGCAGTGTGAGGGTCGAGAATGGAGCGCGCATGTTCGACACTACGAGCGTATTCGGTGAGCAATTCGAGTTGATTGGTGAGGATTCGGATGGATTGGAGATCGCTGTCGCGGTCGCTGCCGCCGCCGCGGTTGTCGGTGTGAAGGGACATGGTTGGCCAGATTCGACATGAAGCAGGCGTAGCTTGGTGCTCAAGACTGATCAAGACTGAAGCATGTCGCTGTCGCTGTCGCTGTAGATTGATGTCTCAGGCAGCAAGAGCAAGCTGGCGGACTTCGCGAAGGCGGGCGCCGGGCGGGCGGGAAATCCTCTATTCTACCTTGCTGATTCGGAATCGGGCTTGAATATCACACACATATACACACGTCTTGATTCTTGATCGCGCACACAACACAAATACACCGGGATTATTCACCCTCCAGTCTGATTGAGTTAAGGTACGGATCTGGTCGGCGACTTGCAGGATCTGCCGGCCCGCGCCGAGCTCCTCGGGTCGGTCGATCATCTTTGCTTCTAAAATTCCTCGCAGAACTTCTTCGCAAGCATCATGCGCTGGATCGTAATTTGGACCTGGAAGTTTCGAAGGCTGGTAGGTTGAATAATGTTCGACCACTTCGCGTGCTCAGATGTCGCAGCCTTGCAGGCCTTCTGGCATTCAGGGGTTTGAGGTCTGGAACCTGAGCAGTGCACAATCTTCTCGGCTGGTTGGATGCATTGTTCTCTGTACTGCAGCACGACTTCTGGACTTCAGCACTCAGGATTCCATGGCTGTACGACGCCTGAGGTCTGGAAGCTGCGCTGGCATCTTCTTTCCTGGCTGGAGACACCTGGCCCGCACGGTTGGTGGCATTTCTGACACAATCGATGTGCATTTGATCGACTTCCGCTTAACATCCAATGCTCATCTTAGCTTCCCTAGCGTTTGTTGACGTGCGCAATAGGTACTAAGCCTTCACACTTCGGCAAAGTGTGAGCATATCGTGAAGGTTAGTTTTTGAATTGGGTTTCGCCAATGTATCTGGATGTTTCTGGCCGAGATTATTGCCAGATGCGCGGTAGCTCCGAGAGCCAGCCGTTGAGGTCCTGCGAGACCCATTCCTCCGCCTGCCGGAGCTCGGCAGCGCTGGCAACGCCAGCTTCTCTCTCGTGCTTGAGCTCACGGGCGACCATTGCCCGTAGGCGAGATCCCAAATCGCGCTTAGTACGGGCAGGAGGAGGAGGAGCAGGAGGAGCAGAGCCAGGGCCAGGAGCAGAGCCAGCGTTAGAGCCAGAGCCAGAGCGAGGTGGTGGAGGAGGAGGAGGCGAAGATGGAGGAGGAGGAGGAGGCGATGATGGTGGTGGTGGAGGCGGCGATGACGGAGGAGGCGGAGGCGGCGAAGATGAAGGAGGAGGAGGCGGCGGCGGTGATGGTGGTGGTGGTGGCGGCGGCGGAGGCGACGGAGCATCACCACGCAGAGTATCAACCTCGAACACAAAGGTGCTCGAGTTGTCGCTCAGCACCCCGGTCACCCGACCCCGGCCAACTTCAACCTCCAGAGGCGACTGGAGAGAGCGGAGAGGAGTGAGAGCAGGTCGCGGGAGGCGAGAACTCCGAATCTCGGCCAATATGACCTCTACATCCGCAATTTTCACCTGCGCGACATTGCTGTCGGTGAACCGTAGCCGCTGTATGGCCTTGGTGGCCAGAGCACCCGACAAAACAGCGCCAGCTCGTGGATTCTCTCTGGCCAAAACGGCCAACTTCTCCAGCAGACCGATCGAAAACCTAGCCGGGGTCATATCCGTACCACCGGCAGACACAAACCGGAAACCAAAACCAGGCCACGCTTGAACAATTGTCCGCTTCGAGCGGCTCTCCTTCTCTACGGTCTCTCTCAACCCAGACACACACGCAGTCAATCGCTCCGGGAAGGCCAGCGAGTTCATAAAGCCCTGAAGACGCATCCTTTCCTGCGATTGCAGGTACTCCCAGCAGCAAAAAATCTCCCAGCTCACGCGAGACTGCGCGCCCAGATTGTTCAAAATAAATTGCGTACAAATATTCCAGCAGGCAGCATTGCTACGATTCTCTAGCTTGTCGGCGAGCCATTGTTGTGCGATTGTGCGATCTGTTGCCATGTGTGTGTGTGTGTGTGTGTGTGTCTACAGTCCTCTCTCTCTCAGACTCCTCTCCTCTTTACTATCTACTCTATACTGCCCTCATCCTTTGCTTCGATCGTACTTACTTACCGCACACTTGAGGAACTTACAAGCCCGAGAAAATTGGCAGGCGGTATAAAACCAAGCTGCACGGTAATCTAGTGCCTGCCAACTGCAGACTCAATACATCTGGCAGGCGGCGCACAAATGCACGAAGCTGGCAGGCGGTGTAATACCAATCTGCATGGTAATCCGGTGACTGCCAACTACGAAACTCGATACGGTTGCTAGGCGACAGGCGACACAATCTCATTCATAACTGCCCAATCCAAATGTACGAATCTGGCAGGCGGTATGATTTCGAATCGTATGAAATCAAGTGCATGGCTACCAATACGCAATACCATACATCACTGCCAATCCAATCGAACAAAGCTGGTAGACGGTATAATTCCAAGTTGCATGGAAATGTCGTGTCTGCCCAACTATGAACTCGACTGGCGCAATCTCATACATGACTGCCAATCCAAATGTACGAAAGTTGGCAGGCGGTACAAAATCAAGGGCATGGTAATCTCGTGCCTGCGAACTACGAATCGATCCATCTGGCAGGCGGTATGATTTCGAACCGTATGGTAGTCTGGTAGTCACGACTACCAACTACCCACTCGGTACATCTGGCAGGCGACACAACACCATACATGACTGCCCATCCAATCTTACGAAGCTGGTGGTATGCGGTCCAATTCCAAGTGCATGACTGCCAACTGCGAACTCGATCCATCTGGCAGGCGATCCAATCTCAACGCTAATCATACAAAGCTAGCAGACGGTATAATTCCTCAGCACACAGCCGCCAACGACGAATTCGACACATCTGGCAGGCGGGCGGCGCAATTCCCATACACCAATCGAATAAAGCTGGTATGAGATACAATTAGATCAAGATTCAAGAACGTACCGTAACGCCTTCCCAATTTGCGTTATCCGACAATCTCTTCCTTCGAGCTGTTCCGAGTAACAACAAAGGAGATCTATACCGACTTCAAATAAATCGCGTTCTTTCTTTCTTTCTAGGTCTCTCTTTTAGGCCTACTTTCTATACATTTTCTCAGAAGCCCGTTACGAGTATAATGTAGCGAAAGATGGACTTTTCGAAGACGTGTTTGTTTCTCTCAAGTATCGCGAGATCTGGCTGATAATATTTTACAGTACCGATGCAAATCGCCTGGACTTCGCTATTTATACAACTCGTTCGTTTCTTCTAGGAATGCCCAACAGCGGTCGCAGGGTCAACTCACCCACTCACTCTTTGGTCGTTGCCTTTAAAATCCCATACAATAACGCATTGGACTTTGGCATTGGTATTCATATGGAGGATTTCAAGATATGTGTACATCAAAAAACAGCTTGCTTTAATAGTCACAAGGTTAGAGTGGGTTTGCGAACACAAACGCTCGATTGCTACGGTTAATGATTTCCGTGGTCGGACGTGGTGGCTACAAACAAAAGATCAAGGACGAGAAGCTTTGAGACATTTTTGTTTTGGTTTGGAAAGTGTCATTCATTGTATTGTCTTTATTGCTGTAGTGTAAATAGTAGTAGCCCATGTCATCATTTCTCCTTATTGCCGTGTTCTTCTAGCGCGAGGAGTTCTACTGAGATCAAAGTTCGAGAGAAGGTAGCCTCCTTCATTCATGACCGGGCCTCGAGGATGTCGGGAGCCAGCGCTTCCGTCGCCCTAGGCCTCCATCAGCTCTGAGCCCGGATTGATATTGTCACCAGGGACGGTAAGCTGGGAGTTCGCTGCGACTACAAGGTCGCCACCAGGAACTGTGGGCTCGGCGTCCGCGTAGTACTCATTCCAGGCAAAGTTATTGTTCAGCTCACAATCCGGCGCGTGATCAGTGAAGGGCTGCGTGCACCAGAGACAGATGCTATTGAGTACACAGTTCTCGGCGTGCAGATTCTCAGGTTCGTTGCACCAGCCGCAGAGATTTCCGAGACTGTGGTCTTGAATATTGGCGCCATTATGCTCCTGGGTGTTTGAAGCATGCTCTTTGGTAGGCTCGGTGTTCACAAACGTGTTGTTGTTTAGCTCACAGTCCGCTGCGTGATTAGGAAAGGGCTGTATGCAGCAGAGACAGATGCTGTTGAGTATACAGTTCTCGGCGTGCAGGGGTTCAGGTTCGTTGCACCAGCCGCAGAGATTTCCGAGACTATGGTCTTGAATATTGGGCTCCTGGGTGTTTGAAGCATGCTCTTGGGTAGGCTCGGTGTTCACCAACGTGTTGTTGTTTAGCTCACAGTCCGCTGCGTGATCAGGGAAGGGCTGCATGCACCAGGCACAGATACCATTGTTGAATAAACAGTCCTCGGCGTGCAGAGTGTCAGGCTCCATGCACCATCCACACAGGTTTTCGAGAATGTGGTCGTGGATACTAGCAACATCATGCTCTTGGGTGTTGGAACTATGCGCATGCTCTTCCATCGTTGGGACCGGCGTGTTGTCATCTTGAGCCAGCTGAGATGATGACCAGACTGGCATTTCGACATCCTCCGACGGCGACAAGCCAGCTCGATGATAATGGGCGTTTGTCATGCTGGCATCTCGAGGCTGCTGGACAGCGGACATGCCAGCTCGATCAGGAGACGGTGGTTCTATCTCTTTGCGTTTCTGACGCGGTCGCTTGCGAGACCTCAGCGGAAGGCGTGGAAGCAAAGGCTGCACTCCGTTCCACGACAAGATCATGCCGGCGAGGGACAGAGACCAGGAAGAGGCCTTGTCGGTGGAGAAACTGTCAAGATGAGACTTGCAGCTCATCAACTGCATCAAGCCTAGAATAGCGTCTGCAAGGCCGAGCTTGTCATTGGCCTCTTTCTTGGTTGTGATGCGGCGATAGAAAAGATCGATCTCGTTCTTCAAGTTGCCTACTTTTTTGACGTCGAATCGCTGGCAAGTGGTTCCGTGTGAGACATGTTTGTTGTTAACGAGATCCTGGAAGCGGAATCGGTTTGGCCTGACGAAGCATGGGGCGTCTGGATGGGAATCAAAGTATGGAAGGTAGTGAATGTGTGTTGCCATAGTGAAGCCTTTCTCGATGCTCGAAAGGTCGAGAGTACAAGCGTAGTCTTATCGCATGAGCAGGCTGCGGTAGTTGTGGTATTCATAATGAACAATGTTGAAGATGCAGTCTCCCACCGCCCATCGACGGGAGACGGCGTCCTTTTTGCATCGTCTGTGATCCGGCATGGGCGCTCTCATCATGGAGAATGATTCTTGAGATGCATCGCTGACAGTGGGACATGTATCTCACCAGACCCTTCCATTCCAGGCTTGTCATTATTTTGTATGGGTGCGATGTGGAAGACTACTTTCTTTCCTTCCTACTGCGGAAGAACTAAGGGGCGGGCCAGCCCGACTCGGCAGCAGCATGACGGAACGGAGCTCCAGACATACTAACTATACAATAGATTTTCTCTACCTCTACCTTTATTAGGCTTACGTATACTCGCTATATCCTTGCGCCTATACTCGACGTACTCTTTTACTACCGATAGTAGCATTAGAGGTAGCGTGCGCCGCTGTAGCCTCCTATTCATAGTTATAGATGCCTTAGGTATTAAGTCTTGGCGTTGCTTTCACGCTTCCTTCAACGCTTCTCTCGTAGATTGCTTAACTTTCTATCTAGTGGACCAAGAGCTTAGTAATGTAAGAGAAAGATGCTCTAATTTTAATATGTTTTTTTGGGAAATAGGAAAGTTCTTCCTAGTTATATATTAAAATGAGTCTTGAACCTTAAAATAAACTTTGAAGACTTGAGTATTTTAGGATTTTTAGGCTTTACTATACTATTTTCAGGAATTATAACATCTATATCTAAGGGTTTAGGCTAATAAAATCTTTAAATAGGTTCCTACTTAGGTTAGCTTATAAGAACTGTATTATCTAGGGAAAATTTTTAATTCCTCTTCCTAGGATATCTTTTTATCTAGAAGATTTATATCTTAGTAATCTAGTATAAACATACTCTATTTTTATTATATATTGAGAAAAAGAACTAATATTTATAAGTCATTTGGTAAGATTAGTCCTAAATTTAAAATAAATTTAGGTACTTTGGAGTTTTTTAACTTTCCTATACTATTTTTAGTTACTTATAACATCTTTTCATGAGGTTGAGATAACCCTAAATTTATTTCTAAGTTTTTATCTATTCTTAGAGATTTCAAACTTTAAAATTTACTGCCTAGTACAGTTCCTAGGAATATTTTTTGGATAATAAGACTATTAGTAAGTCGATCTAAAGAAAACTATAGCTTTAAATTCATACTAGTATGAATTTTTAGATTTAAAACTTGGACTTTTGTTTATTGTTCAAGGCTAATCTTACTAGATTATTAGTAGAAAGTTACTAGAAACTTAATTGTTTTCTTATAGTAGACTAAAAATGGAGTATCTTTGTCTAAGATTACTAAGCTACAACCCTTCTAGATAAAGAGTGTCCTAGGAAGAATTCAAGAGAAATCAAAAAAATATTTTCCTTAATAATATAGCTATTTATAAGCGAACCTAAGTAGGATTCTATGTAGAGACTTCTATTTGCCTAAATTCTTAGATATGTATGTTATAATTACTAAAAATAGTATAGTAAAGCCTAAAATCCCTAAAACACTTTAGTTTTTATTTTAGAATTGAAGACTAACTTTACTAGAAAACTAGTAAACATTTCCCATTTTCTCAAAATAGATGAAAATTAACAGTCTTCATTATAGATCACTAAGCTCTAGGTCCTATAAATAAAAAGATAAATAGGAAAGAGATTACGAAAAGAAAAGTTGCGGTCCGCTTACTAACTACTGTGACTTCTAGTGGACTTGTGGCCATTGCACACTTGGTATGTATAGGCCTCTCTACAAGACTCTCACCGAGTCCGAGTCCACGTCGAGTCCATCTCTGCCTCTTCCAAAATTTCCACCCATCGCACCATCTCCTCTACGAGAAGTCTGCACTCTCCGCCCGCGCTCGCAGGCCGCTTTGTCTTTGCCTTCCAGAACGCAGTCAGCATCTTGACGAGTTCTCTGCCCATGCCGTGCTGATTCAAAACTCCCTGCTGCGCGTCGCCGATCACCGCCGCAACATACGCCTCCAAGTATTGCAGCGCATCAGCATCGTTTCCCGACCAACACACCTTGCGAATCGACTCGGCGGCTGCGATCGCTACCTGCTTGAACGCACCAATTGCAACTGCTCTTGATTCCATCCCGCCGCGTGGCACTGCGCAGGGTGGAAGATATGCTCCCTTGCCCATCGAAAAAAGCGGCGGCGGCGGCGGCGTCTCCCACTCTGCGCCGGCATCCCATCGGACAATGAGTTCTGCGAGATCTGTCGGAGCCGTGCGAGGAGGTGCGGAGCATTGCACTTCCGCCGGTAGCAAGAGCTGAGTTGGTAGCGGCGGCGCGGGAAGAACTTTTGGAGATAGGAGGAGCAGCAGCAGCGACATCATGATCGCCATAACGACAATCACGTTCTTTTTCTTGACCTTGAGGCTGGTCGTACTTCCTGTCAGGCCCAATCCAGAGTCCCTCGAAGACTCCAGAGAGCTTTGTACGAACCAACGTGGATCAAATACCGACTGTTGCTTCGGCGTGGTCTGTTGCATGTCCAACCAACTGGAAGCCCAAACGAGAGGACAGCGCAATGGCCGAGTACAGTTTCGAGAAGGGTGGACAGCTTCCGAGTTCCCGCCAGGCCCTTGATCAAGCCTGCCATGGTCCTTGTCAATGTCGCTGTCGCCGTCGCTGTCGCCTCTCTCCGGTATCCATGCTGCCTGAGCGATGGCATTGACATCATTCTTGTCATGATCGTCTTTTAGGCGTGGCACGACCAGATCTTCCATATTCGGGCTGACGCCCCTTTCACTTCTCTCTCCATCCAGCTCGTCGATCACACCTGCTTTCTTCTCTCCCTCCTCTTCCACCACCTCTTCCGCTTCCTGTTTCACCTCCCCTTTCCCTCCCTCCTCTACTGCCTCCCCCACCTCCTCCACTTCTGCCTTCTTGTCGTCCATTGCCTGGAAAATTTCTTTGCTGCTTTTCGAGGTGTCTCGCTTGCACATGGTCTCTTGGTGTACTGGAACGGCATGCGACCGAGGAGACTTCTGCGCAGGCCAAGGCGGCGGAGGTGAGCTTCTCAGATGTAGGTCCATGACTGACAAGACGGGGTGTATTAGGCACCTCTGGTGTCAGAAGAGGCAGACGGCTTGTCTGAGGCAGCGTGTGAAAGATAAACAGTGCAAGATGAAGCAGTTGGGAATTTCTGCAGCAGCAATACACGACCTCAAGACTTTCGATTATGCTATTGACCGAAAACAGAGACGGCGGGAAAATTTCGCGAAGCAGACGACTTTCGACAATGTCATCGTTGACTGGCATCAAGCAGGTCAAGACCGACTTCGGGAAGTGCCGAGCATCGATTGTCGATTGCTCAAGTCAGACGAAGCGAAACCCCCGCCCAGCTTTCCGACAGTCTAACAAACTAGTGTTTGTTGCACTCTTGTTCTCTCTGAAATTTTTCGTAACCACAACGACATCAGGGATCTGTACATCAGATCAACGATGGGGACCGAAGATCTCCTCCCACCACCGCCACCATTGAAAAGCGCTGCAAAGCGTGATCGGACGATATCGAACCAATCCGCACGTCATGTTGCTATGATCATACCAGCGCGTCGAGAGCTTTCCTATGCCGATTGTGGACCTTTCTGCCCCGATGCCGATGCCGATGATGTGTATCCAAGCGCGGGCATCGAATTGACGAGTATGGCAGGGAAGGTGAAAAGGGTGATTATGGCATGCTTCTTCGTCGCAGCAATCGGAGTTTGGATGGCTTGGATGGCACGCCTTCCCAGCACCCTACTCGTGCCTGGATCAGAGCACCGCAAATCCTTGGACGATTGTCACCGATTCCGGATCCCACTCTTGCCATGCACGTTGCTCTACAACCAAACCGACGTGCTGGCGCGGAAAGATGCCGTCGCTTCCCACTGGGACATGAGCACATGGACCTGTTTTTCGCCTTCGATCTGGCCTGCAGCCGATGCCTCCGGCGACAACCTCTTTCATTGGAATCACGTTGCCCGGATCTCGACTCTACCTTCTATCGACTTGGAGCAATCTATGAAACAACTTCTACAACAAGCAACTGCTCCGACGCTTCGTGTCCAACTCCTGCATGTCTCACATCTGCTCAGCCATGCTGACATGACGCTGCTCCCCGAACTTGGTCGCGCGATAGCAGAATACCATGTCGCGCTGAGAAGTTTGTATTCTGGACTGCACAACAGCAACAACCGTACTACCAGCAACATCATCCCTCCCCTTCCTGTGCCCGCTGCTGTCCGTCTCGTCCGAACCTGGAGCACTCAGATCGAAGAACCTCTCCTCTCCCGCATCGAGTATTTGTGTCGACGACTTGCTCCGCTACTCGCGAGGTTGGATTGGGAGATTGAGCGTTCGATTGCCAGGGCTGATCTGGCTGCGGAGGAGGAAGTTTGTGGTCACCTAGATGGCTTACAGGACAAGATTCGGATCTGGCTTGATGCCGTTAAGAAGGGGTCGAATGATCCGCATCATGGACATGATACGACGTTGTTCGTGCAGAGAACCAAGGTTGCACCGTCGCCTGATGAGAATCTTTGGGTCACAGCGTGCGAGACTAGGATTGACATGTTGATTCAAGGTTTGAGAGGAGTTGTTGCCGCCACAAGCGAGACTGCGGTTCAGTCAGAGACGATGTCATTTGTCGGCAATAACGAGACATCCTTTCTGTCACCTCGCACCTTCAACTAGATGCTTTTCTGACCACATCGATTGGCTGTCACGATGGAGCTTCATTGCGACGTCCTCTACCAGCCGGTCGATAGGTGGAGCCGAAGCTCTACCGCACGACATCAGTATCGACACCCACAATTCTGTAGCAGCAGGATCATGAAGGTCTCATAGCGGAAGAAGGGGCGCAGTCCACGTCGCCTGCTCAAGTAATCTCCTAATACATTCCTCTCTAGCTCCCTCCCTGCCCTTGGCCATAGTGCCTCCTCTGCTCTCCCGTCGCCGGCAGCTCAGTTTGCCCGGCGGCACCATTATCGACTCCTCCATCCAGATAAGTACAAATCGCGATGGATGGGCAAGCTGCGAACAGACTTTCCGAGAGCATGTGTGGAGAATCTCTGGCCGCCCTAAGCCGCTGCTTTCGGACTTTGCTGCTTGACTTCCACTCCAAGATTCAAGAAACATTCCACCTTGCTCGAAACAGTCCGTCGGGTTTGATGACGGGAAACTCTCGAGTCAGGCACATCTGGACTATGATCATTCAATGCTTGTATGTGCGGGGGGAGATGCAGTCATGTATGAGATACGAGGCCCGACAGGCTTTTGGAGTACGATGTATCATGAACGAATGCCCTTGTTGCGTACAGATGCCAAGATCTGGACGAAGAGCGGCGTGTACGACCTTCTTGCGGCGGCGCCGCTTCGGAGCACACTCTTCTCCCAGTACTGTAGCTGAGACATGTCGGCACGACTCTGTACTGTCCACATTGCAACGCCTGCGACTTCATACGAAGATGTCTGAGTGAAGAAAGTCGAGAACCTTCCCGGTATGCTTGGTTGGGAATGCCTAGGTGGTGTGGTGATCATTTGAATTTGGACCTACATCCTGCAAACTCTGGCGAGACTCAGAAGATGCGTTGGATGACACCTCTTTGCTATTCCGAGGCTTCACAATCTGTGTTTGTGGCGACTTCGGTCAGAATTCAGCTGGTTCCCGGAAGATGGTACTCTGGACTTCTTCGGACTTGGAAACATTCAGACGGCGGCCACGTGCAATGGCTCGTCTGCTCAATTCTTTCCGCAGGACTTGCATTGTGGCACCGCAAGGAAGATGATGGCTTTCTTGGATACTACTGCCGCACTAAGCCGTGTCGCATTACCCATTCGATGATTCGTGTTTGGCGCCTCAGCGACCAACCGCAAGAAGAACTCTACACATGGCAAAAGGCTTACGAATAGTGCAGTAGTAGTCACTTCCCACTTTGACTTGGTACTTTTGAGTCAACCTGCCCACAATCACCGAGGATCTGTTTCAGTATGGATACTACGAGAGCAGCCGAGAGCGACCTTCTCGCGCGCGCTGTTTCAATCAGATCCCTGCGGAAGAAGAGCACGACTTGGACAACCTCCACAATCAATAGTTGGATAAGAGTTCGAGAGGACTCCTCATGTCGGCGAAGGGCTGGTTGGAATGTTACCGCGACGCTATCACAGCGTACCAGAAGGTTGAACCCATTCCCAACTTTCAGTAGGAGATCCCGGGAGCGACTTCAACACATTCGAATGCAAGACATCATGGTCATTGATCAAGCCTTCTAATTTGCCGAAGCTCATATTCTGATTTGATCTGATTATGCTCTAACCTCAAGCGTAGCGTAATCATCCTTCGAAGGCACACCACAATCAATTTCGAAGTGCCCTTGTGCCTCTTGATGCACGGCGTCAGAGCCGTAGTAATCTTGTGCATTTCATCAAATGCCTACTATACCTGGACACTACTCACGATGTCCCAGCAATTCGCTCTATCTTCGCAAACTAGCTGTGGAATCTCGCTTCTTGTCACAGTACACGGCACGCAGTACCTCGCGGTCCCGGGTCAGAAATTGACTACTCTCGGGCTTCCAGATAGGGATGACTTCTCAGAGTCCACAAGAGTTGTTGAATCTACACTGGGTAGTGGGCGTTGGGCTTGTTACGCCGCAATCTATAGCACGATATTGTGCGAGAAATATGATCTTGACTACTGGGTAATTCATCGGATGCTGTGTTGTAATTCGGGTGGTGATCGCAAACACAAGCTCTCGTCAGTCCGCTGGTGCAGCCTTTCCGATCACTCTGCAAGCGACAGCCGATCGACTAAGGATACCACCAAACAAGATCACATCAACGTGTACGCCGCCAGAAGCACCACGTTCGCTGACCTCTTCCACATAGGTGGGTATGCATATCGCAGCAAAGGCGTTGCTTTCGGACTCCGACCATCCATACGTGCAGCGCATCCGACGTCTACGACACCACACGAATGAACCACATGCACGGCCCTGGCTTCGACTCAATGTTCAGAGATCAGACACTACCCAGGCAACGCACCGGCACAATCATTTCGACTCAAGCCTGTGAAGCCGCAAAGTCAGCACTACAGCGACTGCACCTTCGCGGCTGCCACACTTATGCGTGCTGCCTTGCAATCACGTCAATACATTCACGAATGATGCTTGGCGAGAGCAGCTCACCGCAGACAGGAAGCTCCTTGTTTGGGAAACTCAACGAAGGCGACATGGTCTTCTCCGGCAAACAAGATGATATCAGATGGCGAAAAGGGGATTTTACCTTCCTTCTTACTTTCTTCCTTCCGCCAAACAACATCAAACGTCCGCGCCTTCGACGAGGTCGCTCACAAACACATCTTTCTGATCCTCACTTACCAGGCCTTGAGCGGTGCAGTCGTGGATCAAGATCATCGACGCACGAAAAGCGGTCCCCCAACAAATCCTTGGACTCTCTGACACGAAATGGACGCAACGACGACGACACGCCTGTGCTGAGTGGCGACTATCGCAGTGTCGTCCATGACCGCTGGGCCTATATATATCAACTTTGTTCCGTCAACCTGGATTGCTCACGAGCATTCACACGGCGTCCCGTCTTTGAGTTTCGTCTCGGATTGTTTGCCCTACTTACATCTGAGACATGTCATGTTCAAGACAATTTGTTCACTGTCTTGTTTCGCTTTCCTTGACTCGTACGAACCATCTGCGTCAAAGACATTTCTGGCGCAGAGCATTGTTTCACCGTGTTCTGCAGCGCCACATGGACTTGCTTCTGATATGCTCCGTCCTTCACCTTCTTTCCCCACTGCTTCTTCTTGAAGTCACTATCGCACCATCTCCACAAGCACACTTCAGTACCATGAACAAAACTCTGCTCGACTGGCTACGCACTATCGTGAGACGGGGCTGGCCATCTTTCTTTGGCGCGACCATCATCTTGCATGCCGCTGTCTTGTCGACCTCGGCCACCTGGTCGTTCTGGTTGCTACTTTGCTGGCTGACCATCTACATGTCTGCAATACTCCTCGGCATAGGCCGGCTGATCGCCCGCTACATGGGCTTGCTAGTCTTTCTTCACAAGCCCTGGCCAATTGTGACGGCTGTCATTCTCAGCCTTGTTCTCGTTCTCTTCGGCATACCGGTCCTCCTTGTCTCTCTCCCAGCTCCTCATTCGGGGACATCGACTCTCGAGACGACGATTCCCAACCACATGTACAACTTGACTACATCGCTGTCACAGCTTCGAGAGTTCAAAAGCGACACGCTCGTGGCTCACGCCCGAACGACAGAATTCCTTTGGTGTCAGAGTCTAGGAGCAACGTGCCTATTGCGACCTTCTCTTACTCTCAACCCGAAGTTCTCTCGCCAAAGCATCCTTGGAAGTGTGCGCATGAACACAGTGTATGGCACTACTTTTGAGGAATTGAAGTGGTTGGAAGAAGAAGAAGAAGATAGTAAAGAAGCGCAGCGAAGCGGAAAACATCTACACTGCACACCTCACGAATTCTGCAAGGACTGGACAGATTCGAATCCTGAATGGGAATCGACTGTCAGAGATTTGGGAGCACTTCCTTTCATTACTACGACGACCAGGGATGAAGATGAAAAGGCCAAAGCAGAAGTTCTCTTCACCACTCTCGCCCATCATCTGGCCGAATACCATCACATTATCCTTCAACTCGCCACTAAACTTAACGACACACTCATGCAAGCCACCGACGCACAAGACCGCTTCTTCAACTCCACTCGCCAACTCTCCTCATCTCCAACATCATCGTACTGGCATTCCTGCCTCGAAACCCTCTACCTCCCACAACAACAACTTCCATCCCAACCACGCAGCACCTCACTCCGTCTCATCCTCATCAAGCAATGGAGTTTCATCACACAAGCCTGGTATCAAAGATTAGGCCTCTACCGCCCATCGAAGAACCAACAGACACTGCCCAACCCCCAAAAAATCCTCCAAACCCTCCGCCAAGACCTCCTCCAAATCCCCAACAACAACACAATCACTCACCTCCTCTCCGCCCTCCGCTCACAGATCCAAACCGGAAAAACCCAAAGATTCTGGTCCCGGAACTTCCAACTCCGACATCCATCTTGCTTTCGCGATCACCACCACTCCGACGACTTGAGACCACTCACGAAATCCTACCTCTGTAAAATTCTCACCGATATTCAAACGCACTACGAGGCAGCGGAGACTGAGTTTTTGAATGTTGTGGAGTTGGGGGTTTTGGCGAGGAGTGCGGCGGTAAGGGAGTTTGGGGAGGCGCAGAGGGAGGATGAGATGTTGTTTTTGGAGAGGAGAGGGGGGTTGGGGATGGGGATGGGGAGGATGTTAGGCACTGGTAGGATGGAAGGAGGAGGGTGGATCGAGAGGGTTTTGGAGATTGGGAATTTGACGATAGGAGAGGGAGGAGGCATTGATTAACTGATTTATTGAGGATGATGGCGTGGTAATAAGAATGATAGGGTATGGCAATGATATGGTATGGTCTCGATCGGATGACGGCAGCGGAAAGACCATTCCCAACCAACCACGCTGCTGTCCATTCCCATAACAATCCTTGGAGAAGTCATGACCAGGCATGGAACCCAAGATTTTGGTGAATTATATGTTCTACAGGTAGGCAGAATTTCACTTGCAGATTGAAAAGCATTGAAGCGGCTGGCTGGCAGCGACATGGTGTAACGATGCTGGACACTGCATGTCGCGAAGTGCCCTTTTCGTACTGACGCCGAATCATTGAACAGCATTCTGGGAAGACAGCAACACACACTGCGGACTTGGCTCATCCCGACTATGCACTCCTGGCGTCCTGGTAAGCTTCACACAAGCCTCGTTGAAAAGCTCAACAAGCATGACATTAGAAACTCACGATTCTTCTCGACTCATTATCTCGCATGGCTCTTGGGCTTTTATCCAGAATCACCCGCAAGTATCACAAAGTCAAGCAGCACACCGAGGAAGCAGTCTCTTTCTTCCGCTTGGAGTTTGCCGACTATTCGCAATCTGACGACAGACAGTCTTACATTGAGCCGACTTCCAGGTTTTCAAAAGTAGCATCACTTCAAAATCTCATTTGTTGTCATCATCCCTCCTGTACTAAACAGCATTGCCATATCATCTCCAATACTAGTCCCTACGAAAGACACTCGAATCCGAGAAGTAAGGATGCCGATGCAATGTCTTGCTCGTCTTCGATGAACATTTCCGAAACCATCTCCTCTGGCCCAGAAGCTTGTTGGGATGTGACTCAATGCAGCCATTGATGGCGTCGGTACAGTAAGGCTGCTTGATCGCATGACACGCCGCAATGAAAGCCTTGAAGCAAGACTTCCGCTTCCGATCTTCGGAAAAGCATGCTGTTGTCGCAAGTCTCATGCGGACCGCATTCAGCCTTGGGTTGGTCGATGTAAGGCATGTCGAAACCTTCTTATTCTTTCTCTTCAATAAGAATCGGTAGCAGAATCGATTAATGTGGTTCACATTTGTGCAACATTAGAACAACGTGGGGACTTACCATAAGCGAGCGCAGCCTCAGGTAACCGAAGAAAGAGAAAATCAGGTATTGTTATAGAGAAGCTGTTCGCCGCGATGCGAAATGATTATAGCGGCCACAGTGTTAGAGCCCAGTCTGGGGTTTTGCAGGTCCAGAATCCCGGGAAAAGTCGTAGTCATCTGTAGAAGATATACAATAAGTTTCAGTTGTGGAAGGTTCAATTTGCATCTAGGGAACAGCAGTAGAGGGTTCCGTAAGCACGCTGCAAGGATAAGTTATAGGAAGCTTGGGCTCCATATTGTGTTAGAACGGACAGCTGAGTGCTATCTCGTATGCTGTGCTTCACCCACCTTCTCAAGGGATGCTGACTGTTGTGGTCGAAAGGAAAAACTGGTGTGAAGGTGTGAGATGCGTAGGAAGGCTCTTGGCAGCAGCAGGTCACTGACCTAGTGGAGCACGTTATCAAGGGAGATTGAGAATAGGTAGACCACTTCGATTCGATTGTACACAGCCTCAAAGCAGGGTCTGCTCAGCTCTTTACGTCATCTTGAACTGCTCTAGTGTCGTCTTTGCTGATGAAAGTTCGCGTAGGTTGCTCTCAACAGACTCGTCGTCACTCCGAAAGTCGGACAGGTTAGATTTGATAGGAAGGTAGAAGCCGCGAGTAGTAATAGGCGGTCGACTTAAGGTTAGTGCTGCCGTGATGTCGTCGAAGCGCTTGAACGTAAGGAAGATACCGTCATGTGTGTCTACAAGAAATAAGATAGAAGTATTGCCCTAGTAGGAGACAATGAAGTGACGAATATGGCACTCTTTTGACGTCGGAAGTCTAGTAGCACAGGCAGATCCAAACACCAGAGACACAATTGGCTGATTTCTTAAGGAAGAGATGCGACTCTTGACAAAATCGTCGTGATTCAGGCGAACCGCTCGCTTGTTAGAGTGCGTGGACCTCTGCAGCTTGGCTTGTCCTAGGCCAATAGTGATATTGATATTGCAAGTAGCGCAGGTCTCGATGTTGTGAAGTGGCTGTGCGAGCTCTCAAATTTCAAGCCACTGTTGGCTTCTGCCCTTCTTAACTTCTCTTAACAATACCAGGACAGTGACGGCATCTCGGAGGTTGCTTGTGCTAATCAAAGCATATGTCTGGGTGGAAGGTCTGCGGCGAAGGAAGCTTTGGAAGGAACCGCCAAGTTGCTTAGAGCGTAGGCGACGAAAGATCAGTATATGACAACACCTGAGGACGCCGTATGTCTTCATTACAGCCAGCACGACTTGCAATGCGTACCTCGGGCTCGTCTCGACATGAGGTGGTCGTCAGTGCTGCGCCGGGTAACTTTTGACTGGTCTTTTGGAGCTGGGCAAAGCGCTGGACAGAGCATTAAGGGATCACTGCAGCTCGTCACCAACTCCGGCCTTCTTAGTCGGTGCATCATGACAACTCTACTCACCCAAAAGCCTAGAAATGGTCACATTTGTCGTTGCACGTACTCACTCATTGACGCCTTTCGCGAAGGCGATCTCGGCTGAGACTTTTGCGATGCATGCTTTCTCTGTGAGTTGGTATACAAGATGCGGAGTCTCCATTTCTCAGCTGTAGCTAAGTAGTGTCATGGCGTGCTTGCACAGTGCAGTGTGGCGCTCATCGGGACCATGCGAGACTCTGGGCAATGTCTCCTTGCTCATGTGCTGCTCAGACTTGCGCTCCTGCGTGCAGTTGCGAGCACCATCACGTCCCGAACTTCCTCGTTACACTTGGCGCAAGTAATGGCGACTCTGCCACAAAGCCCTTGCTTCTCATGCTTGCAGTTCTTGGAGAGGTGACCCAGCAGCTCTTGCCATGTCGAAACCTGCCTTGGGTGGGTGTGATGATCCTTGGCGGACAATGGCCAACCTGCAGAGAAATTGGCGCGCTTCGGATTGTCCGAGAGTCATGATCGGGTAGGTATCTGCCACGAGCTGCTCCTTCGCGATGATAAAGGTGTTTATGTCGGCGTGGCGGAATGTCCACACACGGCTCCTCGAACGTGAGAGCCGGGTAGGCCTTGGTACCACAACGATAGCCCCAGTCTTTGTCGAGGAGTCGGCGTTGGCGCGGGAAAAGAAGGCGTGAGCAAAGCGACGCTGAGTGCCAAGAACAAGTTGGAGCGGAGCAGCTGCCTTTCCTGAGCCCTGCCTCTTTGCATCCTGCCCTCCTGCCTCAGGCTTGCAGTCGCCTTGATAGAGAGATGGGCGGAATTCACGCGACTGACGATGACTGCTGGTCAACTCTGCGACTCGGAACACTATTGTAGAGTTGAAGTGTCAACTAGCGGCAACGAGAGCTCCGGTTACTATCTTACCTTTCCAGGCCGAGAGATGCAAGTTCGCTGGATGTGAATGCCGCGGCAATGATAGTGCTTCGGTACTTCATTCTCCATCATGGTTGGTGTGCTGGGCCTTGACAGTGTCGTTCTTGTTAGTTTCAGAGTGTACAGCTGCCCAGACTCTTTCACAACAGTACTACCTTGTCGCGCGAGTAACAGGCAACCCTCTGATCTTGGAGGACATCACGCCCGGTTTTGAAATGCATCCAGTGCTGGATCTGCTTTCTTTCGCGCGACTTTTGCAGACGGAAGATGATCGCATGCTCCAGTGTTACTCACTCCAGGACATCCAGTCTCCGCAGCGATGATGGTGTTGTGCGGACGAGGCAAATGGTTGCGCTGACATTCCAATCCTCGAGCCAGGTGTCAATGCTCTCCCGAAAGCGACAGTTGCTATGACCAGGATTTCTTTCGACTCCAGCTCGCTCGTCATCATCCTCGCGACTGCGCTCCACTGCCGCTCCCGAGCATTCCGAAGCCCAGGACGATGGTCATGCGGATCCGTCCACAGATTGATTAGTATTGCATTGCATGCTGGGAGTTCGAAAGCACCATGGGCCTTCCAGTAGTGTCGAGGGGTGCACCATGTCGGCGGAGCGTCTACCATGCCGACATGCTTCTCTGCGTTCGGGCTGTGCTTCGTGTCCTCTTTCCGTCCCTTGCGTTGTGTCTTGTGCTTGCGTACCACGTCGCAAATTGTCGTGCTCTCGGCGTATTCAGAGTCTGCCAACCCTGGTGCAGACTTGTGGGTAGATCTGATGTTGCCATAGGCTTTGTCGTCCAACTCTGGCTCGCTCATGGCCAGCTTCTTTACCTTGTCAGCCCCAGAGCCGCGTCTGTCTGATTTGAAGGCTTTCTCTTGACCGGCGTCTTGACTGGTGTGACGCGAGTGCCAACCGGCAGTGCTGATGGTACGATGTTTGATCATAGTGGGACGTTGGGTCGGGGAGCCTTTGTCGTTGTCTTCACTCGCGTCGGCTGCCAGACAGGTGGCAGAGGAGCAGGTGGCTTGGTTGTCGGTGCGAGCTGGCGGCTTGTAGCTGCAAGTGGCATGACTCCGAAGTACGTGCGCGCGATGCGGGTTCGAATTCTGCGCGTGCTGGCACCGGACTTTGCTACCATGTTCGCATGATTCTTGAGACGAGGCATGCTGGAGTTATTGACCTCGAGACTCTCGATGGCTACCCGCCGGGCGAGATCCTAAAGTTCTCTTCGTAAACACAGGAAGTCTTGTCTTTCTGCAACTCCAAATCACCTGCATGCCGGCATGTGATCCGATCGACCTGACAGCTGTATGCGTATACAGTCGCGAAGGTGTTGTACAAGGGGAAGCATGTTTTGCCGAAGCGAGAGGTGCATACTGTGTGTGGTGGCTCGTTACGGAAGTCTTTTAGTCGTAGAAATCCGTGGTCAAGCGTCGTAACATTACGAAGATGCAGGGTTCCGGAGACGAAAACCCCGAATAATTCGTATTATTACGAAGAATCTGGAGCGCCCCAGCTCGCCAGGGACAACACCGTCGCTCGTGCTCTTGCTGCGAACATCGACTGAATTCACGAAGTGATTGCATCAGCGTACTTTGTAGTATAATTGTGTGCTTAGGCACGGTACCAAAGTGCTAACAGTCGCCAAGCGCGCGCACAATGCCTGTGAACCCGAAGCTCTTGACTTAAGCGGAAAATTGATCTTGACAATTGCAACGCCGGAACTGCTTCAGTCAGAGTAATCCGCTGCATCGCGATGTCTAGTAGCTAGACGTAGCTCCTGCATGCATGTTGATTAGAGAATCCATGATGAAAGTGTATGTACGCGAATTGCGAAGCTGTCGTAATGTTACGAAAATATGCACAACAGAGGCTCTGGCCTGAGGTGAATATGAATATGAATCTGGACGGGCGTCTCGCCGAGATTGTTGCAGTCAGAGCGATGAGCTGGCTCGCGATCTATACTGACTATGTGTAGCACCTGACTGTTGCTCGGAGAAATGACAAGGCAGTCGTAATGTTGCGAACACTGCGAGGTTTCGTAATATTGCGAAGGACTCCTTTGCCACCGCCGCTTAGACACACCCTAAGCACACCGCATCGACGACGCTTACGCCTTAATACTCGATGCAACGAATCGACTCACAATTACCCTGTCACCGCTAGTGGGTATCCAACAAACCAGTATTGCGCTCCTTGGGTAAGAAGTGATTTGGCGTTGAGGCGCCAGACTTATTCGTAGGATCCTCCCATGGGTATTCATTCATCTCACGTTCCAGTCCATTCAATATATTTTGCTGCTCACAGGGGTCTTCAAGTACATGCAGTATCTAGTCTCTGAAACTGTGAGAGACTCAGTGTTGCAAGTCCTCGTAATGTTGCGATTTCCCCGTGTCGCTTCGCAATATTACGAGGAGTTCCCCGCCACGGCTTCCCCATCTTACGCAACACTTGCCTTCGTAATTGTGCGAAAGTCTCCGACACGCTCAACGCGCCATCCGAGTGGCCCGACTGTTATGAAGCTTTGAAGGCCGGCACTTCCACGATTGCTCATGTAAGTGACTTGATGCAACCTTCATCGAATGATGCGTCGAAATTCGCCGCTACAGACTGACCTGTGTGCACCAGCGCGCCTGCTTTCCCGACCGTTCCTATCATCACACTCTTCCACGTCACTATGAATGGCGCGGGTCTATCAAGGCGCTGATCTGTCGGTCAGGGCGGCGACAAAGAAGAAAACGCGCAAATCACCAGAGCCCACAACCAGCGACGCCCCAGCCGACGCCGAACAAAACGATTCACAGCCAGAGCTCGAAGACAGCAATGCGCCATCCGCCGCTGAGAACGACGATGACACTATTGGCCACGAGCTTCAACAGATCCTCGATGGCGCCGGGAATGGCGAGAGTGCCTTGAAAAAGTATGCTGCTCTGTGGAGAGATCACCGCACAAGAGATGGAACCAGCTCCAAAATCGAGGGACATGCGAGACATGGGGACGTCGCAAGGGCAATGCTAAGGAACTTCTACGACATTTACGCGCAGAAAGGAGTCACGAATAAAGACATTCGGTCCAACGTCAACATCATCTCTTCGGAGAAATTTGAATGGCATCAGGAGGTAGGGCCGCTGCAATACTATGCGATCTTCGGCCCTTGTGGGCTCTCACGAACTTTCATGGAACGTTTTCGCGCGCTCGCCAGCATGCGCTCACATACAGACGAGGCGGGCCTGGACACAAGGCAGGCTGACAAAGGTCTTACGTTTGGCCAAGCTCTCACACTGCTGCTCGAGGCGCGCACGCAGCGAATGAGCGCGGCGGTTGGTGTTCGTGGGAGCGACAAGCATGCTGAATGGCAGTGTCACGATTGTCACACGGCAGCTGAGATGGCACGGGAGCGATTTGGCATGGTCAGCGCACAAAAGCCTAGCAGGAAACGCAAGAAGACGCCCGAAGCAGCAGAGGCCGATGCCGGGAACGACGCCGATGGAAGAGCACAATCAGAGGAGCGTTGCGACTCTGTCAACGGCGAAGGGAACGATAGTGGAAGGTTAAAGAAGCGGCGACTCAACGACAAGGATGTCAATGGCACAACTTCAGGCGACTTGGAGAATGCTGATGTAGACGAAGGTGTCGCATCACCCGAGATTGGTCGGTCGCGCGAATCGGCGCTGCCTGATGAGTCAGATGCCGATCTGGGTTTGGGTGGTAGTTTCAGCGAGGACGACACTGGAGGCTTCTTTGATGGTGGTGATGACGATAGTATCAACATGGGAGACGAGGCACTTCAGGCAAGGTTTCGGTTTCGCAAGCAACCGCTGTTCGGCCCGCTGTTCGGCCCAGGGTCCGCGGGGCTGCCTGCAGCTGTACCTGGGTCGTCGCGTTTTCCGACACAAGCAACGCGTCAACGACATTCTGATGCGCAACAGCTGCCCTCTGAGCTCGACGCCGACCAGAATCTGCCAGACGATCCTCCACCACCGCCATCGCCACCCATTGCTCGAGTCTCCGACGCCGCCACTGACACTGACGCCGACGCCATGCCGCCTGCCTTGAAGCGACATGCGGTGGATGCTCTGGCATCTGCACGTCCCCGCGCACGTGCCAAACTCGCTGGTGCCGTGACGCGCTTCAAAAACGAACGACTCGCGCCGCATGCGCGAAATGGAGATGGATCGCAAGGTGTGCAGCTTGCCCAGCCCTTCCTGGCTGCCTTTGCCTCCGTGTACGGCTATTCTGTCGACGACTCGCACAGCAGGAGCAGGCGCACTGATCAAGGCGGAACGACGGCGGAGGTGCGAGACGACACCGGGCAGAATCCATTCGTGACGGTGCACAGCCAGGGTACATCCACGACTCCCTTCTACCTTGTCATCCTTCGCAGTTCGCTTGCCGGGAATGAGCATCCTGCCGACGCCGACGCAGAACCACGATGGCTCGTCTCCTGCCTGCAGCTCGGTGGCCCCGAAGCAGATACACAGATCACTGCTCTCTGTTCGACTGGCGCACTCTCGCAAGAAAACCGTGCGCACTTGCGCAATGCTCTGCTGACTGCCCTTCCTCCCGAGCGTGCGAGCGACGTCAACGCCATCCCGCTCGAGTCATATGCAGTCGAAGCTCTACCTACCTCTGCAGACACGGAGGACCACGATCCCACAGATTTGGTCAAATCTGTCGCTGTCGCCGCTTGCATGATCGCCGACACCCGCACGGAATCTCACATCTCCATTTGGGCCTGGGTTGGGGCCATGTCGGTGGTACTCAGCCCCCCTTCGTCCCGCATCACCGAATTCGAGACTTGGGTTGAATTGCCCGCTGTCCTCGCAGCCGCTCTCAAAACACCCAGTCCAGCAGCTGCTCACCGCTGCTCACTCGACACAATTGCAGCTGGTCTTGCCATGTTCACCGCCGAAACTGCAGACATCGACAAGGAGACCCAAGCAGTTCAGAGATACGTCGAGGAGTTGCAGCGCATTCGTGCCTCAATTGAAACAATGGAGAGAGAGTCACGCGCAGCCCCCGACCCTGCCAACCTCGAACTGCTGGACAGGAAGATCCGTACTCTCGAGACGACAGTCCAGAGTTTGCGGGACTGCGACGAAGACACTGCAACGATTCAAGCGGCCTTGGAGCGCATTCAAGAGCAGCGCAGACAAGCTGCACAGCTCACTCCGACGGTGCCCAAGTCTCTTCGCGATTGCCGCGTCTGGGCTGATATGAGCGTTGGAGCGGCCTTGTCGGAGGTGCAGCGGAGTGAGAAACAGAGGCAAGACATGTTTGCTCAACTGGAGGAGATGCTGCGACCAGCAATGACTCTTGCGCAGACGGAGAGAGCGAGGCCATTGCCTCGTTGAGAAGAACATCGGCTTGGCTGCTGGGAGCATAAGCATGTCAAGAAGCCTGCGGGTCGGGCCATATTGCTCGGAAGCATGGCATACATTATCTCGACAGACCTTCATGTTGTACGAACGAACGTCGTAGGCAATTGCTAAGAAGCTGCCGCTGTGCTATACGTAGTGATAATTAATCTTGTACGACTAGAATTGTGTTCCAATTCCCCACCGCCGCCGCAACCAGTGAAACTCGTTACACGCCATGCAGCCTCAAGGGTCGTCGCGGACGACAGTCTTCGCGAGATTCTCTTCCACGTCAAACCAGAAATTGTAACATCAGACCGAGAAAGAGAAACAGGTCAAGACGAATTTACATGACTTTGTTCGTTGCGCATTTGTCAATGGTCAAATTGGAGCAAAACAAGCCATTCGAGCGAAGCTTTTGGAACTGACTTGCCATATGTATGATGCTTCGATTTCACAACGCTCGCTCGAAATTTGGCTGGTGCATACTTTTCGCGAGGACTCTCACCGTCCGTGATAACTTGGGTTCACATCGTTGAGTAGATTTCTTGCAAACTGGACCCGTGTTGACTTTCTGTGTCGAAATCGTCTGCAGCGAAGTAGACATTGAGACGGAAATTCTGGTTTCCTATCGGCAGCGGGATATCTATAGTTTCGACATCACCAGCGGCGACTTTGTCTATTCGTCTTGCGTAGTTGGCGCGAGAATCAACAATTGTGCGAAGCGCTTCGGAGAGAAGAGTCGTAATATTACGATGGCGCCCTCTCACTTCGTAATTTTACGAATTCTTCCACGCTTTGAGTCTCTCTACGGTTTGAAATTTAGGCCTGTGACTTACCATTCAGGCCCGAGACACGTTATGGTATGCTGAGGGGCCATTGGAGATCCATGATACGAAGGCATGAAATATTCCCACGAAAAGAACACCACGCCAAGTATCGTTATGTTGTGCAGGAGCGGAGGAGCGATATCGTGGCACACTAAGCAAGACTTGAAGTTACATTCTATCCTACACAAGCCTCCAACATTGAGGGACTTGGAACAATCACAACGGCATAGTTGCTGACAGTGTCGTTCTCGTTAAGCCGGCTGCTGGAGTCAGTAATAGACGTCCTAGCCAACACTGTGCTTGTCGGCTAGACTCTCAGATTCTTCGACTCTCGGATTTTCAGGTCCTCGGGTTCTTCACAATCCCTGGACAGGAATGTCTTTCCTTTCAGAATTTTTGGGCCTTAGATTTCCTACTCGCGAGAATCTCTCCGTGTCAGATTTCCCAGTCCTTAGACTTCCTAGATTCTCTCCTCCTAACAATCCTTATATAGTCCCGGGACTCTTTTCGCATAAGATTTATTCGGCGTGAGATTTGAGATTCTTTTGATGCGAGACTCTTTCAACATGACATTCTTTCGACATGAGATTCATTCGGCACGAACTTCTCTAGACAAGTGATTCTTTTGGTATGACTCCTCATTCGGCATGAGATTAATTCGGCCATGACATTCATTCCGCATAGGATTATTTTGGTATAGGATTCATTCGGTATTAGATTCATTCCGCATAGGATTCTTTTGGTATTAGATTCATTCGGTATCAGATTCATTCGGCATGAGATTCACTCGGCATCCTCGGCATCAGACTCTTCTAGCATGAGACTCTTCTGGCATGAGACTCTTCTAGCATGAGACTCTTCTAGCATGAGATTCTTCTAGCATGAGAGACTCCTTTGATATGTGATTCTTTCGATCCGAGAAAACGTTTCGGCTAGGCCAGAATCGTCCGCACATTTGAATTGCCGCCAGAAATCAACATTTCTATCGACGACAATAGTGACAGCCATAGCGACGATAGCGACAAAAAGCAGAAGGATCGGAGGTCTTACAGCAAGGGGAGATAAGGATGTTCCTCAAAGACAGGATAATTGTCCAAAATCTGAGTGCACTCAGAGACATGACTACTCACAACACATCGTGAGGTTCTTGATTCCCGCTTGGAAAGCATTGTGTTCTCAGACTCATTCGTAGCAGACCGAGCACCCTTGATAATCAAACGCCTACCTCTCGAGCTTCTGACACGTCGGAAGTCGCAGAGGACTTGGGGAGCTACATATCAGAGCTGCTGTCTCGTACATTAGGTTGTGCTTCGTCCGGCTGAACCGCTGCTTGCCTTTCCACTGTAGCAGCGTGCTTGGCGGTTGTGACCTCCACGTCAGCGGACTGGTGGGCTGGAACAGGAGACTTGATCGTTGGTCCATTTCATGAATGCTGGATAAATGGTGTCGCATTTCAGCCTTGAATTTGTAGAACATCCCACTATAAATAGCGCAGTGTATTGCCGTGGCGAGGAGCAAATGATCAAAATGCGCTTGATGCATACACCATGCATATCCAGGTGGATGGCTTCAGGTGCAGGTGTTGCATCGTGGCTTCGCCTTCCATGTTCTCACAGCACAAGGAACATTCGTCTTCGCAGTCCGCATCAAGTCCGTGCGACGACTGCCAAATGTGATAGGAGCTCTCGCGGTCGCCGTGTATGGAAATGCCGGCAAGAAAGACTCACGCTTTTGCCGTCTCTCGATGCGTGAAAACGCGGCATTCATCGACCTCTTGATTCTTCCGCACGTGGTTCTGGAATCCTTAAGCAACGTGGGCAAGCCCTCCTCTTCGCCGCTCACCTAGCATCATCATTCTCGAATGCGCTCCTATGGATTGAAGGTGTTGGAGAAAGTTGCGCATGTGAGTCAAAAGTCAGGAGGTGCGATGGTGTCGCGACTCCACGATGACACCTAGCTCGCATCGCATTGTAAATGTATATTCGAGCAAGTGTGCCTTCGAAATCGATCTCTGCCTCCTTCAGGCGAGGCATAAGCATTTTGCTCCTCGCCTCTGCGGACTCTGGCGACTAGACTTTTAGTCCGCATGACACACACATACTTTGTTGGCGGCATACGTTGTCTTGTTGGTCAAGCAGATGGGGGGTTTTTTTTCAGCTCAGCCTCGAACGCCAATCGTACCAGCTTGGCGTCTGGCTGGATCCTGCTAGGCGCAGGAAGATTGGACAGAACGGTAATGGGGCATGGCATGGCGGAGCAATGTTGATGACGCTAGTCTCCGCTCGAAGAAGTCACAGCGAGCTAGACTGGGCATGCTATAGAGGAGCTTTGGTTAAAACTCCTGTTTGTTCTCTTATCCCGCGGTAATAAGGAGACGGACAAGAATCCGGAGCCAAAATGGATGCGCGATCCTTGGCCGCAATTTTGAATCATGCCAGCAGCGGTGCGAAGAGATTGTTCTGCGAATAATGGGTGGCACTTGGTCTCATAATACTCATATGCACCTCGTATTGGCCTCTTCAAATATCAGATGCCCTTCAATCTCAACTCAACGGAGCTTGATAGGAGGATTTGCATTCTGGTCTAGGGAGGATTGTGGCTGCCGATGCGATGACTTGAGGTAGGTACGGATGAATGATGTGCGCTGGGGAAGGCTATCCAAGGAGTCATTAACGACGTGCTGGGCTTGTGCTCTGAAGGTGCGGGATGCAGAGATTTGCACCCTTTGGTCGTGAGACCTTGGCTCACGGTAGCTGTGGAGGCAGAAAATGGTGGTCCGATGGCAAGTTGCTATGGTGTAGCGGTGCGCAAAGTGGAACTCCGGGCCAAGCAGGTCTGTATATGTCAAAATGAAATCAGTCGTTCCTCTTGCTCAAACTCTGCCATTGGTGCTGGCGGACTTACTCCCAACATATCAAGCTTCGACGACCCAGAACTCCATGGCGACGCACGAGGCCTGGGTTTCATACATAGTCTCTTTCTTCTTCATGTTGCGCAAGTCGCAAAGGAAGAGCTTGATAGCTCATACAAAACCGGTTGCATGTTCTTGCTCGCGATAGCTTTCCCCTAAGCTTACTGACTTCCGGATGCACGTTGTGCACTGGATCGCTGATTCTGGATTCTGTAGACCTAATCTTTTCCCAGTGCATGCTATGCCGACCATGCCGGCAATCTGGCTGCTTCGAAAGCCTCGTTGAAGAGTCGACATCAGGACGGGACTGAGAAGCTGGAGAACGTGAGCCATGGTTGTGGGCAGCAACACCAAGCAATATGATTTTGTCTTAGAGGTGGGCAGTAGGGAGGGAGTCTTGGATATGCGGGCTCCGGAGCATGACAAGTCCTGCTTTCATGGGGCCGACTCTCGAAAAGCTGGTTTGGCCTTTGTAACGCGAGCATGTGTAGGCTCGCTCGAGCTGATAATGAGTGAATTGGGATTGTTGGTCGCTGAATCTCGGTGCATGGTTTGCATGCGATGCCCACATCAGACTCATACACAACCTTGTTATGCGCTTGTTGCAGCCGTCGCGCCTGATGTTCCGAAAGCCGACAGGTTGGATGCCGCCGCTGTCGAAGCGCGGTATCGTAATAAACTTGGGACAGGAATCCAAAGAAAATGTATAGTTCGAGGCACTGAAGGAAGCGTTGCCCTTTTGATTAGCGAACATAGACCGCATGCGTGAAGATGCCAAGAACAATACCTCGGAGACATACTGGCCGCAGGCTCCCTCCTTCGAAAGCCTCTCCTCTTCCTTTGATAATGCAGTAGTAAAGTTGACTCACAAGCTGGTTGATGCTGCTGCAGACTTGAAGTGGTCTTTGTCGTCGACATGCTTCTCCCTGTTGACAGCATGAACATCAGCAGAAACTTTCTTGGAGGAGGTATGTTGGATGCCGAGGGTCATAAACATTTCGTACATACATACGACTGGTGCTGGAAATGCTGGCAATGCAGCCCTCCACATGTCAGACTTGGCATTTCCGAGCTGGAAGAGTGCAGTGGGTACACGACGTTACGGTAAACGAACTCGCTGCAGCTGTTGCAGCAACTATCGTGAAGGGCATCGGCATGCTTCGCGCCGTTGTCGCCGAAGAAGCCTCGATCGATGTTGTCGCTCGGATATCACCATCGGAAAGGTCGCCAGCGCGTGGATTGGTCTTCCGTGGATCCAGGCTGGTGATCGCGTGGTATCAGCTGGCGGAGATGGATGGAGATACGTGGAGTCATCGAACATGCAAGTGAGAGCGTGTGGAAGAGATTGATTCATTCCTGCAAGTGCGGAGTAGATCTGATATGCTTGACCACTGGCCGAGAACTGTCAAGGTCATCCACCATGTCCTTGACACTGGCAGTGACGGAATTGCTGTATCCCGTATCCCGCCATTTCCGGACTGATGTGAAATGCGAAGGAATCACGGGAGCAGGAGGTGTTCGAGGTAACAGTCTCGCTGACTTTGACTGGTGCGCATTTCTTGTATGCATTGAACTTTGGACATCGTTCTGGCCACCATCTCCTCGCGAACAACTTCAATGTCGAGGAAAGACCTCTCGTAGCAAGACCTCACTGAGAACTCCCCCTTATCTTCTTCTCTCGTCTCTTGCTCTCCTGGCTCCTGCAGCCGTGACTTCAAGTCGCCGGCCCGAATGACGGAGACTGCTTACTCGTCTCTGTGGCTGTTTCTTTCCTCCTTGTCCTCCGACGAGGGCGTTTTGCGAAAGCCTTACTTCCGCCTGTCACGCCTGATTCGCCCTGCTCGATCTACCATACCAATTTTCGACTTGGGCGCAGTGCCGTCTCTTTCTGCATCATCACCCACCATTCTTCGCCCGAAAGGGAAAGCCCATTCGCTGTGATGCTGTTTTCCCTCCTCGTCGAGAAAGGCGTTTTCTCGGTATGCCGCGCTCGTGTCTGACGTGCGTGTAGTCGTTTGGCGTAGTAGCATTCAAGAGCATGCGCATAGCAGAGTTGGTGCCAAGGCACGTGTGCACGCTCTGGCATCCTGAGGCAGGGTGAGGCATCACGTCCATACGCTCTCGCTATCGCACAATAACGTGCGAATGCTCTGTTGTGGTGAAGCATGACAACGATGAGGGGCAAGAGGATAAAAAAGATGTGTGTGCAGGCAGGCGGGGATGAGATTCTGCGTACTTTTACGAAGAAGCGGCGACGTCTGCGTAATATTACGAAAGAACCTCCGCCCTCACGGACAGCTGTCGTAATATTACGCGAAACTCACCTTCCGTGCCATGTCATTCTCCCCGCCGATCGCATTTGCTCGAACGAGTGCACTTGTATACCTGAGCCATTGCTCGCGCTTTGGTGACAACAAGGGCAGAGTTGAAGCATATAAGTAGAGAATTGGCTCAACCTGTACGGAGTAACACATCCGGCATATGAGCTCTGCGTGAGAAGTTCTTGGGATTCTCGTATCAATAACACTTTAAGTCATTGTCATACTCTTTGTTCGTAACTAATGCTATCGAGTCTTGCGAAACTCTATATGCTCCTGATGAGATACCATACGGCCGTAAATGCAGTGGTCATCATGCCCAATTTCTCGCTGATTCCTCTCCAAGCCCCAAAGCTGCAGCCAAGCTCCCCTCATGCAGACTGTTCTCATCAAGACCATCTCTTATGAGTCCAGGCTATCCTCATCAAAAACCCAGAGCTGCATCCACTTCATCCTCGTCAAAACCAAAATCCTCGTCCACATCATCTTCACCCAGAGCCGCACCTACTTCATCCTCACCCAGAGCCGCACCCACTTCATCCTCATCCAGACCCAAAGCCGCATCAACTTCATCTTTACCCATGCCCGTCACTGAGTCCAAATCCACCTCCTTGCCCTTCCCCATCATTCTCATCCTGTGCTTGCTGTGCTTTCCACCTCGACCTGCAAGATCATTAGTATATTTCGCAAACTTCCCATTGCGACCACCCCAAATCTCAGCCATGTCTTTGATCCCGATTCCACCATCTCCACCTCCACCCACACTCTTCTTGTTCTTCCTACGCTCCGTCTCCAACTGCATTTCCAGATTTACGATGTTGGACTTGGCCAAACCAACAAAAGATTGCGTCGCTGCTAGAGCATCCTCAGCGTGCTGGGCACGGGACAACAGGATTCTGATCTGCTCCTGTTTCTCGGACAAATCCTGCTGCATCTTGGCCGCCTGGATTTCGGCAGCTTTTTCCCGAGCTTCGACTTCGCGTGCTCGAGTTTGCAAAGCAGCGTTCTGTTTGACCAGATCCTGCGAGCGTTCCTTCTCCGCATTCTTGGACAGTGCTTGCATGAATGCCTCGACATGTGCTCCGAATGCTGGGAGAGGGTGCTCTTTTGGGCACGAAGGAGGAGGAGGAGGCTCCTTGACCAGACCTGCCTTGCCATCCAACTTGCCCTTGACGCGCTTTGCCTCCAATTTGACCAGTTCCTTTACCAGCCAAGTCGGACCGTGAGCATGATCGGCAGCACGGATAGGACGCATGCCCCTCTCCCAAGGAGTCACGTCCTTGGGCATGGAGATATCGCCATTCCAGTCGGGATTGTTAAACCAGCGCTCACTCCAGCGAGCCCACTGGCAGACCCATCCGGTGCCTGATTGATGTTCTTGAAGAGCAACCATGGGTTTGTAGGAAGAGACACGGCTGCGGAGGGCAGAAAGGGTGCGGGTGGCGGCATCTGCGTATGCTTCGACGGGAAGTTTTGGAGCATTGAGTTGGTCGAGAAGAGAGGCTAGGACGTCTGGCTTTGGCCAGTTGTGAGCAGAGACTTGATGTTGGGAGCAGAAGCGCCAGATGATACGAAGGGCATCAGGAGACCAGACGATGCGTCCTTGGTGAGCGACGAGTTGACTAATGGTCAGGTTCTGGAAGGCTTCTTCGTGTTGAAGGTAATCTGCTTCGGAGGCAGATGAATGGGTAGTGGATTCGTTGTCGGAATCCATGGCGGGCGGGATGTGTGGGTTGGGGAAGAGGAAGTTGGAGGAGTTTATGAGTTGGAGGAGTTTATGAGTTGGAGGAGTTTATGAGTTGAAGGAAGATGATGGGGTACATGTACATATATATAAGGGATCGAGCTGTACGATACCTGAGATGAACGTCCATATATCGTTGTCGGATGCAGGTGTTGTTGCAGATGTCTGACCTTTCCGATGATTATATCTGCCGCAGACCGTGCATGATGCATGTCGAGTACATGTCCAACATAGACGATGGATGATGGATGATCAATGAGGTGGGCATATAAAGCACGAGAAGATATTCATGTATCCACGCTATTCACACCACCTTCATCGCCTGCACCTCAGCTCTTCTTCCATCCTAGCAGACAGCTGCAGTACATGTGGGTGGTCAACATGGCTCGCGGCTCTGGCAAGACTGCTGCCAACCCACCGGCTCCCTACAATCACCAGGCGCTCACCGAGTACCTGAGCAGCAAGTGCAACCCAGTGGTTCTGACGCCGAGCGAGCTGAACAAGTGTTATCGCATCACGCTTCCCAACTGGGCTGCAGGGCCAGGACAGCGTACGGAACAGGTGCGCCGCCACAAGAACTTGGTCGAAGCGATTGCGCGCAAGCACCATGTCGAGTTCGATCGAACGCGCAAGTCGCTCATCGATGAGGCCGTCGATCAGTTCGTCGCCGCTTCCGAACCGCAGCCACCGTCGCCAGACATGTTCGGGCTCGGGGGAGGAAGAGGTGGTGAAGTTGACACCAACAGCGGCGAAGAGGACAGTGTCGGCGGAGATGTCGCTGGCGCTGGCGCTGGTCACAGCGAGGCGGCGAGCGATTATGGCAGTGGAATGGATGTCGATGGTGGAGCGGCGGGCTCGGCGGCGGCGGCGGCGGCGGAGGATTTGAGAGCGCTGAACGAATATCGCGATCAACTCGATGTCGCTCGCGCTGCCCTCAACCAAGAGCGGCAGGCCTGGGAGCGAGCACACGCCGCGCGCCAAGCACAAGCCCAGAAGCTGGACGATCACGTGGCCCAGCGGCGTGCGGACATGGAGCGGCTTCAAGTGCAGCTTCAAGAGCTCGACCAAGAAGTCAGCCACAAGCAGACGAATGCCGAGAAATTGCAGCAAGATGTGTCTACCAAGCATCGTCGCGTCATTGACCTCGACAAAGACATCGCCATCAAGACTCGTCGTGCGCAGGAGTGGGACAAAGTCATAGCCGACAAGAACTCCGACTATGAACAGCTGCAACAGAAGATGGAAGCCGCAGTCAACAAGAAATCCGAGTATGAACTCGACAAAGACATCGCCAGCAAGCGTCGTCGTGCGCAGGAATTGGACAAAGTCATAGCCGACAAGATCTCCGACTATGAACTGCTGCAACAGAAGATGAAAACCGCAGCCAAGAACTCCGACTATGAACATGACAAAGACATCGCCAGCAAGCGTCGTCGTGCGCAGGAGCTGGACAAGATCATCAGCGACAGAAAGTCCGATCACGAACAGCTGCAAAAGAAGGTCGCGGAGTACAAAGCCCACATTGAACAGCTCCAAGTCAAGATTCGCGAAGAAGCCTCCAAGCTTCAGCAGCTTGAGCAGGATGCTGGCGATAAAGAGCGCCAAGTCCAAGAGCTGCAAGAAACAATGACCCAGACCAAGCTCAACAACCAGCACACGAACGCCGACGATGATGGCCGCCGCTCCACCCTTCCACCCACCTTCCTTCCCCCGGCCCTGCAGGTCCGCCTCGACCGTATCCGATCTTCCCCTTCTTCTTCTTCTTTGCGCTTGAAGCGAGTCCTCCACCGTCAAATCAAAGACCATGCCAAGACGCTGGATCACCACCATGTCGAGCAGCTTTTGGAGAGCATTGGCAAGAAGGTCGAGGTCGGATCTCTGATTCCAGCTCTGCAGGACTTGAGACAGACTGTGGTGTGTGTTTCCAAGGGTTTGGAGGATTTGTGAGAGCCATTGGCCAGGGCAAGATGGAAGAAGGTAGGATCTACAGTACCGAGATATAACGAGACATTCCAATGCGAGGCAGTTCCTGCTCTTTATCTTCTGTGATGTCGATACCGACACTCACCCTCCCTTTCTGCCACCAGTCTCGTACTATGACAACTTGAGAAGGTGCACGTGACTGAATCGCTGACGACTTCAGCAGTCTGACCCAGCCTGCAACTCAAGCTCTATCTTCACTCAGACTTGCTGGCGGAATTTGAATTGCTGAAGACTCCATCAATCTCATCAATTGGCTCAAAAGTGTCACTTCAGGCGCATACCCTTTTGACGATGGCCTACGATACGCGGCAAGACTCTGCTTGCTTGGAAGTTGCCATCTCGGCGCCTCGGGAGGGTATCGATTTGGAGGAAACTGGCACATTTAGTACGATTGGCGGTGCGCGCAGTTCCGGACGTCGGCAGGTCGGCAGATCAGCAGTCAAGATTAATATTCACTCGATCCCACAACACCTGGACATCCACCCATTCCCTGCCACAATCGACCGGACACAGCATATTGTCGACTACTTTCTGCGATATACGCCCGCTACCACTCTGAACTCCCCCGTCCTCTAGAGTGGCTTCTGAGTGGTGCGGCGGTTGAGGGTCACACAGTAGCGCAAGCTGATGAAAGATCGGAGAGGACTGCAGGCAGCACTTCTCGACCGCTTCTTACGCAGACATGCACCATCGCAACTACACTTACCGCTCGGCATCTGCGCAACCTCTCGCAACCGACGAAACTCCAGCTCATACTCCGATACCGCCAAATCGCTGGTCTCCTCCATCATCGTGCCAGTACAGCTGCAGAGTCGCAGCACGAATTGCCTGCGCAGAGTTCAAAAGCTCGTGCTCATACTGCTGTTCCCTTTCAAGCCATCAACTTCCGGCCTTGCTGGATCTGCGCTTTTGCATTAATTTGGTTCATGAGCTTGCAGATCATGGTTAAAATCAGTCGTCAGCGATTCTCACCAGTCACCTCCTGGACCGATGACGTTGATCAACTGAGGCACAGCTTGCTCCCTCCGGGTCTTGTGTCTAGTCACGAGATGGAATGCACAGTCGCATCGGAAGCGGCTGACCTACTTCTTGCACCTCCTTCATCGTTGTTGCGCTAAGGACCTTCGGCTTCTCAGGCGTGCAAGTCTTCAAGCACAAACTTGCGCTGGATGACTCGCCAGAGGAACCAGAAGAGGCGATCGCTCGCCAGAAGATGCCAGACGACCAGCATGATGCCCTCCTGTCGTCGACAGTCCATCAACACAGTGCGAGTTTTGGTGGTACGACTTAACACAACTTCAAAAAGCATATTCGCACGCTTGTAATCATCCCTGTGAGCTTTGATTACTGGAGAAAACCATCGGTCGTCGGACCACTCCAGATGGCCCAGCATAATGCTTTCCTGGTTCATGTGGGTGCTAGCCAGCCCGACAAGCTTCAGTAGCTCCGTCATCCTTTGGATCCAAGTTTCAGATGCCTTCCGCTTCCAGCGTTCTCGCTTCTGACTCCAAACATATTAATCATGCTAGTGGTGGTGGTCTTTGACGTGCATCGCTAGGTGGTTGGCTTACATATTGCAACCATGGCGTGCTGAGCGAGGAGAATCATGGCAACTGGCCGCGTTAGGCGCAAAACAATACTACCTGCCCCGAGAAATGCAACTTCGGTCGGCGAGATAATGCAGAACCATTGCCGGACATTGAAACCACTGCAGCTAATTTACTAGGATCGACGATTTGAACGGATCTCTTCAGTCTTCAAGATCTCCGTTCTCGTTTTCTGGTCTCTGCCCATTTTACCGGAGCCCTCACCACGCCGCCATCGTTGCATCGACAGGACTCATGTGTTACAGAAGCACTCGTTACGACAGAAGCAATCGTTACGATGTAAGAAAACGGGACTCTCGGCAGGGCTTAGCGTATATTAGGGGTGAGGGCCTACGGGAAAAGAACACGATAGTGACGAATTGATAAGCGAAAGACGGCGATATAGCGCCGACGAAGATTCAGAAGTATGCAGTATAGTATAGCTATACCAAGTCAGATTCAGCAACGGACATATACCCTGCATCATGAATTCCATCCGAACCGAAAACATCTGGGATGCGCTTGACGAGCGGCCTTTCGTCCACCAGAAACTGTGGGAAATGATACCCAAATGCCCGGAATGCCTAGACTCGACTTCCTGCTAATCTACATATCCATACCAATGACGAGGTTCAATTAATGCCTGTCGAATGCCGCCGCATCAAACGAAACTCCCTACCGACCAGCCAGATCTCTATCGCATTAATATGCAAGACTTTCTTTTCGATACCGATTTCAAGGTTTTGAGGCTTGCAACGCCTATATCGTACTCAAGGCGAGTCGCTATACAAGCAAAAACTGGCCTAAATGCCACCAAACCTCGAAAGTAGTAGGTATTATGAAGATCGAGACCCACAAAGGGATGGCGCTCGAAAGAACCGCCCGCCTCTGTCCTCCCGCTGAAGAAGTTGTAAGAGATGATAATAATTCATCGAATGCCTACCTGACTCGACTTCTCGCTAGCTTCGATATTGCATAGGCTGGAGTTTCGATCTGTGCCTATCTATCGAAGTGCCGCCGGATCCGTTTCAATTAGTACAATTCCATCCTAGTTACTTGCTTTGCGAATTCTCCTTCTCGGAACAGTGACTCTATCGACAACCGGGGAGAAGAGGTGACGACGCTTGCGGCTCTTTAATGGCAACGGGTCGGGAAATGTACGACTCTCCTCTGCTATATAGTTGGCATTGGCAATTGATAGTAAGATACGACGACAGCTATCCATTGAGTGTAATACAGAAAGCACCTCGAAGGAGGCGTTGGGTGTCTTTAAGTATAGCCATTCGACAATAATCGCTTTCTCTGCGGCCTTCTTTTCCGCTTCAGCTATGTCCGCCTTGCGTTTGTTCTCTATAATGTCTATGTACGCGCTCGCCTCTTTGTAACAACTACGCTTAATCTCGTCAATTAGCTCGCTGAGCTGAAACGGACTGCTTATGCTATGCGATGACCTTGGTGGACCAGTACCCCGTGAACTCTTGTGGCTCCTACCGTAGCAGGCCTTGGCCAGTAGTCACACTCTCCTCTCACGTCTCTGGCGAGTTTGCGGCGGTGAAGACGTTGCAGTTGCTCCAGAGCTTGCGGTCCTCTAACATTGACATCGAAGGTCGATCGAACATGTACTGATTAGACCAGCCTGGCTACTTTGTCCAGGCGCTATAGGAGCCGCGCCAATTCTGAAGCGTAGAGAATACGAGAGCTGAACGAGTCTTCTAACTGGGAGTCTTGAGCTGGACGCTCTGGAGTGACTGCGGCGCAGCTAAGCGATTTAGCAGGGAAGACGTACGTCCCTCATTGGCCATATCGTTACTTTTCTAACGCTTTCCTGTGAGAAGTAATGGAAAGCATCATCCCGGACGCTAGCAGAAGCTGCGTCGAGAGTAAGGACAGACGGCGAGCAGCGGAGGTTGGACTGCTGCCTGCTTCTTTGATCTTTCTGGTTAGACTTCTGTCTTTTCGGCAATGGCGCTGTCATTTACCAACGCTCTCGTGATCATGAATGCGAGGGATCTATACGACGTGAACAACAAAACCACCATGCATCTCATCTTGATCGCGCCGTAATACAAAGCAGATCGATATCCCATCCTGGTCATCGAATTATTGGCGAAAGCTTGTCCAGACTCACACTACTTACTTACTCTGGGTATCCTTTTATAAGGTCATGCGATGTATGTGATGTCGAATTAGACCTAGAAGATCGATTGATAGCAGCAGATCAAGGTACAGTCGCTCGATACTCATGGCGAGAGGAAGCAGGTTTCGAGAAGTAAGTGAATACCAAGTCTAACCCGGCCAGCGAACGTATTGCTATAAGAAGATGCATCGTCGAGTACAACAACATGTCACGACAGGAGCATAGTAAGTACCCAGACCAATGTAAGAGCCCTGGCGATGCTTTTACCTCCCGTGGATCAAGCAAGGACCGGTCCAGCGCTGTCTCGCTTTCGCCCTTGTACGATGGAAAAGACACATCGCAGCGTGCGAATGATGAACATACGCTGCCTGTGGCTTGGGATGAATGGGCATTATAGTGGTTGATGGAACGACCAAGGCAGGATGTAGACATAGAGCGAGGAATTGGCAGAGAGGCTGAAGCGAATCCAAACGGCGACGTGTTGGTTGGGCTATTAGAGATGTGGTGTTGAAGCTTCGATAATGATTATTGGTGTTCCGATCGCTGCCACTGTCTGTGAGCAGATGAGAAATCAGGATGATTGATGGATGTGTGACCTCTGCGTTCTGCATGTTGATCTTGTACGTTGAGTTTTGGTCTCTGCGCTGTGGCGGTGCTTGATTCTGTAAAGAACTCTTGAAGTGCCTGCGGTGCGGTGCATGCTTCATCGCTGCGCCATTGGACTGATTTTAATTGAGGGTATCAGATGCGAGTAAGCTTAGACCGAAAGGCACTGCTAGGCGTTAGAACCCAGATTTCCATTCCTTCTTTTCTTTTCATTTTGATCGCTTGTTAGTCCGCGGTATATGTCAAGAGGAAACTCATCAGATCATTCGTGCGGGCGATTGGGCCGTCTATTTGACACGAGGGCTATTGTACACGAGGGCTTGCTGAAGGATATCGTGCTCGCCACTTGACATACCTGTGTGGGCGTACTCCAGCTGGGTTGAAACGTTTCCCAACCCATTAATGTGTTCGACTCGGCCGGTACCGTATGTCGCTCCTCGTAGGGTTGATACCGTCACTGCGCCCGGAGTAGCTGATGCAAGGCTCGAACAGCTGATGCTGATCGCATCGCCGATGTGTCGCCAGAACACAGCAAGCGCATGCATTTGGGGGATCGTGAATGGCCGCCATTCATAAGTGCGTACACAGTCGATATGGACCAGGGCAGACATGGCCACAGTGTACAGCAGGGCCTCGTTTGAGATCCTGTCTGCTCGTTGATACGGATGGTGCATAGAGATGCCTGGCTGAATTACTTTCTCCTCGTTGGCAAATCAGGCGTGTCAGCCTCTTTTCCGACCCAGAGAAGTCCATGTGCACTGTGGCTCGCAATAGAGAACTGGGAGCATCTGGTGGAAGCACTAGGATGCTTCGGCGACCTTCGATTCGATGCATTGTCGTTCTTCTCCGTCTTTGGCGACTTCTGGGCTATCGAGAATCAGCGTCGAACCGGGTTGTGAGAAGATGCGTGCATGCTTGTTGACTGAGCATCAGAGAGCGAGTCTATGGATGGTCCTTCGAAGCTTCATACACCGACTTTGCGAGTCCTGCATGCGAGACAGCGGCACGCTTGACATCCTCAGTGGCATTTCTCAGCACTTATGAGATCCTCCCCCTTGAGCGCAGGACTGGTGGAGGCCGATGGCGGTCACTCCACCAATACAAGCTCTTCAAAACGGATTGTATTTACGCTCCTGTGGAGTACCGCCGACAACCTGCGCGACAACATGGAGTGTTTGTAAGCCAGCAGCACTTCCGATGGTCAACTGCTGGCTTGCCAATCGTCGCGCACGAATGGGTTACTTCCTGACTTGCCATTCTCACTCTTCCTCGTCCGTTTCAGCCATCTCAGCCATTCCATTCGTGCATTTAGCGCTCTCCTCTGTAAGAGCTTCTTGGTGAGAAGTGGTGCGCGAGACAAGATCCAGCAAGCTGCGCGTATCGGTCGGTTTGGATGCTGGCGGGTTTGACGCAGTTGGTGATGCACGCAGGCGAAGTTGCTGTCGATGGTGCTGCCAAGGCAAGAGAAACAGATCCATCCGACGCTGTATCTGTTGGAGTGTGAGCTGTGGTTCGTATGGAGATGTAGTGCTCACTGCCAACCATCCTCCAGTGGCAGCGAGTCTACCTACAATCTGAGAGAAAAATCACTCACCGCTCCCACTGCGTACACGTTGCCATCTCCATACATGAGCAAGTCGTCCCTCAATCCCCTCCATGATTCATCACCATCTCGTGGGAAGAACACAAGCAAGCGCACGCTCATGCTCGTCGCAGTCAATTGTCAAGCTCATGCTAGACTCCAAGCTTTTCCTACACAGGCCACGAGATCACAAATCCTCCCCGAGATGCCCTGTCAGACTGCACATGGTCGGCCATCCTCTGCGTGTTGAAGCCGCGTCGGCCGTGTCGGGAGCTCGTTGGGGACAATGTACTACGGCGCGCGGATTGGAGGTTTGGTGAGGCTGATCGATTTTGCGGCTGTCAGCTCTGCGCGCTTCTCGTGTTGATGTACATAGATGATGCTCGCGCTGAGCCTCGATGGTCCGGATTTGAGTTGGCTTGGGGCCAAGCCTGCACAATAGAATACCAAAGCCGACACTCCCTTTCTCATCATGGGACAACGACTAGTGAATCTTTCTTCACCTAATAAACGTCATTCGAATCGTCTCGACGAGGACAACACATCACGCCACATCAGAGACAGCCCAGAGTTCAATCTGCATGTCAAAGACAATCTGCTTGTCTTCTCTTAGATCTCGCCTGGGGCCTTCTAGATACTTGTCTTCATCTGCGATTCATATCAAACATTGAACGTCAAGGCCACATGAGATCTACATTGGAGATATAGACACTTCGTCATGCCCAACGTGCAGTCTACCCATTGCAACACTTGCCACCACATGAACGAAATCCATGCCCTGGGCGTCCATCTTTGAAAGTCCTTGGCGAGCTTCTCGACGTTAAAGTATTTATCTCCAGATTTGACGAATCTGCAACCCCCTGCGGGCGCTCGACTTGGATCTTAGCCCAGATTGCCAAAGTTCCGATAGGCACAGCCTTGGCACGTCTTTATAAGTCCAGGTATTCGCTGAAGGAAAGATTTGCCTCCAGTAGACGATCAAAGGCCCGGACTTTTGGTCTGGTATCCCATGCAGCATTCTTGGTGGAAACTTGGGCGTCCACGGAGCTTCTGGAAAGAGGAAGGCAGAGGCAGAAGATGGTGGGACATGGGAATAGGATGCTGGCGCTGGATACTTACGAGGAGGCTGACGACAAGGGCGTCGATGACATCTCTACGAGAGGACGATAACGTTTCTTGCACCGTATTCGTGCTAAACATGACCCCTTCACAGACGCAACGTCCCTTCCAAATCCGCGGTCTCCATAATCAACCACATTACTGCTCACTAGCAAGCATACTCTACCGATTGTCTTGTCTCTTCTGACTATTCCCACATCAGTAGCTGAAAGAGTCATAATCTCTAGCTGGCCACGGTGGGGAATGGCTACTTCAGTTCGCAAGGATTCAATAGTATCGCTCATATGACTCAGAACGTCCAGTTTGCAAAAGACTACTTGCTCGCCTATGTATACAAGCCCGCTCACATGGACGTTCGCGAGCTCTCAGCAGGCCGCTTCTTGCAACCGAGATGTCTGTACCCTTACTTACAATCGAATCCGTAAAAAGAAATTCATAGCGAGCAAGAATATTTACAAAGCTGAGACGTCCACAGTTGACGAATCCGAACCTAACAACCGAGCCTTGACATTGGATAAGATAAGATATTAAAGCATGTCGACTACCGATGCTAACAGTACGCTCCAATAGTCCGATAGCTCCAAGTCAAGTAATGCCAAGCTGGACATGGAACTCCGTAATTCCATTGCGATACTGAAAAGCGTCTAGAACTGGATCTGGACTGGGAAGCAGTTGCATAGTATTGTCCTTGTAGCTTGGAAGACTCGCGGATCCGGTACATACGAACATGGAGCGCCATGCAAGGAAGGATACCGACCTAGGAAAGGTTCAGAAGAATTGCTAGAGAACCCGGGGTGCTTTGCGCCGCATCGCTAGTAAGAGACAGCAAGCGCATCGAATCAGTCGCAGCGGATACTTAAGGTCTGCCGCACCAAATGCCTCGCATGCCCACGGTACCCAGTCTTAAGAGCTCTACGCTCCGCCTGGCTAGTCGCTTCAAGCCATTGGCGAGGTGCAAAGAACGAAACGGCTTCGAACATGTCGGTGTTTGGCGTAACGGCTAGCGAAGCCGTTGGCGCTCCCTATGCTGTTGGTGCTACTACTCGCACTTATCCCGAGGCCGATCGATTGGGTGCAGGAAGATATTATCATGCAGGAGATTGGTATACTGGATAGAGACTTTGTCGTACATCGATAGCAGACGAAGAGCGCGAACAGGTCTACATCCGACTGTTTCGGCTGCTTATTGTTCCTTTCATTTTGCTGGAACGGGACCTTCTTGAACATTGAAGATCTGCGAGGTTGTCATTCAGGTATATCGGAGTTTGTGGTATGATACCAATAGCACCCTTTTCTCATGCGCCGCTCGTGTATTGCACAGCCCTCACCTCAGGCCAGAAGCGCCTCAAGCAACCTCTGGCCTGCCGATGTCGTGTCCAAAGATCACCGGCGCTATTGCTTTGCACATCCTGCATATCGTGGGTCTTTGGTTGCCGTGCAGTTGGCAGCCTTGCCCTTGTAGGTGCCATTTGGACCGCATACACTGACACCTATGCCGCTCTCCCTAAACTCCTCCCTGAGATCTCGCGCCATCTTTACGAATGCAAAAGTCTTCTTACCTAGACTCTTTACACATGAGCTCGACCATCTTCGAATAGCTGTTTGCATACGTACCTTGCTAATCTGATGAGAAGAGCGAGGTTCACCCATGCAGAGGTCCGCGGCTCGAACGAACCAGAAGAACTTCGAGGTAATCGCATTCAGGACTACTCAAAATGAGCACCCGAAGAGACCTGGATCTGAAATATCGTGGAGGAGAAATGGGACAGAATGATTGTGGTACTCGAACACCGGCTGGCGACTATGTTTCGCTGTTTGCTTCGCAGGCCCACGATTAGCAGGAGCTGTCTTCAGCCGGGTGCTGAATGGTATTGAAGGAGTGGCAGGCTCTTACTGCAGCCAGGAGATGTAGTTAGTCTTGGCAGCGATTGATCGGACGAACATGTGAGAGATAATAATGATGCTCCTTCATGACGCGAGTCTCGATGCTAACCAGACCACTTCTTCAGGCTGATCTTTGCACCTCTTCTGCTGACTGAAGGTTAGCTCGATGGTCTGCGCTGCATGCGATGGATAAGGCAGCAAGTGCCGAGAATGGCCAGTTGGTCGGCTGATCTTGACACTGGGCGTTCTGTTCCATCAAGCTACAACAATGCATGATGCTCTTCAGACTCCGGCGCTGACTGGTGGATTGGTATGAGATGTAGGTAATGTTGTCGCTCGTAATCATTCTACCCTTCATTGCCCTTTGATTACATCGCATTGTAATCCGCATGGATGTTCCACTGCTCCTTATTATCATCATTCACGGCAAGTCCATCTGTCCACATCATCTTCATCTGTCTCGCTCTTGTTTCGGGAGGCTCTGATGATGACTACCTAGAGACAACTCGAGGCGGTCCCTCCGAAGGACATAGCGGTGGCTCAGCTGCGCGGCGTAGGCGGCGATGTCTTCGGACCCGGCAATGTTAACGTGCAATGCGCCGAGAAGGGCCTGCAAGGATCGAGATGCACTGACTTACGTTGGTGTCGGGTGATGAGGGTGTACTTGGTGTAGCTGCGCTTGTTGGAAGTCAAGCGAAAGACTTCTTGCTCCGAAGCGCAGGCACTGTTTAGTGTTCGGCAGTGACAAGGCTCGGTATTCGGCAGTGACACGCCATCGCCACGTGGCTCTGGGTTCACCCCCGCGGGACTGGTTTTGCCCGCGTTTCGGCTGAGCTCGCCGTACCGGGGTCTGTCCAAAGGGAAGTTGCGTGCGCTGAATTTGCTTTGAAAATGCCTTGGTAATCCAGCGCGAAGCAAAGGGATTGGCAATGTTGAAGCAGGACGGCATCCAAGTCTAGGATGTAGTCTGCAGCCTGCATCTTGGGACAATCGTCGATCTGGACGATCTCGTCTCCGCTGTTGCGGGACAGGATTTGCCCTGCGTTGCCCTGCGGCCCTGACGAACAGCGAATTTAGCGAAAGCCGAGTACCCGAAGCTTGGCATTCTTCACGGAATCAATGAATCATAGGCTAGGATGCCGTCTGCAGCCGGGATCCTGGGCCACTATGCCGTTCTGTTCCAGTCACTTGTCACTTGGGCTGCAACTTCGGCCAGCAACATCATCTTTGCTCAAGACACTGTGATCGAAGACTCGATCTATACCATTCCACGCCACCACGAGAAGCACCGCGTCTGTCCAAGTCACTCGCCGCTCGGCGCTGAAAATCTCGCCGCTGCCTCCCCGGTGTGCTGACCTGCGAGCGATGCCGAAGCCGCAACGACTCGCACGTCGCAAGCCTGCATCTCTGCCGGTGTGAGATTGAGCGTCTGCTGCAAGAGACTGGATATGGCGCGCGTCGGCAGGAGATGAGTCGTGATAGGGTGGAAGATACAGCTTCAAAATAATCGAGTGTCCACGCTGGAGGGATGAAAACTCCGAATGAGCCTATAAGTCATCAGCATCCTCATACTCGGCACTTGAGCGAGCTTTTCGTACTCATTCAGCTTCCATGGTCTCAGAGCGGGCACCTTGTGGCGATGGGACGTCCTGTCGGAAAAGTGCAAGAGTGGATGAGCTATTGGACGAGAGGAACAGGAAATGTTCACAGGTAGAAATGGCGGAGGTGTCCGATCGTAGTACCCATAGCATCTGAGGAAGATGATACCTGACTATTGCGAATGGGGTAGATGCGGCTGCTCTCGTCGCGGGCTTAATGAGTTGGGCAATAATCTCATTCCAAGCTACAAGTCTGACCTTGAGAAGAGGCATTAGCAGAGCTGACAAGTCTAGCAACCGCACTTCGCCGTGGGGAATTTGAAAAATGGTATGCTGACTGCGACCAGAGCCGCGATTAGCGCAAATTTTGGTTGCCACCGCGCCGGCATGACTCGGGCTGATGTGTCCTGGAGGCGTCGCGTGATCGAGCCGCTACTACTCTGACCCTCACTCAAGTTCCCATTTTCGCCGTCTTGTCGAACGGATGACTCTGCAACAAGATGACTTCCTTCTCTACTTGTCCTGCTCGACCGATTTTGGTTAACTTGAATGAGGGTTCTCTGCTATGTCTATGAATTTTTAGGCTGCGGCTGGGCATACTGGTTTTCAAAAGTAAGAGCAGAGAACTTTGACTTTAAACTCGATCGTCCTTGCGATCATTCTGTGATAGTATTGCCGTGTCTGTGAGATGTGTAGTACTGGCGGTTCGGGTCTTACAGCGGGCACGCAATTCCAATTCTTGGAGGTCGAGGAGTTAAATGCTCCTTAATCAGCGACATGCGTTAGTATACTTGAAGAGTCTGGAAACCCGACTGAGCACCACAGAAAGCTTCCTGGATGAACTGTGTAAGCACTAACAGAGGCCCAATATGCGGCGAATAGTGAGGGACTGGGCAACATCCTGTAGGTTGTGTATAGGGTGCTGACCTTCGCTGTCGCTGTCGCTGTCGCTGTCGTTGTTCGATGTAGAGTAAAGGCTGCGTTTATCTCGATGTGGAAGAAGGCCGGGACGCCGAGCATAAACTCCTTCTTATCGTATGCACGTGTGCTCTCACTGTCAAACTTGACGCTACGGATGCGGTTGATGGTGATGAAAAAACACTCCTCATACTTCGGGGTTGCTGCTGCTTCATCTTACTGAGACGCACGGTCCATCGCGCGAACGGTTGGAGAGTTCGCGCGATGGACCGTGCTCAACTGCCGATTCAAAGGTACAAAGCTGGCAGGCGGTAGGATATCATTCCGCATGCTAATCCAGTGACTGCCAATCTACCTCGATATCACCCACCACTCCACCTCGCCTGCCTCCGCTTCCGTCGACCTGAATACCGATTATGTCCACTGCTATTCAGAAAGAGCGTGAAGATGAGAAGAGTAACAGGCTCGCTCTAACGATGAGGATGATTTGGCGTTGACAACCAGCAACAGGAGAAGAGGAGGATGACTTCATTGATCAGAATGTCCTCGAATTCGTCCATACGGGCGAGAAGAAGACTTTGATAAGGGTGGAGCTGGCAGCGATACCGAGAAATCCCGAGCAGAGTAGCCTGTTATTCAACATCCAGCGATACAATCCCGTCTTCTTCCACACTCTACGCATCCGGCTACTGCAGCATCTGCCGCCGCTGCTAGACAGGCACAGCCCACTTGCGCTGATGATAATCATCGCCCCGCGCACCACGCAGCTCCCTCACAGAGAAGTCCCGAGAGTTCTTGGACGTGATGAGAAGCGGCCATTTCATTCCTGAGTGCTTCATCGCATCGAGCGGCTGCTAAGAGCAGCCTCTCCGCATAAGCTGTCTTTCGGTGCACGTACGCTTCACGCAGCGCTGAAGCGGCCGGATCTGGTCGAGAAGAGGAAGAACAGCTAGAACAAGTTCTTCACCCAAGAACGACGCAGCTCAGAGCTTAGACTCTATGAATCCAAGGCACATGCGCCGGGTCATCGAGAATGTTGCACCCATATGATACAAGCTCTTTCCACACATACGTGCTATTAACCCAGCGTGTTGCAACCTTTAGCAACGACACGCCCGTACTCGTCATGAGTCAAATCCCACCGCGATTCATCGCTATGCAGAAGTCGTCCTGGTTTTCATCGCCTTTGGAGTGTGTCTGTTGACAAACGTCGTCAAATTCAATGTTATCGGCCTTCTCAACGACATGAGCGTCTGTCCAAGCCGCCAAGTGCAGTAGAAGGCGACTCGCGCTAGTACTAATGAGCAAACCAAGAAGTCGCAGGAGCTGGCTACGCACCCACGGACATGTGTGTGCTTGGACAACATGGCTAAGCGGCGTATGGTCAAGGGTGTCCAAATTGTCCGCGATGAAAAAGAAGTGGTGAGCATGCCGTCCTTATACCTCGCGACGAATCCGTAAATCCCGGAGATCGGCCTTACACAGGATATGCTGCACCACGACAAGCGAATCGAGCTACTGAGGATCTAGGACGGAATCTTCTCCTAGAACGATATGCGTTGTGAGTCATAGTATCACACCCATAAGACAACGAAGGTCGTGTTTGAGGACGAATTCAAGGCAGTTTTCAGCAATATCCACCTCGAATAACCTGTCTCCAGCGATAACCTGCGGTACTGTGAACGGGCCTCTGCCATAGCAATCAACATCCTGTCTGCCAATCTCGAGCTTTCCATGCACGATGAGGTCTCTGTGTCTGGAACTTATCATGTGCATAAAGATACCTGGCTGAACAAGGGTAACCTGGATCGCGAGAAGGACATCGACGACCAGTTGTGGATTGTGGCTGGGGATCAGACGACAATCGCTCGTATCGCCTCGTAGACTCGAGAGAGTGTCGAGAACAAGCGATCATTCAATGCTCGGCGATGGACTATACTGCCATAAACTGCTCATACTCCCTACTCAAGCACGACACATTGGGCCACAATCAGTGGGGATAAGCAGCCGGCCTACGCTCTCTCGCCACGATGCCAATTGGTTTACTTTGCAGGGCATTTGCCAGGAGAAGCCGCAGTGCTGTCTCTACACCAAACTTCTTTGGCGATTCGACAACGGCCGTGTACTCGAACTGTTCCTCCAGGAGTTGGTGGGCCGCAAGTTGCTGAGCAAGCACCCTGCTTCAACTGCAGAGGAGCTCAAGGAGGAGGCGACCGAGTCTGCCAAGGCCAATGCATCATCTGCTAAGAGGAAGAAGGCCAAGGAGACTGATTTGAAGCGTCTCGCCAATAGCCATCCATGTCCAGGCTATGAAACATGCCCAAACCCATCGATTATAAACATTATGCAGTGCGTTTACAAAAAGGCATTCATATACGCCGCTCGGTGTGGCTTGAATAAGCCTGGCACCAAAGTCGTCAATCCACGCTTGACAACGATGTACCGTATGTTGAAGGAGGTCGAGGACATGATGACTATCTGCAGTATAGTCGCCAAGATGGACGTTGGCTAGCTGGAGGAATGTTGCCATATCTCGCAGTCGCCTTCACTACTGTTGCTGGACCAACGATTCACTCCCGGGAGATAGTTGAGCTGTTCTGGTTGCTGGCCGCCTCCGACGAAGACCTGAAGAGGTGCATCCTCGCTACTGCTAATGTTGATCCGTCTGGCAAGGAGCGCAAAGGTTTTGCCTCGCACGAGATGGTTGAGCTGCTGAACAAGAACTTCGAGAAGGATCCTGCTATAATCAGCCACGATGCCTGTTCCCACGGATAGGAGTATGTGCTACAGTAAACCTTGAGAATTGCTCCTCCTGTTTCGAACCTTCGCAATGCGATTATACGACAACAAGAAGAATGACAACACGCAACGCGCCTTGATCGGTCGATCGAGCGCATATCCAGCAAATCGCGCCCGCAGAAGTGTCCAACACAAGGACAACAGCCGCCTCAATGGTGGATCTTATCAACACCCGACTACTAGTGGCCTCCAGCTCCTTCGATGTCGATCTCATCAACGAAAACGACCATGCACTGGGCTATTCTCATCGCTCTTTTCCTCCAACAACTTCTACGAATCTCGATCAAGCTCTGGCCTCGGCAGCATGCATGCTGCGACTCAAGCAGTCGCATGGATAGCTGCGACAACTACGATGAAAAAGTTATATTGGCTTTGCGCAGGGCTCGAATCGCTGAGGCAGCGTCATGCACTTGACCGAATGCCGGATCGTCGCTGCTGCGGCCTGGGCGAGAAGGAGTGATGCGGTGGAAAGAGAAGGGATGAAAATCATCGCTTGCCTCCTGCATATCATTACCCATGCGCTTCTTGTCTGCTCGCTTTCACTACTTTTGAGGCTGAGCCTGCTCCCAGAATTTCCTACGGAACATCGACCAGTGTCTTGCTATGAACCTCTATCGAAGGCAAATTGTGCCTCGCGAGTCGCTGCATTGGTATTGATCAACGCATGTCTTCTCAGCTGCATCTGCGCATTAGCTAGGCGTTCCAGGCTGCCGTCTTGCTTTTCCTAGATCTGCTCTAGTGTCGGGACCGAAGGACGATCACGAAGCTCGGCTGCTTGCCCTTGCCCTTGCCCTTGCGCCTACCGACTTTGCGCTTTGCTACTCGTAGCGGGCTGCATTCCTCGTACGCCCTTGTTGGCGTGCCTTTAGTAAGCTCAAGGGCGAGCTCGAGGATCGGATCGGTCCACATATGCGGCGAATCCCCTCCGTATTTATCCAAGCGGCGAAATGTTCAGCTGCCTTCTTCGGCACGGCGGATTTCACATGCAGATCCTCGTTCTCCTCAGGACGTTCCAAGGACGCGTGTCGAAACGCATTGCCGAGTCCCATACAAGCTCTTCAGACTCCATGTGCTGTACGGGATCTACAAGAGCAGGTTCTGGTCAGTGTCCAATCCTGCCCGGATAACGATCTTGTCGTGCGTCTTTGCATGGAAGCACTGTTCGACGTATGGCAAAAGCAAAGCCTGCTTTGATCCAGGCTTCGGTCGGACAGGAACCCTTTGCAGATCTGGTGGTGTATAACCATCCCGGCCAATCATCTTGACTAGGTCCTTGCTGTGGAAGTGGCAGTACAGATTGATGCCCACCGGCGTGTATGGATCATTCAGGTTGCGCAGGCGCTCAGCACTATCCGTCAACACTTTGGCTTCGCTAGATACTTGCGGTTGACGCAGGATCGGAAGATATGCGAAATGCTGTTGCGAAGTTTGATTTTTTCGCGAGTCCAGCTTGGTAATCTTCTTGCCTTTGGCATAATGTGCTTCCTCTGCTGCATTCGTCTCTCCTATGCGAGCATCCTCGGCTGCTTTCTGCGGAGCATCAGAAAACCCTCTTGAACGGACGACGATAATGCCTTCATCGTTATCGATAGCGTCAACATCGCCTGGTATCTTTGAGTTGCGGAAGCCGCTTGGGGCAGAATGAAGCTGACATTCGGCCATGCGCGAAACGAGACACGATAGACTAGTGACTGGATCCTTCTGAATTCAGTCCCAGCACATCCATGGAAGCTACCAGACCACAAAAGCTCGCTGGCCCTTAAGGAGATCAGACCCGCTCGATCATCCCTCTGATGATAGGTATCTTCTAGATGTGCACACGTCTGATGTCTGGAAAGTTGGCACCTATAGCCATCGCCGGAAGAGCGAGCATAGTACGGATCTCACAGTCCCGCTTCTTGAACTGATTAGCCTTGTCCTTCTTGTCCGGCTCTGCTACGCATACCATGTAGATGGAGATTACTTTCCGCACGCCAATGCCTCCGTTCTCGCCATTCACAGTGTACTCCTTCTCTGGCTGCTTGTGGATATCGATGTCTTCAACTAGGGCCACCGACCAGTGGCGCTTGAGCTGCAAACACTTGTCGACTTCATCACCACCATCGATGAAGACTACAGTCTTATGGATCTCATTCACCGCGCGTTTCAATGTACAATGCAACATGTTGAAGTTACCGACTCCCAAACATTTGTCGGGAATGAGCTTGACAACATAGCTCACCAATGTCGACACTAGCACGTACGGGTTCCAGGACAGATTCATTATCGTCTTGCTTGCGGAAGGTGCCCTTACGTGGCACGACAGTTAAGCTCTCTTCGGATATTGTGGCCGAAGTACCGAGTATGTCCATATCGTCGTGCAGCATGAAGCGAAAGTCCTAAAGTTGCTGGAACCCAGTGCGGAAGTTCTTAACCCTTATTCGCACACAACTTGTACTTCGTCCACGACCCGCAAACCGATTTCATCCTGCAGATCGTTGAGAAGAGCGCGGAGCTCCATGCTTGCGGCTTGCTCATGACTCAGGGAGATATGTGGGTACTTGCTACCGAGCATGCTATACCACCTCTCTGACCTTGGCAGTAATTGGTGCGACACGACACGACCTAGCTCCAATGCTCCCATCTCATTAGTGTCCGCCTAAATGTTAGCGGCATGTTCTTTACCGATGCGGTCGAGCGGGATGGATTAGGGGGTAACTCTCGCAACAATAACAACATCTTTGCCACAGAAGATCAAGCAATACAACACATCGATCTGGAGCGAATGGACGACAATACAGCACTGCTCTTACGATCTCTCTTCCTAGGTGAAACTCGTCGGCAATCCACTAATAGCTGCGCTCGAGAATGTTGCGCTAGAAAGGCAAGGCTTCCTCCCACTCGCCAGCATTGCATACCAATATTCTCTTAGCTCCGAGACACTCTAGCTATGGGACGCCTTCTGTCCTATCGCCAAAGTGCTGTTCCATCTCTGCATACGTGCCTTTAATGAAACCTCTAAACGATAGACATTGCTGGAACAATTTGACTGCTCATGACTGATAGGGCTACGGCCCAGCAAGCGAGCAAAGCGAGCTTATTCTGCTGTCGTACATCAATGGTCTTCTTGCGCTTCTGCTTTGGCCAGCCAGACATGCTAGCCGGGAATGTGTGGGTACTTATTGTCGTGTCGTGTGCAACCTGGAGCAGAAGAATGCCTTGGATGGAAGTTGAGGTTGCGAGGTTGCGGTTACAAGATGGCGGACAGAGTATCAAGCTTGAGGAAGATTACGACGGCTGTTGCTGTTATGTACGAGCTCCCATAATCCTAGACTCGCGACAAAAACCGATTTGGGATTGACTGGTGTTATCGAAAAGCCTACAGATGCGATACGAGACGACGCCGATATACGATTTCGCATTGAGCTCGGCGGCTATATCGCGAAAGCGTGCAATGCCATGGATGCTAAAGCGAAGAGAGCGGCCCTATAACACTTCGTTAGATGCCAAAGCTGGAATGAGATTAAGGAAAACCGAGCTAGAAACGCGATGCTGGGAGGCTACGAAACGGCGACACGCCACAAGGAACTGAGAGAGATCTTCCAAGAAGTGCTTCTGCTCTAACACCACAGATGCTAATCGATCGACGACTCTAACTTCAAGAAGCTAGATATCGACGCTTCTGTCCATTATCAATCTTGTGGAACTCTAAGGCCTTCATTCCAATGTTTGCTAGCCTCTGCGACACACTGTTTGAACTCCAAAGCGGCGCTGAGGACTATGCTACAGCAAAATACAAACTGGGTCATCGTTGAAGATGCGATCCAGTTCGCGGTGAATAGTGTCGTCCCCAAGGTTTATGAGATGCCGCGTTTTTGCTCAAGCTTTCTTGGTCCGAGTAACTCTTAAAATGCATCGTGACCTTCGTATTGCGATACTCGGGATTCTGCAGAAGACAGCTAGAGACCATGTGCGTGTTGAGCAGATGCTAAGCCTTTGTTCCCATGCTGGTGTCCATTTTGGAAAGACCATTTGCTTCAGCAACGGACTGGCATCGAGTGGTTAATTCACCGGGGAAGGAGGCATACCAAGTAGATCTCGGTCGGTGATTCCTCAATAACAAAGCAGGCTTTCAACATGCTCTAGGTGTTGACAGATTGGAGATCTTTATTAAGTTCTGCTCCGTCGGGCTCTTAAGGTGCTGCCTTCATTCATCCAACCAGTACTAATCTGACCAAGGCGATGTCATATGTTCTCACACGTAAGAGGACTATCCAGGCGCCGATTGTCCAGTCTAATGGCAATTGAAAGTGCTCATGTCTGGATCTCACTCCAAAAGTAGAATGAGATCTGTCAAGCACCGCGAAGTATGTTGCTCGTTAACCAATCGACACCTCCGGCGAAATATAGCACGTCCGTGGCAATGAAAACTTACCGCATGCTGGCCTACTAAAGCTCGGAGCATTTATCGCTGGCTAGGCCGAGTTAAACGTTGATGTTGAGGTACGAATTAAGCCGGACACGAAGGAAGGCGATGTCTGGCAAGAGCTCGCGATCGGCATTGGAGGCTTCCTCAACCATCGCTCGTTTGATTGGGATCGTAGCTGGCGAAACCGGTAATGTTGACCAACTCGAGGGCGGCAGAGAATCCGCTGTCGGTAGAGTTCATTGTGACAGAATAATGGGAAGTGCTTGTCGTGTCTTGCTTGTCTTGTCTTCGTTCCTCTTGTTCCTTGCCGTCCTGATTCTACGCTTCACGCCTCCAATGCCTAACTCTTTTTGCAATACGCACTTCAAAACACTGCCTTCGAAAGCAGCAATGGATGTCGATACAGATATGCCAAACTGGACCAAGCTGCCGTCTGCCGATCAACCACAATTCACTCGAAACGTGCATAACCCTCTAAGAAATACCACTGGCCTAAGATAGGCACTCGACTCTGTATGTATAACCGCTCGTCCCGCTGAGCAGCGCCTTGGCTAAGCACTCGGTGACTAATCCCAGCGTCGCGTCACTCGTCGGCGCCTTCCTCGGGTCGTTCGCAAGGCGTCTCCTCTAGATCAAAGCCAGACCGATAAAGACGAACTCGGTTGCGAAGCAGAAGAGTAGGAAGATGGCCTAAGCCACGATGAACTCGCCAAAGGAGACAAGGGGCCTAAGTGGGATAATGGTGAAGAGTCTGCCGAGCGCGGTAGAGAGACGAGGATGAGGATGAGGATGAGGATGAGGATGAGGATGAGGATGAGGATGAGGATGAGGATGAGGATGAGAATGAGGATGAGGATGAGGATGAGAATGAGAATGAGGATGAGAATGAGAATGAAGAGTAGAATGGGAATGGGAATAAGAACGAGAATGAAAATAATAAGGAGTACGAGGATGGTTCTCGACTAACACCCTCTGCAAGTCGTAGGATTTCAACTCCCGCTGTCGCCGTATGTACCTCGAGCAATACTTAGGCTCCAAGTCGGTATATTCTTCTCTAGTACCTGTGGTCTAACCGATGGCATGCAGTAAAGACTATTGAGAACGCGACCCAGCCCGAAAATGAACAGAATGAGACAACACGTCTAGCACAGCCGGAAAAGCCGACGAAGGTCACTAGTAACAAGTCTCATCGTATGAGGAAGCGTATTGGCATCATTACCCAGGTCATCGCTCGGTCTATCGTTTCCTGAACGGGCATCCGTATTAGCTTCCTTTCAAACATCCTAGCAAGATATTCCTCTCCTTCTCTAGTCTGAGACTCTGATGACAGAGGCATTGGCCGCTGGCATAACAGCGAGTATAACGAAATCAAAATGAGAATCGTTTCATTCCTCAGAGAGATCAAGGGTGTAATAACGAAAGCCGACAACCAAATCGAAGTACATCGGAGAGGCATAAGTTTGAGCATGTTGTAGCATGAGAATCAATTAATTCGCGCTTACTCCAATAAGAAACATGTCGATGCTTCGGCCGAGAAGTACGCTAAGGATAGAGAGGGAAGGAGGTGGACGTGGCTAACATTTGAGGTAATTCATTCCCCGTTTGGACAGGCAGCGAGTATTGGCACAAGGCGATGTCGTATTGGCAGGTTCTAACCGTGGAGCAGCCTAACCTCGAGGTTGAGTGAGGAATGGCGCAGGCAGTATTCGGGTTAGAGTAGTCCGAGAAAAGGACTAGAAATCTACTGTAAAGTCGGAACTACCTTACTACCTCACTTCAACGTCGCTCCTTCAAAGTCGCAATCATCTTCTTAAAGTCCAAATGACGACTCTGAAGTCGACATTTCAAAGCCGCGACCTATGAATTACCTGCATGCACCTGTTCGACAGTGTCAATTATCCGACACCTAACTAATTTCTCCAATGTCGTCTATGTAAACTCTTGATGAGCAGCCGCCATCCAACATCAACTCACCCGATTATCCATATCGCACGATTGGGTAACCTAGTTCCTAGTCGAAGGGGAGGCTGCAGCGAGATGGCTATACGATGAGATTGTCCCGAGTCGCATCTACGCTATTAAAGCGAGATTGCGCATTCAGGAAGAAGTCTGGCCTAGATATATCGCCAGTTACTCTGAATTTCGAGCAAAGCTGCTTCCACTAGTTCTCTACTAAAAGCATTATGATCGGCTACAAGGTCGAGAGCGCCATTGCCGTCTCACGCGATTTAGTCCCTCATAACTACGGGCACGATAATTTGCTTGCGATTTATAATCGCATCCCAATGATGCTGTGGCTCTGTTATGCGAGGTTTCTTGCCCAGGCGGCCATTTCCATCTTGGGAGCTGGTTCCCTATCCATGGCTGCCGTTGGTCCGATTGTTATCAGGCTAAGGATCTTTGTCCTTGCCGTCTTTGTCCCTGCCATCCTTGTCCCTGCCGTCTTTGTCCTTGCCATCTTTGCCCTTGCTACCTTTTCCAGACCCTTCGTTCGTATTCCCACTCTCACAGAGGCGCTTAGCGAGGGCCCAGAGCGGACAGCTTAATACTCTTCATCGATGTTGGCTTCGGCATAGGGCTGTCGTGGAGCCTTCATGGTGGCAACGGTTAGCATAACAGATACGTTGAGGCGCGAGCGTTCGCCCACCTTTCCGGCTCGTGCCCACGATCGATTGGGCTGTAATAATGTCAAAACGTCGTCTGATGGGCCCAAGCATTGCATGATGTGAGCGTTTCGGTGTTGAATGCTGCGAGTAAACAGTCTGGTACTGGAAGTGTGTGCGCTTGAGAAGATGCTGATGATGCTAATGGCTTCAAATCTGGTCCGTTTTATCTGCCAAGCTGGGTAGCTATCGACCCAGACTTGTCGTGCTACGATGTGCATCTTGACATGTGCTCCGCACTAAGACACAACGTTAGAATAGCATCTCTGCTGCCCATTAATACGTATTTGTCAAGTATCACACAGAGCTAATTGCGGTCTATTAACAAAGATTTCAGCTTCTTGACGACCATTTCGTTTCGTCCAGAAGAGTCATCAAGCCTTCGATTACCTGACCAGACTTACAACTAGAACTTGCCGCCCGTGATGTCTCATTCTTTCTCATCTACGAGGATGAATGCAGATTTTTCTAATACGAAAGTTGTACGAAATCGTCCTTCGCAAGATTGGAGTGTTCGGCAACTATGTTGACGCTCCAACGTCTAGAGATGTACTGTTTCATCTTCGAGACGTCAATTATCGCAATCCATAGCAACCATCGATTTAAGAGCGCAATAATAGGAGAGTTGAGTCTTCGCGGCAGACGATCGCAAAGACTGCAGTGTTAGGCAGCTATGTTAGCACTCTAATGTCCAAACGTGTGCTATTCATCTCCAAGACAGTCTATTACCGCGGTCCGCAACAGCGATCTGCTCGGGAGCGCAATCATTGTTACAGGGAATGATTTGCCGCAGACGATGGCAAATGCAGTGGTGTTAGACAGCCGTGTCAACGATCCATCGCCTAGACATGTGTTAATCATCTTCTAGACGATCAATTACCATGTTTCCTAGGATTAGTTGGTCTGAGAATGCGATTATGATGGGGAACAATCCTTTACTGCTAGCAATGAGATAATTCAAGCGCATGCTTTCGGTGGGCGCCAAGGCTGCACATGCCCCACTAAAGCCGCCGATACTCCCTTTCTCCACTCACTCGCAAACCATCATGGCGCAACGACCAATGGAGCTTTCTTTACCTAATAAACGTCATTCGAATCGTCTCGACTAGGACAACACATCACGCCACATCAGAGACAGCATGGGAGAGAATCTGCAACGAATCAGGCGACCAAGTATTGCCAAGCTGGACTTCGCAAGGCTAGTAGGGCGACGTTGTTACCCATTCGGTGTCTCAAGATCGAAGGACTGCCATTTTCCTTAAGACACGAGCATCACGGCTCACCACTCCACGATCGCCTTTGAAGAGAATGAAACGGTCCTAAACAACCAGTCAGGCTCGGCTGTAGTCGCCGGGACAGCGCCTGCGTGGGACACATGCGTGGAGATTAAACGCGGGTGCAGGTTGTTGTTTGGCGACGAAGACCAACTCGGGTTCAAACTCGTGGTGGGACCTCTTGACATGCTCGAATCGTTGCTAAATGAGCACTCAAGGCTACTTCAGAGGTGAGGGAAACCTGAATATGAGAAGATTGGAGCTCCAAAAGGGATGAAGTGGAGACGTAGCATCGCGGTCGAGACACCACCGACCTGCACCGGAATGGGTTTAATAGCATGACGGCATAATCTTCTCGATCAAGCTGAATCGGAAACGGGCTTGTCGCCACGCATGTGTTCCAACACTACAGCCTCTGGCTAACTCCGAGGGTAGAGTTTTGAGCGTGCCGATTGCTAAGTTCTCGCTTAACAAGCATATTTAAACACCTCATTGGGCATTTTCAGAGTTCACTGGCATTGTCCAAGGGCCCTGGCTTCCCCGAGTCCAGGGGGGGACGGTGTATACGCCAGTATAGAATTTGTAATGGATGGCGATAGTTGCTAGCGTCTCGAGCGAAGCTAGCTAGCTGACGCACCATTTCATGTACAGAGCAGTCGTCCAAGAGTCGCCGGATTCCACTCCATCCATCACTCTTTGTGAGATCGGTCCTAGGTATGGGAGAATAGCCTGCCTGCATGCCTGCCTGTACTGTAAGTACGATTTGGGGAGGCAGGTGTATCTGGCCCTGCAAAGAAGTCTCGGTGCGCTTAACGAAATAGGAAATTTGGTACGAGATTAAGCTGCGAGGGCAGTTGGTGGACAAAACTAGGAGGGGCCCGTAAGGATTGCGATAGAAGCAGAAGTCTGCGAAGGGCGGTTTGGAACTTAAAACGACTAGAAGTCCTGATGCGCTGAAAAAGAATCGTCAGCTCTACAAGTAGGGCACTTTCGTACTCCACGTACCGTCGAGCACATTCTCATGTGACTCATTCCAAAAAGGTCGGTAACATCGCTGCAAACCCTACGCATGCTCATACCCTTTGCGTGTATTGCGGGCTGTTCTTTCTTGATGATCTCCCGACTGACTCACGCATGCATCGCCGCCATGCAATTCGCCATTGTCTTCGAGGCTGTTGCCAGCTCGCGCGCAATCTGCCACGTGCTGTAGAGGGCCCGTTGCGGTAATGCGAAGACGCGAAGATGTGAGTATGCGAAGATGCGAAGATGTGAGGAACGAGGATGTGAGAAAAGCGAAATTCTGCGATGCGAAGTTACTCGAGAAAGTTGTGCGAAAATATTGTGCGAAAATATTGTGCGAAAATATTGTGCGAAAAAAAAAGAAGACGCATATAGTACACGTGGAGAGGGACGCGTGGAATACACGTGTCTACACGTGACGTACACGCGAAGATGCATACGCGCGAGCTTGCCTTAAGCCTCATGCACGTGACAGTGGTTTTTGATTTCTACTATTTACATGGTATGGCCAACTCCGGTGACAATTGAAAGTTATGCCGGCCTCTGAGTTCTTCGCTTAACAGGCCTAGACGAGAGCTTCGTATGGCCCGAAACAAGGGGAGGACCCTGTAGAGCGCCTGCTGAACGACCTGCCGACTCGGACCTGCCAACTCTAATCACCAACTCTGAGCCGCGTAGCCCACTGGGAATCCAATAGGCTTGTAAATATGATGAACCAACCAACCAACCAACCGACTGGGTTACAGGTTATGACTTCTAGTACTGTAGAATCTAAGGATAGACCCCCCGTTGGGTTGGGTTGGGTTGGGTTGGAAAACCGATGACAATTGAAAGTTATGCCGACCTCTGAGTTCTCATATTTCATCCTTCGTAGAGTTCACAAGGCTTAGACAGGCCTAGACGAGAGCTTCATGGCCTAATATAAGACCGTAGCAATTGCCGTATACCTGCGTTTTCTTTCTCCAACCTTCTTCACATACACCTCCTTCAAGAAACCTAATCCAGACGAACACGCGCACGCAACCATCTCGCGAAGCCAGAGATCTTTGTAACAACTCACGCTAGTTACTATTCTACCTTACTATTACAATGCGCTCTTCCTATACCCTCCTCCTCTTTGCGACGTACGTCTTAGGCACAATGGCAAAACACTATTGTATAGGGGGAAGTGTCGTCTGCTATTGCGGAGAGAGACAATACGACTAGCATAGCTGCACCCGGTGCAGTTGCGATGAAAACATTGCAAAGAGAACAGACTTTTGCTACAAAAGCCCAGGTGTTCTCTACGACCTACATCTTGGCTGTAAATAGAAATAGTCTACTACGTAAGTACTACCTTTAGTTCCATCCTATTTGAATTATAATAACGCATTTACACCGAGGTAGTCTCAACTTGGAATTGCAGGTGGAGGTACCTTAGCGGAGTCCTCCCGGTATCTGGCGTTGGCGGAGTTCCTCTGTGGACCTGGACAGGGAGATCTGGGTTCGCTGCACGAAGCACTGTGGCAGACGGGGCAGTAGTCACATCCGCATCGTCCGGAATGTCGCCGGCTTTGCGCTTGAGCGGTGCGATAGACTAGCCGGGGCTCAATGCCATCTGTTCGTTACCTTCATTTATGTGTACTGGATTGCCTATGGTGTTCTCAGCGTCGTCTTTAGCAGCTGCTTTCACCTCAATGTCTTTGTTCTCGGCGTCTTTGATGTTAGCGTCTTTGTCGCCGAGCTCTTGCACGATACTATCGACTTTTTGCAGCACTCTAACCCTGAAAAGAATGTTCGGGTAGATGCCATTAGCATTGCCGATGTACCCCTGAACGGCCCTTGCCTCTTGCCTCGTCGCAGGTCTTAACTCGCGAAGCAATAATGAAGACAACCTTCACACTTGAACCTTCGGTTTCTACCTCTTTCAGCTTGCCCTTCCCTTGATCCGGGACTTACATCGGAGTAATCTCTGCGAACTCTCAGTCCATCGTCAGCAGCTATTCATTGAGACCGTAAAAAGCCAAGTAGGATCTAAATCAGATCTCGAGCGCCACTCGAGCGAGATCAGCATCCCCTATAAGTATGAATCTCCCCATAAGATCTTGGTAGTTCTTTGGTCGCTCTTTAAGCAAAGATTGATCATTGATGACGCTGCGTGTTAGCATTTCTTAGCTCGAGTCAGGTAGAAACTGTTCGGTTACAATGAGAAAGGAGTGAACCGAAGTGGTAGTACTTCCGCGTGCGGCCGAGGAGGAATTAGGATGCAAACGAAACAGCAAGCTGTCGTTTTGTCTTCTCGGCCTCCTCGGCTTCTTGTCTCTCTATTTCCTCGCGCTCTTTTCCTCTTTCTAATCCCGCTCTTCTCTCCTTCACCTCGCTATGCTCCCTTTCTACCTTCTCGAGCGCTTCCAGCTTACCCTTAGGCTTGCTCGATGCTGACGTACACGCGCTCGAGCTGCGCAAGCGTATCTAAACGCTGGTGAAGCTTGAAATCCATCACCATCTTCTACCGCGATGCAGTCTGTGCCTTTACAGTCGGCTTCTCGGCTTCTCGGATACCGCTGCAATCTGTGGTTGGAGGTCGGCGACAAGTGTTCGTAGAGATGGTGTCGTCTCCTCGCGTCGCTTTGTCAGCGTTTCGGCCGCCTTTGTCGTGCGTCGAAACAAAGGAAGCTGCTAGAGAGTGTTTATCGACATCAACACGCACGGAACATCAATACCGCAAGCTACGATACGATCTACGCGAAAACAGTGCCAAGGCTATTACGTGCATGATGCCTGAGGCTGAACTATCATCATCAGTTCCACTCAAGTAAAACTCGGTGGAAACTACAACCCTCAGCATGGCTTTTACGACGATATCGATGGGGCCATATCTCGACATCATGGTGCTGCTGCCCAATGTTTCTCAACATATTCAACCTCCGTCTTTGATTCATACGTTGCAGAGGTCTTCTACTACTACTGGAACAAGGCGTGGATATATCCAAGTCGGAGCTTCATATGTCGACTTGCCCGGCGAAGATCCACCTAAAACGGTCCGGGACAAGACTCTCATGATCAAAAATGCCCATCGAAAGGTCATCTTACCGGCTGTTCGACGACGGAATCGCATTTACATTACGGCCAATCGAGAAGATGCAAAATATGAGCTCTTGTATCCAAACCAGTCTACGCTACGCGGGCGATCGAAGACATCATGCCGTTGATCGTGAGAGCCAGTCCCATTCTCTATCGTTGCGTGTTGTTTGACCCAGTTCACGAGACGTCCGGACTGCAAGGCTTAATATACGGACTTGATCACTCATCTATACTTCGGTGGGGACTCCAAATCCAGGATTCGTGAGCGCTTCTTTGAGCCATTTGGAAAACTTATACGTCAGCTTGACGACCGTCTAGGCACTCGTGCTCCGCTTGTGACGATTTTCACATCATTCGCGAACGCCTCGTGCTTTTTGAAGTGCCAATGGAGTTTACGGTTTCCCTCGCCTGCATTAACTTGAACCTCTCGCAAGCCTCTACAAAACTTCGAATCCATCTGATGCTTTGTCTCAGACTGATGGACACTCACATTCTTGACTTTCACCACGAACTCTGAAAAGATCCTCAACATGGTATACCAGTAGGAGCATCGCTCGCTGCATCTTAATCTCATACCATACGGCAAGGCGGCGTAATGCATCTACCAAGGTAGCTTGAGAGCCGCTACAACTCAATTTGACAAAGGTTGGCAGCTTCCAAATGAATAGTGAGAGCGAGAATACTTGTCTAGAGTGGTGACTAGACCGTCGTGCATATCCGTCACCGACACATGCCCACTTTTAGGGCTTTCTCGGGATCAGACCCAGAAACGGCCGATATGTTCATAGACCGTAGGGTACCGGGCTAGACTTTGCCCGCATCGAGGCGTTGGAAAGGAAACCTGCGAATATGAGGAGGATAAAGCGTTGGTGAGAGGAATGAAGGGCAGCAAGGTTCAATAGCTGCATCGAACGTCATGGTGCTAGTTATGCAACATTATACTCCTTCAATGAACACAAGTCGCGAGGTGAGGAGGAAGGCATGCAACTAGCAGCCGTGCTTGTAATGTTTTTGGGCATCTCATTGAGTAGTAACGTAGTGATGCAGGATTGCACCTTTTGCTAGATGTACAGCCCTTTCGTCTCGCTTAGTTCTTTCTTCGTCCACAGGCACCGCACAATACACATGTCGTGAGATGGCAATAACGGACATTAAGAGTTTCGCCTACGTCCCCTTCGCTAGACGCCATCTGGACTATAATTGCTAATTCGCGCAAGGTAAAGCATCACACTAAGGGACGGATTGAACGAGACGAGGAAAGCCCAACGGTTCGTGTTAATATCGCCATGCCTTCTCTATATACCTGTCCATCACGGAAGGCCAATCGCTATAGACTAATTGAGAGTCAACCCTAATTGCGAAGGAATCGCATAAGGTGTTGAATTGGAATGTGTACAAAGATACAGCTATACAATTCGAGCGAGATCTGTCTCGAAACCTATTCCACTTCTCTCGTGAAGCGTGTTTACTAACGTCGGAGATTCAGATCCATTCAAACTCGGAATCAAGCCAGATTCCTACCTTCGACCTTCTATCTTGCTCAACAGTAAGGAGGACATCTTGCTTCCTGTTCTAGCCGGCCCTCGATACATTACGGTTAGCAAGTTGTATGCATTAGATTCGGCGACTTACCGGGAGGCTATTATGACCTTTCCCTTAGGTCCCCCGATAAATTTACGAAATGTTGTGGCCTGTGTCAATGGGAGGCTATAATCCGGAGCTCCAAGAGTCGTTCGAGCTAGGCTTTTCTCTTGATGCTCGGGTTGTCCTATCCTATCGGACAGTATATGGCTCTTCCGAATCCATGAGTGCTCCGTAACACCACCGATCGCTGTCCTTGCCAAAATGACCAAGGAGAATGCAGACGGCTCATTTCCTCCTATCCAGCGGATGTCGTCCCTAAATTTCGTAGACTAGGGGAAGTTCAAGTATTGTAAGCGACCCTACAGCGTGTCTAGATTCCAGTCCACGACATAGACTGTGCAATTTTCGACACTGCACATATCTCAACCTCTATCTACCTCTTTATTCGACTCGCACATTCCATCCGAGGCAAAAAGCCCAACAGTTTCAAACTTGATTAAAGGTATGTCTGCCAATTAAATTCGCATGGATGCCGCCAACTAGTATAAATGGCCGAGAACGGTATTCATCGTTATAACCATGGCACAAGACTAGACTGAAATAGATGAGTCGTTCGATCTGTACTTCACGCTCATGGGAGACAGTCAAGAGTGTCCTGTTGTTTTCTACGTATTTAGCGAGTAGATCGCAGTCATGATGCTCCGGGAGATTGCCCGTCGTTTTTATGGGTTCCGGTCCGTTAAGCTATACAAGGAAGTCGTTCACCTAATTGGGATTCGTAGCGGCGGGAACAGTAAGGATGGAAAAGGCAACAATGGAGCGGCCGAAAGCGGCCTATATAGGAGGCCGGAACACTACGGCTGTGTGGATTCTTAGTGGTGTTGGAGAAAGGTTCGAAAGTTCGAAGGTCAGTGGTGTTGGAGGTGTTATAGTCTGTGAGAATGGTGCCACACAGAAGCTAGAAACATGAATTCGTGGCGTACTGTTCTTCAGTAGATGCTCTGCAATGCCGAAGTCTTGGAGTACTGAAACGAGCCAGGTTCTTAAAGTCTTCTCTCTGGAACCTTTTCTCTACTCGGTGTCGCATTTAATAATAACAGCGTCTACGGTGCTCGACTAGGAAGGTTCGTACAGTTCCTGACCGAGAATCAAGTCCTTAGCCGCAGCAGGGTCGCAATAGCTAGAGTCCATACAAGGCAGCCCACGGCAGCAGCTTCCGCATGACTTTTTCGACAATTTTTGATATGCCTCATTCCATATGCCAGCATAGGTACATGATCGGGAGGGTGATCTGAAAGTCTGGCCCGCTCTACTGCCTCCCTAGTCTCGACGGTGAAGTGGCCAATCCGTGTAGCTAGCCTGGGCTCTCTCGAAACTTAGATCCCATCCATCTCCAGCATCTGATCCGCATCGTTGTCGCTCGCATCTGTGCCTGTCGAAGTCGCCGATACCATCTTAGCCTTGGGAAATATATGCAACCACACCAGTTACCTATTCCAGCTTATCGTCGTACGTGTGCTTGATTGCTTGCTTGCTCGCATTCTCCTCGATGTGTGCCTATAAGTTTTGCTTCATCTTCATATTTGCTCATTTGAATTGTATGTCATTCCCAATCAAAATCGAGCAGATCGGCGTGGTTTGAGAGTTAGCTATGGCCCATCTCGATCAGGTTCTTACAGCACCTTGTTCGGGTTTCTGTCAAGGCTGGCGGACTCTGGCCAGCATCGCCCAGCTTAAAGTCTGTATATAATTCCTACACCGAAGAGGAAAGTCCTAATAAGAACAGCGACCCTGTACAATCGCGATGTAGGTCAAGATGCGGCATTGGCAGCCCAGCAGAGAGTGAATGTAGCGTCGCCTCGTGGTAATCGTACGGATAGTTGGCAGGGCACCGAGGACGGTGATGTGGGAGTGACGGGCATCTCAGAGTGGCGTCTTCAAAGCGTGGCGCTTCCGAATATTATTTGACGAACCCTTGGTGCTCCTTAGTGATCCACCTCCATCTCGCGGTTTTTACCAATACCAGTTTGTTTCCGGATCTGGCATCCGATTCTGGCGTCAAGGAGTATGCCGCAGGCCGGTACTTGTATCGCTTATTTATAAGTCAATATCGGAAACGAATGCTTCGTCATCCCTTCTGGCATAATCGTGCCATCCAAGTACCTCAGATTGAGCATCCTGCGGCTTTCAAAAGGTCTGCTCTACATCCCAGTAGTGTGCACCTGCGCACTTATAACCTTCTAGGCCTGCTGGGCGTGTGCAGGCGAGCTGACCATAGAGAGTTGAGAGTTGTCGTGACTCGTGAAGGCACTGTTAGCTTTACACCTGGGGCGCTGTCTCTTCCAATTAACGCATGTATCATTTCCTAGCAGTCCCATGATTGCCATGACTCATGTTCAACTCGTCCGTCTGTCGAATCTGCTCGATATGCTAAGGTGATGTTCGTTGGTGTGACCACAGCGATCCGCGGCAAGCTGATAGTGGTTCGGATTGAGGAACTGCCATGGCCTGGGCCCTGTGGAAGCTAGATTTGGGCGAGAACCTGCCGTTCCGACCAGGCTGGTGTCAGAAGCTATGTTTTGGGGCCACTGTATCGAGTCTCCAGACCTGGAACGCCACCTGATTCTCCATTTCTCGTTCGTTCGGAGACTGTATCGCTAGCACCATAAGTGGCTGAACAGAGATCGGTCCTCAAAGCGCAAGGCGGTCCGAAGAATACAGTGCGTGCATACGCCATACTGAGTAAGAGCTCACTTCCGGAGGTCTGATTTCGTCTCGACATAGCCAGGTGTCATCAACAGAATAGGTCGATGCGAACCAATTGTCGGCAAAATGTAACCTGGCTCCGGAGCATTATGATGTTGCTGCCCTGTATGCCTTTCTCTGCCGTAAATTTGATCGCCGTCGTACGCATCATGCCGCATTGTCGGCGTCGTAGATGATCCTTTTTGTTGATTTCTACCAGCCGGGATCGGACCTCAAACCAAATCTAATACCCTCTGCACAGCCTGAGGCAGCACAACTCAGACACATCGTCATCTCGCACACTCAGCTTCAGGAGACCTTCCAAGGCTCTTCATCGCAGGCTAGGGCGGAGGGCGGAACACGGACAGAGGGACTAGAAGCCCTAGATTTGAATCTGGGAGAATTCGCCCTGGAAGAGAAGGAGAAACGCAGGCCCAGTATGTAGCATAGCGGATGTTCCACCAAGCTCTCTTTCTAGTGTCTTCTGAGTAGGTCAAAGAGAGCGTGCCGATCTGTTTGTTATGTGCAGCTCCCGCTAAATGTTGACCAGCGTGAAAGAGACTACGATCTGAGTATCGAGATGATTCCGACTGGCTGAAATGCTGCAGCCTTGACGCAGCTTCCGGGAAGCAACTGCCTGGCGCTTCTGGGTATCATTTGAATGCTCAAGACGAAGACTATCAACTCACCTCAAACCGCTTGACCGACCCGCAACGAGGCACCTTGACCGCTGCTATATAGCCCTTCGTGCTTATGCGAGAGCCCGATGTGATGGTTCTCGCAATGAATCAAGTAAACCGCCACGATCGTGGCGTGGCGCTTTTATCCAAGGTCCTTAGTCAATGTCCCTCCGCCGGCCACTGGAAGGCTTTGGCATGAAACATCGCTCTCAGCATCTTTCCGGTAGAACCATCCCGAATCTACAGACTATGATAGTATGCCACTTATGTGCGAATTAGACACCGAGATGCTCGAGTTCTGATGTCCTCTATTTAAACCGCATCAGTTCCGCCGTGATTCTTCTTACCACTCCTCATCAGTTGACCGTCATCGTCAACCATCCGCTTCCCTTAACCATCAACATTCTACGCTGTTCCTGCTCGACCACCACAAGCACAGTCAACGTATAGCGGTCTTCAGTTTCCTCGCAACACTCACCTGCTTCCCTCGCCTTCCCTATCCTTGATCGACGTCACCAACCACGATTGTCTCAAGTCGACTACTCTTGCCTGCACAACTCGGTACCTCGAAAGAAAAAGCGAAGACGGAAGACATGGGCGCCTTCAACTCCAAGATCTGCCTCTTCGCAGCGCGAAATGCTGCAGCCGCAGTGTCCGCTGGTGCTAGTAGCGATAGAACAGGAGGGTGTTGATGTTACTCTTTTCCGGTACCAATCTGACATGAACGAAGAGCTTGTCTTCCTCGGTATACATGGACTGATGCAGTCGATACTCTTGCTCTTGGCGTCGCTCGATTTCCGCCGCAGGATCTTCGTCGTGTTCATCAGCCTCCTCGGGATGTGACTAGAAGAATGGGACGTGGAGCTCGTTATCGCTGGGCTTATTGGCTTCTTCAGAGTCGGAGGGGGGTTATTGAGTCAGGATTTCTAGGTGTGACAGTTATGGCAGTACTTGACCCCCTGTCTGCGGTTCACCACTGGTGTCTGTTCTTTCGAGGTAGCTGCTCTCCTCCCACATCCTGTCCATGCTCTTTGTCGTTTGAAGATGCGGCTGACGGTCGAGAATCCGTGTAAGCAGGTGCGATCTGGTCGGGACGTGTTCGTTCGAGGCTTGAAGGAGAGGTGTGCCGTCTGAAAGCTCCGAGTCTGTCGGCATATTGGTGCCGAAAAGATGTGCTATAGTTAGCAGAATGTGGCGGAGATGGTGTACTTGATGCTGTTCACTTGATGCGACCGACTTACAAGCAGCGCTATCGACAGGCGATGAATTAGGGCGACTATCAGGCCGAGGGCGCGTGTTCTCGTACGTCTTGTCTAGACACCAAGGCAGGCTCCCGTGCGCGATGGGTAGTTGTGATAGAGCTCTACCTCCTTCTCAGTCGCTCGACTGGTGCCTCAGGTTGGCGAAGCCAAGGCTCCAGCGGAGCCGAGGATCTGTGCCTCAGGCACCGAGCTTCGAGGGACTGGCCCATACATACCAAATGTGCAATGGAAAGAAGTCTACCGCAAGTTAGTCCGTAAGTAGAGCGCAAGTTCCGCAAGTTATACCGCAAGGTTTCTTTTTACAACTTCTTTTACATTTATCTTTCCATCTAAAGGACTTGGAACCTAGTAACCTAGTATAAAGATACTCTATTTTCTATTTATTTTTTAGAAAATAATGATATTTCTATTAGTCATCTAGTAAAATTAACTTCAAACTAGCCTTAAATGCTATAATAAGGACCTAAGGACTTTAGAGGCTTTTGGGCTTTACTAGACTTATTTTAGCAATTTTAATACATCTATCTTAGAGGTTAGACTAGAGAGATGCTATATATAGAATTCTATCTAGGTTTACCTATAAACGGCTATACTCTTAAGGGATATATTTTTAATTTCGCTTTAATTTTTCTAAGGATGTCTTTTATCTAGAAGGTTTATAGGTTAGTAATCCAAGACAACGCTACTCTATTTTTGGTCTGTTTTAAGAAAATGATAAGGCTTATACTAATCATCTAGTGAGATTAGTCTTAAACTATAAAACAAAAGTCTAAATATTTTAAAGCTTTTAAGTTTTATTATACTATTTTTAGTAATAAGAAATCTGTATCTAAAAATTTATACTAGTATAAGCTTATACCTATACTTTTTCGAGATCGACCTACTAATAGTTTTATTATCTATGAAATATTATTCTTAAGAATTGTGGGTAGTAAATTTTAAAGTTTATAATCTATAAGAATAGACAGAAACTTGGAAATAAACTTAGAGTTATCTTAACCTTAAGAAAAGAGATGATGTTACTAAAAATAGTAAAGTCAAGCTAAAAAATTTATCTATTATAGACGTGTGTAGAGGTAGAGAAAAGCCATTGCACAGTTGGTATTCTAAAAGACAAAAGGGTCGGAACTAGTTTTGACCACCATTCAAAAAGTCGATAAAATCGCTTCTAATCGATATCGAGCCGAATACTTAATAGAATTAGCTAAGAATTTGTTAAATAAACGAGACAAGTTTACTCTATAAGACCATCGATGGTTTAGTAGATTCTAGGCGATAGAATATGCGGTATACTCGTTGTCGTCGTTGAAGGCTACTTTTCGAAGATTCGAACGAACTTTAGATTTCGCCTTGAAATTTTGAAACGAATGGTAGTGGAATTTGAAAACTAGTCCCGACCCTTTTGTCTCTAAGAATATGTCTGGAGCTCCGTCGTCACATCGCTGTGAAAGTCGCCTCGCCCAACTTTCTTCCGAAATAATCTTTCTCACTTCCTCTTACACCGCAACGTTGACTGTCGTCGCCTTCTCTATGCTTCACTTCAGCGAAGTGGTCGGTCATGTAAGGGTGCTAGTCCCTGATGAGGAATTCAGGTGTAAAGGGCTGCTGGGTGGCTTCTTCCTGCTAATTTGGAGCAGGTGCCTTTCAATTACTACGCGGAGCAGCAGCGGTCAGGCAGCGTTCGCGCTGAAGTTCTTCCCCGATGACGATCGTGGTATGCGAGGATTTCCATGCTTGATCTCCGTGCAAGCGGCTCCGTACTCGCTAACCACGCTTCTGTTTTCAGACATGGTGTGCAGAAGCGTGTGCAATGTCGTCTGCCAGGCCCATCGCAATGAATGTGAGGGTTCCCAAGAAGTCGGCATGAAAGAACACTGACGCTGGACATAGATCATGCTTGCCTGAAATATGTAGAGTGCGGCTGTGACGGAGCTGCTAAGGTCTTTGCATGATTGTTAAACATCTCTGAACGTGAACGATGATTGGAAGCGATCCTATTAGAAGACTTCGAGTCCGTCACCATAGACGGACCCTCGATGGCTGCAGGAGACAGCGCGAACAACCAACTCCGTAGCAAAGCCGTCAAGCGAGGAATTGGCCTTCAAACCACGTCAGGTTACACCATCAAGGCGTTGCTGGGTATCATACGACGCATCGACGCCGAAAAAGACGGGCAGCCAATACAGACTCGCCCGCCGCAGACCCAGATCCCATATATTCACACCGGGCGCCAGATGGACTTTCACAGGAAACACAACGCAACGAGCTACAACATGGCAAAATGCACAAAAGAGAGAGACATCAAACTGCTAAAGTAAGCACAAGAATAGTGATTAGATAAAAACCAAAATTGACATTAACCTGCCGGCGAAGCTCGAGGTTCGTGGTATGTGCATACCTTGGCCATCACAGTCACATCTGGTGGCTGGAGAATCAGACAGCCTCACCATTGGACAGGCATGAGGGCTCAGGCTGTAAATATCTTGCAAGGCCAACCTGCGCACCTACTTCCCAACTTTCATCTGCCTCTTCAAGACCAAGGTTGCAGAACATACGCTCTCTGTGCATGAAGCGCCGCGCACGGCACATCTCGATCCTCCACGTCCTCTACAAGGCGACTCGCAGAGATGCCTTATCAGAATTCACGCACCGATCGACGACTCTCGCCTATTGGAGGATAACATGTCTGCTTTCTCGGCAGAACCTTCATTCGTAGCTTCGCTGCGCTGTGGTTCTTGCTGCCTGACATTGCAGCCGGCTGCGAGAATCTTGCGTTTTGTGTTATAGACCGATAGCCTCGCAGCTCTGCAATTGAGACATGGGCTCAACACAACCATTCGCGCTGGGAGCACTTGCATCTTGCCTACCTCAAAGGCTTGTAAAAAGTCGCCACTTACTGCACTGCGTTTACACTTACTGCCCACTAATGCACAATTGCGGACGGAGGAAAATACATCGGGTTGTGATCCAGACTCCGTATGGGAGCGGCAGAAAAACAAGATTTGGCCCATCACAGTGTTTGATGTATCAACGCAGCCGCATACTAGACTCGTGAAGGAGATCTTCCATCAATGATGTGTGTAGGCACCGACTAAGGCTCACGGGATTATAACGTCGCGACCACACTTCTAAGTCATCTGCTAACCATTGATTAGAAGGACAATAATCGATCGTCGTCTCCATGCAGCAACTTCTCCATGATACGGCCAGAAGATCCCTCTTCGACCTGCGAACTCTTCTCCGGCTCTGCGGAGCTGAAGCGTTCTACGCCTGCTATAGATCAGGCCCGTCCGATAGACTCTTCGGGGCAAGATAGTGAAGCGTGGGGTGTACAAGTTCGAACGTTATAGAGCACAAATGCTGACTCCTGAATGCCCAAGCACGCCTTGATTCCGAGATCGATAATCATACTTTGCGACCGAGTGGATGACGCCTAGACGGCCAATGCCATAATGCGCACCGCCAACGCAGAAGTCTCTTCCTAAAAGGATGAGTTGCTGTAGCATGTCCAGACGTTGAAGGCATCCGAGATCTTGCAGGATTGGACCACCAAATTTGCATAGCAAGTCCAGAAACTGATCGCGAGCGAAAGAGCCTCACATGCAACCATTGAGAGCTAGCGAGCCGAGCTACAGTAGGCCAAGTGCACATGAACTGCCTTCGAGCATCGGGCAGGAGATGCAACGCCTGAATGTATCAGCCGGCGGTATTGCACTTGCAGCAATTCTAGGCCAGAAATGGGTCGTTTTCGGCAACAACGTGTTAGCGGTGCTGGCAGAATTCGCTTTTTCTTCTTCTTCGAGAAGGCGGCATTATCAGCTGTGGTTGTTGCTCACCTTATCTAGGTATATGAAACCGACAAGAATCTTAACATGTATTGCAACATGGTAGTGATACATAAGGACAGAGGATACAATTTATTCAATGAACGCAACCTACGGCAAGGACATGTTCTCCTGCAGAAACACGATGCGAGGGAAGACATTGGCAAGAAGCCCGGAAAGCCTGCCAAAGTTGCAGACCACTAGGATTCCAGGAATTTTACAGACGATGCAATAGATTTAAGGAGTCATTGCATCACGGTAAACTATACTCAGTCTCCTCGAGGCCACATTCTATGCACAATCAGCCCATGCAACAAGGCAAAGATGAAGATGTCTAACTCTGGCTCGTAGATCTGGCAGGCAGCGAAGACATGCCATCGAAACAGGATGCAGACTACGCAACGCTGAGCCGAAGAGGCTGATGGGATCAATCCCAGCCGCAATGAGTTCCTCAACATGGTCGCCGATGTTCAGGAGACCGGTCGTATTCAACGTGCCTCAACCACATGGTACGTATATAGATACCGAGCGTCAAATGCCGTTGCTAATCGCAATGTAGTTAAGTGCTACCCTGCAGCCTCGTATACTTAATGGCAATGTTCTGCGCGTCACTTGTACGAATCAGCCGATAGACTTCATGGCATATACGAAGGCCGCATTGAAAGGTGAATAATCTTTCCCACCCAAAACTCACCTTGAGGATGAGGCCATCCAACATCTCGAAACCATATATAGCGAGACTAGCAAAAATCTGGAAAGAGAAAGGGGGAGCGAGGCGGGAACCGCAACTTCGGATTGGTACCTGGTACAGCCTCGGACAGAGCATCTATTCTAACTCCTAGGACTCGCTGGATAGCGGCATGCGTGAGCTGGAATCATGCGAAGAGGGGGAGAAGCAGGCATGAGGCAGTCGTCCGGAACGCCCCATGAGGTGGTTGCCAACTTAGAATCAACTAAAGAGCCAACAGCGACCGAGTAACATCCATAGCGAGCAAGAGGAAAGTGTGAAGTAGAGCTACTGCACTAAGAAACAGCGCACACATCCATCGTCAACCTTAGCCACGTATGGCATCTTATACAAATGCAGCGGTAGTCGCAAGCATACAAGGTCCCTCTCGGAACAACGTGCAGCTTCAATAGTCACTGAAGGCTCTACCACACTTGGATCGAGTATGGATGTAATACAACCCGACTTGAATTTGATGGAGGCTTTGACGGAACGGACGTGGTCCCTTTAAAAAGCATGCTCTGTTAAAACCATGGAGTCTTGTTCCCATTAGGCTGTTTCTCCAAGGAACGCCTTGACCTTGCAGAGTATTATCGTATGGGATCCGAATTGATCAAGTGCCTGTCCCGGACAGCTTTGTTTACAGGCAAGGAAAGCCAGAATACCCTCGAATCGAATTCGGCAACTAGTTCTAGACTAGAGCTTTTCGCAGTCATTCGGGAATAAGCGAGGTCTATTCTACGTCGTAATGCCAATGCTTGCTCAGGGACGCTGGATTCGGTAACGACGGTTTATTCTATAGAATTGCGAGAAGGCGGTCTTCATATGCTCTTCCCCAACCTATCATGCCTCATAGGAAGATGGTGACGAGGATATTTCAAAGTCTGACCAGGACAGTCGCACGCCCGAGGAGATTCTCCATCCGTACACTGTCCGCCTATCGAACCGCGATACAAGACGAGCAAAAAAGACGCAAGTATATGTACGCAACTTTCGAATATTCGAGTGTGATGGCAACTCACGTTGACATCAAGGAAGCTGTTTGATAATCTTGTCGGGTTCTTTTGTTCTTCATCTCAAATGGTTATTAAGGCCTCTCTCGGGTGACAAAGAAACCGGAACGGCACAGTGGGATTGTGCGATTCCGCTTTCTTCGTCGACAAAAAGGTCGTCGACAAAAGGGGGGCTCAACTGCTCCTTGGACAATGGGCAACCAGATTTTCTAATAGTATCTTCATTTCGCGCAATCTAAGGAGAGTGTGCTTAGCATGAGCCTTTTCCACCTACATATTATGTTACAAAGCCTTGAAGTAAGAAGACCGTGAAGCATCCTCCTAGATAATCCGTGCTACGCCATCCGCCGAAATTCATTAATCCACTGCTGGGATGAGTTCGGCCATGCTTTCGTGATGTCGTTCTGGGATACGCAAGACAGGCTCAACCTCGGGATTTCGAAATGTTGCCTTTTGGCAAGTCAACCTGTCTCGATATCTCTTTCTGCTAAAGGTCGCCAAACGCCAAGTTACCCCATGTGGACGGCACCTTTCTGGTACCGAGAGGCCCTTAACAGACTCGCAGGTGGTTTTCGGCCGCTTGAAGTTGGGAGTTATGGGTGGTAATGAGCTTACACAATCATAAGTAGGAGGCCTCAAAAGCCTAGCCATTATCTTGTATGTTTGGCGGTATTCAAGTGGCAAGAGCCAATGATTGATGCTTACAGTCGAAACGATAATATGAAGCTCGATTGGTGCTAGATGGATTAGCACGAGCTCATAGATCTTCGTGATTAGCTCGGGACCGAGATCCAGTAATGATGATTTTCCTGTGGTGAGCGAGATCTGTTCTCGTTTTCTTCTTCGAGAACGAGAGGCGTGTGCCTGCCCCAGCTCCCACAGGACCAGGATAATGTCCCACTGTCAGACGAAGAGACTGGCGAATGCAATGTCAGATGCGTGTGTCGAACATGCTCTAGCCGGTTTAATAATGGCTATAATGTGGAAGACCATATGACAGTCGAAATGGGATCTGCTGAGACTGCTTATAAGAGAGCTGTGTGTCCGAAGGTTCCTATAGGCCTGCCATTCGCTTCCCTACCTGCCATCCATTCATCCATTCATCCATTCATGTGTGTCTTGGGTAGGTGGGTGGACGCCGGGTGGATGGGTGGAAGCCGGGTGGAAGGGTGGAAGCCGGGTGGAAGGGTGGACGCCGGGTGGGTAGGTAGGTAGGTGCCTCAGGTTCTGTCGTTAGCGTCGTTTGCCAGAGATGTGTTCAATCAACTCAACTCATGGGGTTTGGTAGAGTCTGCTTGGAGGACTGTTAGTTCGGACATCGTTGGCGTTTGCCAGGCAAGGCCATCCTGATCCAATGCTCCTGCAATATTCTGCGCTCGCCAACTATTGTCCTGCGACGGTGCCAACGGCATATCATGCAGGATCGTTATGACATTTAAATCAACTTGGCGGCTAGTGGAATGCCAATCTCACTCTGGTCGTAGCATCGAGCCTCGATAAACCAACTACTCCACGCTCACTCGGGTAACTTGGTTCGCTTTCAGATCTGCCACGAAAGTCTAATACTCATGGTTCTTCCTCAGAGCGCACCCTGGACGAAATGCTGGTTCTCGCTCATCCTCTCCTCATCCTTTGCACATCCCGGCTGTCATCTGCGACGAGAGCTCGACCAGGCCGTCAACATGCATTCTCGCCGAAGCCGTTCTCAGCTGTCTGACTCCGATACTCACGATTCGATTCGATTCCGAAGCACTTCTCATCTATCTTGAAACACCCATGAAAGAGTCAGAAATGGGCATTGTCGCACCGTCATATCCGGCATTTGGTGCAGAGTATGAACACTGTGCCAAAGAGTAGCTGGTCCGCCCAAGCAGTCTTTGCCCCATTACCTGCGAGGAGAACGTGTCGAAGCCGGACATGATGAAACTCATGGAAGCTTGTGGTGCTGCGAATGCTGGCTGCGAAATTATCGCAGGCACCAACCCAGTCGAAGTCACCAAGACTCAGTGGCAACACCTCCTGGCTGTAAATGGGATCGAATACTCCGTCTACATTAGCAAGTCCGCTCCATTGCACTTCTTTCAGACTGACAAACCATGGGTCTTTGCTGATTCTCAGCCTGCTGATTCTCGCAGATGGTGCGGCCAGACTGCACACACAACAGGAGCTCGCGACGCGATTCTGCTCGAACACGCGGCACAACGTCCTCCTTCTCGGGCCACGTTGGACAGCGGGGTCGAGGTCGATGCGATATTCCGACATTATGAGACTGCATGCTGATGACGGCTAGTGCGGTGACGCAGCTCGTGCTCCTGTAATCTCGTCTTCCGTGAAAGCTCACCGTATATTGCAAGCGCTGTAGAGAGCAGTACCGCCGACTCCACGATTGTCCATGGCGCTTTCCAGCATCTTCCGAGGCATTTTTGCATGAACCTGTCGCACACGAGACGGCGGGATAAATCAGTGCTAACCACTCACGTTCTGCGCAGCCAGAGCTAGCTATTGGAGTCTCGCAAGCTGCGGCAATCTCACTGTTGGAGGCCGGATGGAATCTGGCAGCAGAGTCGATGACCACTTGTGGAATGCGGTATCACGAATGCAGGTACTGCCGACTGATCTTGAACTTGGCGGGATGCGTGTACAAAAGTTGGAATTGAGCACCGAGGGTCACTCTACTGATGCTAGCACGCAGAGCTTACAATCCAAGATGCTGTCTCAACGCCCCCCGTCTCTGAACGCGCCCTTTTCCAGCTCTTTAGTAGCCTGCGACTGACTCCAACCAAGTCGCTGCTCCTCGTCTGCGACATCCTGGGCAGGGACATGTATACGTGCGTGCAACGCTTGGCTTCTTCGACACTTGTACGATCATCCTGCCAGTGCGCATGAACCTCCTCCTCCGCGGAAATAGAGATGGCTAGCTGGTTTCCAGGACGGGCAGTTTCGGTCGATGTCTGAGAGGATAAATCGGTTCGAGAAGGCAGCGGAAGAGTCGACCTCGCCTTCGCCATCGTCGGCGCTTCTGCCGTCGTCAGCGCTTTCTCCTTTAAGTCTCTTGGGTTTTAAGAGATGGTCGAAATACTTGCCAGTGCCTTCGCCTTCGTCCTTCGTCGGCGCGTGCGTATTCGTCTGCTTCCCTCTCAAAGTCCGCGGAGGAGGCGGGAGGCGGGAGGCGGGAGACGGGGTAGGCGAAAGCGGGGGCGGAAGCGGGAGCGGAAGCGGAGGCGGAAGGAACTGACTCGGCTCGGTCCACAGAGCCGAAGCGCGCTATCCAAATCCAGATCCAAGGGTCTGGGACTCTGGGAGGACAAAGGACTCTCACCTCCGAACGCCCAAGATCGCGGGACGGTATCATGCATTCCAATAGACGTCGCGTCGCGTCAGTCGCCAAGATGCAAACGAAGATGTTCAACACCGCCAGGTGGACTGCTCCCAAGCAGACGTCAACATCAACATCACACCGGACCTGCACCTGCACCTGCACCTGCACACGCGCAGGTATCAGCCATCTCCACCGGCTTTGTCTGTATTGCACTGCAAACGGACAATGTATTGGTCCAGCCGAGTCGCATTGTTCCTCCTGCAAGTCGCTCAGGCCTTGCTGGAGCGCATGTCGTGGGGAGAGTACCCGCATCATTTCCACGCAGTCATTCTCCACCATGTCATTCAGCGAGACCCAAGTCTTCATCCAGAACTAGCACAGCAGCTCCAGGATGATGCGGACTACCAGTATCGACTGTTCCGCCTGCGACGCCTATTCTCGCCAATCAAAACCATGGCCAAGGCGGCGGCGCTTCTTGGCCTCATTCTGAGTGCCCCATTTGCATACCGAATGATGCCAGAGGCGCCTCGGTGGCCTACAGAATCGTCGTCATTCGACATCAGCCTTCCTCCTCTAGACCCCTACCTGCAGTGGCTTTCCTCTCTCAGCCCCGTGTACTCGGTCGCATGGCTGCGACATCATTCACCCGTCGTCAGCGTCTCTGTACCTCCTCACATCATGAATATCCATGACATTCAGCCTCCATGGGAGTTCTACAGTTCACTCGATGACATCAACTGCGCCTTCATCAAGGCCGCGCATCTCGTTGCACGCCAGGCCACCGATTCGCTCGAGAGAACCTCATCTGTCAGTCTGATCGATCGCTGGAGACGCCGCCTAGGTCTTCCAAGCCACGGCGACGACGAGCTTCGAGCGGAAATTCTGCGGCTGGTAGAGAGAGCGGTTCACACTCTTTCTGAATTCTTTTCTCACCGACATGAGATCTTGCTCGGTTTCATCCAAGCTCAGGAGTCCTTACAGCAGTATGAGCAACGGCTCCAAGATGCGTTGAATTCAATCGCGACGAGGATTGCCTACCGACATGGACCAGAGAGGGGAGAGAGTTGCGGGCCAAGCGAGGCCGAGTGTATGGAGCAATGGGCACCAGCAATCAAGCGACTATTTGCATTCAAGGTACGTATCGTCGAACGTATTTCGTCAAATTCCCGTCTCTCTCTCTTCGTACATTCGATTGATCGTTGCAAACACGCAGTCATGGACTGAGTTCCAATCCCTCAACATATTCGTCGCCTTGCAGCGCTTCGAAGCGATGTCGTTCTTCGCGCAGGTAGCTGCAGCGGACCTTCAGTCTGTGCGCTTACTCGGGAAGAATCTCCATGTTCACACTCTGACTAGCGCCCTACAATACCTGCAATCCATCCTTCGACCCGTCTCAACCAAGCATGAAACTCATTTGCATCAGCTGGGATATATGGCCGGACTGTACGCTGCCAAGCACTGGACCCATTATCATGGCAACAAGAAAAACACCAAAAACTCACCTGACAACAACCAAAATACACCCGCTTTCCATATCGGCGTTGATTCCGCCGGTTCATGGGATTTTCACGACACAGCCACATGTCTCGCCAATTTCCGGAACGCACTCAAAATCGCCCGAGAGGCCCGCTTTCCTCCTTCCTCTCTCGGCATGCCTCGACGACCCATGACCTGTATCGACTACCTCCGTGTCACTCGCATCCACGGATGGCTCGACACGTACTTTTCTTCCCTCGCAATCGCCGAGTCCCCCATCCTCGCCCCAAATCCTCATGGTCCATTTGCAGACCAGTTCTGGTATTCATCGCCGAACTCCCGTCACACCATTTTCTACCCGGAACCCGCCGAGCCTGAGAAGGGTACAGATTGGAATTGTCGATCTTGGAGGGACAATAAGGAAATCCGTGGCGGTGGTGGTAGTGCGATGCCACTGTCAGGAAGAGGGTTGAGGAGAGGAAATGTTGGAGATGGAAAAAAGGTGGAATGGTGGCAATTTCGGAGGGTCGCGAATGGTGAGCGTTGCCTCATGTTTAGTCGTACGTTTGAGTTGGGCAGCAAAGGTGGGAAGGTTTGGGATTTTTGGGAAAGACTGATGGATGGAAATAAGGTCGAGGATGAAGAGGTAGACAAAGGGCAAGAGGCAGAGGATATTCTGGATAAGGTCAGGAGCGGAATGGCGGCGCACGGGGTTGGAGAGAGGATTTGGTGTTTGAGGTTACCATGGGAAGAAGAGGGAGGGAGTGAAGAAATGGAGATGTCGGGAGGCAATGGTAAGGATGGCGATAATGTCTGGGCATATTTCAGAGAGCCTAAAGATACAAGGAATAGAAGAAACAAGGGAGGAGTTGCTGGTGGCAGAGAACTGAATCCCGAGGACAGATTCTTGGTTGAAGCGTGGATAAGGGCCAAGGAGGAGGTAAAGCGCAGGGGATTTGAGGATGAAAGTTGGAAAATATAGAATGAAATGCTTCCATTAATTCTTTCCTTCATGTCCACTCTGTCTTGCCGTCACCGCCTCATCCAAAGGTCGGAATGAAAATGACCAGTCTTGAACGTTCAGGTATGGAACCATGGGCGGTTCGCGTCTGACTTGTGGGACGTAGGCGAGTGTGTTCATGATAATTCTCATAATGATGATGAGAAGGAGGATGCCAATGATGATGATGATTGCGGCCCATCTGAAGTTCTCTTGACTAGAGATGGACGGGAATTGATGAGCTGTTGAAGATGGAGGTTGCGGTTGAGGCTGAGGTTGAGGCTGGTGTTGCATTTGAACTTTTTGTCGTTGTGCCTCATTGCGCGATGCTGCTGCACGAGTTCGAGGCATGATTTCTGTCTTCGGTGCAGTGGTGTTGGATGTGTCTAGAGATAGCGGGAGCCTAGAATATGTGATGATACGTCTTATACGTCGATACTCGATACTAACGGTATGTTTCAGTTTCGTGGCTAAGACGTCTCTCTTGAAACTGTCGCGGGATTCTCAACATGACAGTGCTCACTTCACCGGCGACACAGTCTGACGTGAGACAATGCTTGCTTGCAAGGCGTGTGAATGTCTTGGAAGGTGGTGGAGTTCACTTGGGCCTTCGGTCTCCGGAGAAGGGGACAATGGGCATGGGACAAAGGTACATTGACGAGTGATAATGCATGAACAGTGATGAGTAACAATGGATAAGTGACGGGTGACAATTCATAGTTTATAAGCTGACAATTGTCAAGCGACAAGTGATAATAGACAGCTGGCAGGTGACAATGGACAAGTGAATGCCTTGTCTCAAGTTACGCCCATCTGTATGTTCTGTCTCTAATCACATAAATATCATACGCAAGTCTCTCCTTCGTCACTTCTCTTTGCTTAACACGACTGCGACATACATCCTCTGGAAGAAGCCTTCACACGTTCTTCACACGACCGCGACATACATCCTGCTTGCTTGCCTGCTTACAAAGATCCTGCTTCATCGGGAAGAAGAAGAACATGGCCGGGACAAACACCAACACCAACACCACTACCACCTCCACCACCAAGACGCGCCGGCGCGTCTCACCCGAGGTCTGGTGCACGACTCCCACCTCTGGACGTCTTCCCGACGAACACGTTGCATATCGAATCTTCGAAACGTGGTCCGATCTCCACACATACCAAGCCCTGTGGTTTTGGCTCGCTGACGTTTCTGCACTCCTTTCACAGTGCGACGACATCTGCCGCAACCACCATGCTGCTACTGCCACCAATGCACTCCCTCGCATACCTCCGCCGCCGCTCTACATTGGCATCGATACATTTCGAACCCTTCTCCGCCGCGTCTGCCGAGACTTCCCACCAAATGGCCCACCGCCCGAGGGCTTCGAGGTCCGCGACACCAGCGTCGTCCATACGACCAACGCCGATATCGATGCACACCCGAGACCGGCCGAGATGGCCGCACACGCACTCATCCAGACATGTATGGATACGCTGGTCTCCATGTGGAAGGTGGTGTCAAAAGCTGATGGTACACTCCGTTTCGGCGTCAACTCGCGCGCGTTCGAGCGCATTATGCAGGAGTCTTTCGCCGTTTACCTCCAGCGTGCTCAAACCACACCCGAGTGGACTTGGAGCAGGATCAAGGAGAAAGAGCCGAGAAGCATCACGCTGAGGAATGAGTATTCGCTGCAAGAAGACGACGGAACTCAGGACACAACAGCAGCTTTGCCGCATGTCGAGACCGTGACTACAGCGACAGCTGTGCCGACACACGACTTAGCGGCAGAAGCATCTGCTACTACGGTAACATTATCGGAAGCCGAGCAGGAAGCCGAGGAGGTGCAATTTGCAGAAGACTCACCAAGGCCAGGCTCATCAGCGACAGCTTTGCCGACACACGACTCAGCGGCAGAAGCATCTGCTGCTGCGGTAACATTATCGGAAGTCGAGCAGGAAGCCGAGGAGGTGCATGTTGCAGAAGACTTACCGATGCTAGGTTCACCAACGACAGCCGTGCCGACACACGACTCATCGGCAGAAGCATCTGCTGCTGCGGTAACATTATCGGAAGTCGAGCAGGAAACCATCGTAGAGACCGATGGTGGTGCCTCGCCGATGCATTCTCCCCAAGATCCTCCGACTTCTCAACCACCCTCAGTCAAAAATGGTAAGTCCACGACGGTTGACGAAGACCCGCCCCCTTCATCCCACACAGACATCGCCACTGACGAAGAAGGGGAAGCAGGCGATTTCGAACAGCTGACGGTAGCTCTCATGACTATGGCACTGCAGACATTCTTGATTCCCGGTTGGACACAAGACTTTTGAGCTGATGATAGCGATTCGGCCGCCCGCGCAGCGAGTACAGACCCCTCGCTTCAGCGGCAATGCGAGTAGAATTCCATTTTTCCAGAGGTGGTAAGTATCTCCGAGGTGCCCGTGAATCATCCGTGTACGATGTTTTGCCTTTGTCGATTGCCGATGTGAGATAGATTGTATGTACCGCATATTGATCTACCATCTTTGTCAGTGTCCTCGAGTCCTCTTTATCAACGTTAGACCTCTTTCTATCAACGTCAGACCTCATCCCAAACCCCTCGATATTTCCACCCACGTTAGACCTCATCCTAGATTCTTCAACATTTCCATCAACGTCAGACCCAATTATCACTAATTCTTTAATGTTCCTTTCAACGTTAAGACTTCATCCTCTCAGATTGTTCAATATTCCTATCAACGTCACATCTTGTCCCACACTCCTCAATATCCTCATCGATGTTAGACCTCATTACAGATTCTTCGATATTGCCATCAACGTCAGACCTAATCATCACAAATTCTTCAAAATTTCCATCAATGTCCGACCTCATTATCACAGATTCCTCATATGATTCCTCCTCCTTACCTTTCCCCCAAACATCTTCCTTCCCTAAACCTAAAGCACATACATTTCTCTACAGTCTCCATTACTTCTGCGACAATGCTCGCCGAATTAGAACTCAAACTCATCCCTCCGACCGACCTTTTGGGAAGCCGGGGACGCCTAGCTCTTCGTAAGGTCGTGTTGTGACAGGCAGTATTAGAGTGCCAACGGAAAACCAAAAGACGAATGGCACATTGATTGCCTTCGGTTTACGACATCCTAGCTTCACGATTGAAGTTGGATCTCTTATGTATCGCTAGTGTCGACATCTGGAACTCTCATAGACTTCACGAGAGTGACCGCAGAGAACTCATAGAAGAACAACACATCGATATCCTTCGATTTGCGACATCCCGGCCTCACGATGGAAGCAGGATGTCTTCTTATACACCGCCGGCGTCGACATTAATCACTCTGATCGACTTCTCTTTCTAGGCCGACGACGAAGGAAAAGAATTTCGACCTCTAGGTAAACATATACCTCAAACAAAATCAAGACAGCAGCCTGCCTTATGATTGACTTGACGTCGCCTACCCTGCCAAACTAAATACGCCAAGGAGGATCTGGACGAGACTTTGCGTTATGTGGTCCACAAGCACAAAGACCTCGACATAAAGAAACGAGATTAACAAAGGCTTTGTTATCCGAACTTCCGGGACGGATCAAAACACAATACCTCGAGGAAAGCTATTAGGAAATGAATTCTCTACTTCTCTTGTGGCCACATGACACTAAAAAGAAACCAGGTGTCGAGAGAAGGTACCAAAGTAGGGTAATTAAGTCGCTCATGCGCATACTCTCTCTCGGACGTTAGGCAAGGGGGAACAAAGGAGTCAAAGAAATACTAAGTAACAAACTTCCACCGATGACTATAGCAACATGTTTGGAGGATAGGAGGGAGGCAGTCTTCTTCTCTCTCGATTTCTCTTTACCGTCTTCCTTGTTCTCGGGTTGGCCGCCGGGGATGAAGGGAGAGGTAATTAAGAATGGAGCGAGGAAGAAGGAGAGAAACGTATACCACCGATCATTGTGGAGGTCTTGTGGACGGAAGGAGAAGGCTCCCTTCGCTCTATACCTTGCTCTCGGGTTGGCCGCCGGGAGCAAGGCGAAGGCGAAGGCGAGAGGAGTCTAAAGGGGAGAGAGAGGAAGAAGTTTCCTTCGGATATAAAGAAGGTACTAGCGCCGGAGTAGTAAAAGGAGTAGATATATATTATATGCCTAAGACCATTCAATAAGGATGGGACGAATACTTATCCCTAGACTTGATGCCAACTAAGCGTTCCGCTTTTTCTTTTAATTCTTGCTACGCGAGAGTTGGGCTAGACATCTCCGCACTTCCCCAGATTTACCCCAGGTTAGGGAGCTCCAGACCTACGAGCGGTCAAAACTCAAACACCAAAATTCTAAACCTCTCATTAGCCGTCTACTCGTAGCATATTCGCGCCTCTATTCGCATAATACTTAAGATGTATCGAATATTTTCCATGTATTATACGGCCTATACCCTAAGGAGTAAAATGTGCGAATATCTCTACGAATAGCCTACGAATAAGCGTACGAGTCCCTAAAAACATTACCTCAATAGTTTAACTATTAACTTTACGGCGTAATAGCATAATACTATATGGACTAAATGAAGTAACATTTAACTAGCTCTATGAGACGATTAATACGAGCAATTTGAGCTACTTAGTATATGAATTAGTTAGTATTTAACCTTACTATCGCCGCTAAGGGCAAGATCTACTACTTATTATTAGAAGAGGGTCTATGCAGCGAGTAAGGGATTAAAACCCCCTCTCTCTTCCGCGTACAAACTTTCTTTCTTTATCTACCTCTACGAGGTAGTTGAGTAGGCTATACACTACGAGTTAACGCTTTTGTATTACTGAACGGAGGCTCGGATCTTTAGATGCTTTCCCTTTGTAGAAGGGTTTTGTCGCACCTCGTACTGTAGGCCGGCCATTGAATGGACACCTGTCCTTTCTATATAAGCCCTTCAGATCCCCTATCCTCTCCTACTGTTTGGGGGTCCTACTCCTACTTGTTTGGGCTGTCTTGTCCCTTCCGACCCATAGATGTTGAATAATGAATACTAAATATTTAGTCTAAATATTCAGTCACTGAATAAAGATTTAAGCTCTATTTAGGTGAATATTCAATATTTAGTCGTTTGCTAAGACTTTGCATGTAATTAGCAAAAATACTATAGATAAGTGTGTAGTAGTGTGCCAAGGCTATTACGTGCATTAATGCCTAAGGCCAAAAACTGCTAGTGTCTTAGTAGGATAAACACGTAATCTCTACTTACCTGCCTTAATTACTTCTACGCGTTTAACGTCCATCTTTCAAGCTATATGATATAAAGAAAGAGCCTAAAACACCCTAAATTTAGATATCTACATGGGATCTATGTGCGCCGACGTATAGCCTAACTAAATATAAATATTTAGTCATATTTAGTCAATCCATATTCATATTCATATTTAGCTAAATATGAATATATATTCAAAGTGAGTAATTAGTATTCAACATCTATGTTCCGACCCTCTATAGGTCCTTTTCTTTCCCCTAAATAGTGGTTAGTTCAGTGTCTCTATTACGAGCGAGCGCTTTCGACGCTATGAAGTAGAAAGTAAAGGGTTAGATGGGCTTAAGGTGGTATGTAGAAGCATCTTCTACATCTTCTACATAAGTTATTTATGTATTCGCTAGTTATTCGTAGTGTCGTTCGGCAAATAATTAATGAATTCATGATCTAGAGGTTAACTTTTGAGTTTTGACCGCTAGTAGGTCTGGACCTCGGTCTAGGTTTTACCCTAAAAATTTCTATGTGCCCTTGTATACGGCGCTTTAGTAGGGACGGGATTTATAAGATGGAATGCTAATGAAACTATAACGGATTAGTCTAAAGGTGTGTTTCGTACTTACTACGCCGAGTTTCGATATTGTAAACAGCATTCCTAGAATTAGACTACCTGCACGTAGGCCCTAGTTACCCTTTTAGGGGTCGGAGCTATTCCATTGCTAGCTCCCGATTAGGTTTGTGTATAGGGAAATCGGACTAACGTCTACTCGTGAAGTAGTTCCGGCTGACGTACTAGTCTAGGAGCAGCCTGTTATAGTTGATGTCGCTGCCTATAGTTTGACTTGCTATTAGGCTTATGCCGGCTTCGACTATAAACTAGTACTTGTGGGATTAGTTACCGTATTTAGAGGATTTAGGGCAGTAAAAGTTACAGATTTTGTATTCGCACTTATAGCAGTTTTAAGTAGACCCCCCGTTAGGTTAGGTTGAAACCGAATAGGTTAGGTTGGGTTAGGTTTTTATGGAGTAACCCGACCGCTCGGGTTAGGTTAGGTTTTAAAACCCGACGGTTTCTTAGCATAGGCTTAGCATAAGGAACGCGAAAAGGAAAAAAACTTTACTCTCGGGTAGCTATATTAGTAGCTACATTTGCCTAGAGCCTTCTTAGAGGCTTATAATAGCCTTTGCGGGGAATATTAGGGCTTATTCCCCCCCCCCCCCCCCCCCCCNAAGGCTATCTTCTATGTCTATGCTAAGAAATCGACTAGCAGTCGGTTTCTTAGCGGGGTAACCCGAGTAGTCGGGTTAGGTTGGGTTTTCTAACCCAACCCTACCTAACCCAACGGGGGGTCTAGTTTTAAGTAAACCTGTCGTGTTCACTATAGTCCTATTAGATATTGAAGCGATAGTAACGACCTTCTAGTCCGACTAACTATGTGCTGTTGCTGTTTCTTCCTCCTCTACCTAGCTATAGTAACGAAAGTCATTAACACGATAACGAAGGAACCTGAGTATTATAAAGAATACTATAATGAATATCATGCGATGATTAGGGTTACTAGTATCGCCCCGAACGAGGATTCCGAAGTAGAAGCTACCGAGACACCTATACTACTACTATCTAGTCCGACGCTCTCGAAGCTAGGGCTAGAGATAATAGATTATCGAGAATACCGCGATACGAGAAATAGACCTACTAGGCCTAGTAGGTTATTACTACCTATCCCTACCTTTAACAAAGACCCGCGCTCCGGGACTAATGCGTTATACGTAGCCTCTTCTAATGCGGGCGACGAGTCGTTAGATGCGACTATGTCCGCTAAGCCTTTACCGCCTCCTCGTACACCCTCTCGACCCTCGTCGATCGCCGTTATACGTAGAGTACGAGGTCTAAGTATTTATGCTATAGGAGCCGCACCCTTTAATATTCTATTAACTAAGAAAGGCTACTAAGTCTTTACGGCCTTACTCCGAGATGTTAAATAGGCTATAGCATTAAAAAAGAGTATTAACCCTACTACTAAATTACCGAAGTACTTATACTACTACCTAGCTACCTTCTCGAAGTAAGACGCGTCTACGCTACCGCCGTACCGAGCATACGATTATCGCATCGACACGACCGCGGAGCCTAAGTACGGGCCTCTATACTTAATTTCCTATAAAGAACTAGAAGTACTACGCGATTATCTAAAGGACAACCTCGAGAAGGGGTTTATCCGTGCCTTAAGCTCGCCGGTGTCCTCCCTAGTCCTATTTATTAAGAAGCCCGATAGAGGTCTTCGCTTCTACGTAGATTACCGCTAGACCCCCCGTTGGGTTGGGTTGGGTTGGGTTGGGTTGGGTTGGGTTAGAAAACCTAACCTAACCCGAGTAGTCGGTTTGCCCCGCTAAGAAACCGAGCGCTAGTCGGTTTCTTAGCAGGGGTAAACCGAGTAGCTCGACGGTTTCTTAGCATAGAGTCGGCATGTACATAGAATAAGCGGGAAATAAGCCCTAATTTCCCCCGTAAAGGCTATTATAGGCCCCTAGTAGGTAGAGTATAGGCCCTAGGCAAAAATGTAGCAACTAATGTAGCTACCCGAGAGAAAATTTTTTTGTGGTTTTCGCGTTCCTTATGTTAAGCCTATGCTAAGAAACCGTCGAACTACTCGGTTTTCCCCGCTAAGAAACCGACCGCTAGTCGGTTTCGTGGCAACCCAACCTAACCCGAGCGCTCGGGTTACTTGTAAGAATCCTAGCATTGGTCCGCAGGCGGACCAATGGAGGTAGCCTATCGCGATAGGGATCGCGATAAGCCGAGCGCATGCTACGTAGATAGACGGCGGATAGACGGCGGTACGATAGGGATCGCGATAAGCCGAATAGGCGGATAGACGGCGGTCCTCGAAGTATAGGGGTATAGAAGGCCCCCGGTCTCTTACTCTTTTAGAATCTCTAAGATTATTCTAATATACGAAATAGAGGCTATTACATCGTTACATAAACCTAATACTTATTCTATATACCCTTACTTCTAACGATATCCTTATATAATAATCTTCGAACCTTTCTACTAAGGGTAGCGGTCCGATATGCCTCTAAAAAGTAGTAGAACTACTCGTGTAGGTACTTAGTAGCTAAGTAATAATAATATACTATCTATAGGCGATAGGGCTAGCTAAGGGTAGGTTACTCTAGACCTACTAAGTAGTAGTAAAGATTCGCCTACGGGCTAACTTCGTAACGATAAACCGTAGGACGCTACTATACATAGGGGCCTCCTAGTAGGTAAACTACGGGTTTAGGAAGTCGAAGAAGACGACTTCGTCCGTAACGTCCTAGGGGTAGAGTAGGAGGGTAGCGAGGAGGAAGATAACGAAGAGGAGCTAGCCGTAAGGTATATAGAGGCGAAAGCCTAATAGCGTTCTCTTCTAAAGTAGAAGCTTACTAGTCTCGAAAGAGATAATAATAAGCTCGCTAAGGAAATCGGTAATACGGATACCTCCTCTAGCTCCTAGACATTTCGAGGCGCGCCTACGGTAGCGTCTCGTTCTACCGCCTTACTAGAGAGAGTAGGCGGACCCTAGGCGGAGTCTTATAAACGTACGGCCTCTACTACTAATTATAGCCTAGTACCTAAGAGAACTATTAAGGACCCTCCGATATATAAGGGTAAGAGCCTAAAGGAATATCGGGAGTAGGTAATAGCGTACGAGATTATATTTCTCTAAGCGCTATCTACTTATAGGTTAGATCGTTCTAAGATTACCTACGCTTAGACCCCCCGTTGGGTTGGGTTGGGTTGGGTTGGGTTGGAAAACCCAACCTAACCCGACCACTCGGGTTGCCCCGCCAAGAAACCGACCGCTAGTCGGTTTCTTAGCAACCTAACCCAACCCGAGCGCTCGGGTTACTCCACAAAAACCCAACCCAACCCAACCCATTCGGTTTCAACCCAACCCAACGGGGGGTCTACCTACGCTATATAATTCCTCGAAGGTACGGCGAGCTAGCTATAGTAGAGATAGTAGATTCGTAACGAGAAGTTACTTAAACTTATATAGATAGATGAATAGATCTCTTATTTACCTGTTTTGGTACCTATCGGCCCATATAGGTCTAACGCTATGTATTCTATAAAAAGGAAACTAGGCTCGCTAGTAAAAACCTTTCCTCCTTACCCTCGTTACTTCTTTCCTTCCTTCGTCCTTCGGTTTAACTTCCTCTAGGGTATACTAGTATTATAGAGTTTACCCTCTAACTACCTTACCTACTACCCTAATACTCCCTCCTCTTTACTCCCCTCCTTCTCCCCCCCCCCTTCTCTCTATCTACTCCTCTATCTCCTAGGCTAGTACGTATTATTCGAGGTATCCCTCTCTAATAATCTACTTTATAATTCTTCTAATGTCTTCTTTATTTATAATAATCTTATCGTATTCCCTCTCTTTTATCTAGTACCTCTACTCGCTCCTCCCTTTCCTCTATCGTTTATATACTAGTAGTATATACTTAGGGTTTTAAGACGGGTAGCTATATAGGTAAGCTTTACTTTCTATNTCTTCTTTATTTATAATAATCTTATCGTATTCCCTCTCTTTTATCTAGTACCTCTACTCGCTCCTCCCTTTCCTCTATCGTTTATATACTAGTAGTATATACTTAGGGTTTTAAGACGGGTAGCTATATAGGTAAGCTTTACTTTCTATCCCTAGGACTCTTCTCTAGTATAGGTAGGCTCTAAGACCGATATACTCGGAGCGTAGTTATATCGCTATACTTACTTCCGCCCTTTTTAGGTCTTTATAGATCCGGTTATTATTACTTCTAAAGGTCGTTAATACTTTTAGTATCTCTCTTCTTCTTAGTATTTCTCTCTATTCTTCTTCCTAGAGTATTCTCGCTATCTCCTCCGCTATACTTTACCCTTTTCTTCCCTCCCTCTTCTCTATAGCTTAAAATACTTTATATAGGGTCTCTATTCCTCGGGCTAGATCTTCTTCCTTTTATAGCTTTCTCTTAGGTCTATAAACCCTTTTCCTTCTCTACGGTACTTAATCGCGGATCTTCTCGAGCGCATCCTTAATAGTTTCTTAGGCCGGGTATAGGGTCGTTTTAATAGCGTATTAGTACCTTATTCCTTTTAGGTATTAGTATATTAGTAGCGATCCCGTCTCTATTTCTAATACCTTAGTAGGGGTAGATTTATATACTCCCGTAACTCTTCTTAGGCATTAGGCTTAGACTCTGTTAAGTAGTTCTATAATCCTCTTCGGGGTCTTATCTTATACTACCTAGACCTAGGCCCCGTATAGTATAGCCGGCTTTATAATTACTTTATATATAGTCTTCGCTTTATCGAATATTACTCCCTATATTAATACTATTAGTCTTTCGATGGACTACCTATTCGCGTTAGCTCTTATCTATGCTTTCTTAACCTATAGGCCCTAGCTTAGTTTCGGGTCTAGCTATATTCCTAGGACCCGCAATTCCGAGCAACAGTTATTAGATTCTTGTGTATCTAAGTAGGTGCGGCGTGCCCTATTGTCTACTAGGCCCTACCTTAGTTTTTAGCCTTATCTTATGCCCTTTAGCCTTATACCCTTTAGCCTTTTACCTCTAGCTTCCGCTAATTAAGGTGAACTACGCCTCTCTTAGCCTAAGTAACTCGTTATTTACTCCTTAAGCACACACTACTAGCCTACTATCCTAACGCGAATAGCTCTATCTCTCTATATACCGACACGCGTATCCGTTCTCTCGAGCTACGTAGTAGTCTCTCCGGCCGGGGTTTAATCCCGCCTACTCTTAGGTACACCGAGGGTTAGTTGCCCATTAAAGGGCAACAGTTATTAGATTCTTATGTATCTAAGTAGGTGCGGCGTACCCTATTGTCTACTAGGCCCTACCTTAGTTTTTAGCCTTATCTTATACCCTTTAGCCTTATGCCCTTTAGCCTTTTACCTCCGGCTTCCGCTAATTAAGGTAAACTACGCCTCTCTTAGCCTAAGTAACTCGTTATTTACTCCTTAAGTATATACTACTAGCCTACTATCCTAACGCGAATAGCTCTATCTCTCTATATACCGATACGCGTATCCGTTCTCTTAAGCTACGTAGTAGTCTCTCTAGCTAGGGTTTAATCCCGCCTACTCTTAGGTATACTAAGGGTTAGTTACCTATTAAAGGGATAAGGTCCTTAGAGCTAGTAGTAGCTACTACGTACTACGCCCTACGGTTATCTTTTAGCTTCCGTTTCGCGTTACCTATAAAGGTCTCCCTACGATAGGCCGACCGTATCTTATAGAGGTAAGCTTATAGGCTCTACGCCGGGTAGTCTACGACCTCTCTCTCTACTAACTAAATCTATATCTACTTCGCCCGCGAGCTAGCCTATATTTCTCCTACGTATACCTAGTATACGACTAGCCTATATATACCGCTATATCCCCTCTACGAGTCGCTATAATATCTCTTTCTTCGATAGACTATAACCCCTCCCCTTCCTTATCTATATTCTTTTCTTTTAAAGTTTAAGGTATATATATAGAGGGCCTGCGAAGACCTACTACACGCGTCTACGTCGCCGCAGGTAGAAACGCATCGTTACGACGATGCGGCTAAGTATAGAGGCTATAAGAAGAGGCGGCGCTAATAGGCGTACGACCGTAGCGAGCTAGGGATAGGAGCGCGACGTACCGCCTACTTAACGCTCTACGACCTACTACCTTCGTTAGGTCGGAGATCTTCTTATATAGGAAGGACATAGAGGATACTAGGATACGAAAACTACCCGACGCGTTCCTACTCTACTATCGCGAGTAAGGCCTAAACTATAGCGCTCTACTCGCTATAGGGATATAAAAGCCTTAGGGACGCGATAGGGTACCTCTAAATCTAAAAAGCTCTTTAGAACGCGTTAGATTAGCGAGAAAGACGCGTCGAGGGAAAATAGAAGCGGAACTCGAGAGAACTTATTAAGGCTTACTATATATTATAGGTACGGAACCTATTAATACGCCCGCTACGCCGTAACCCTCGAAGACGTTATTAAGCCCTCTTTCGACGAAACTATTAAGGCCTCCTCTATATATGTACCTTAAACTTTAAAAGAAAAGAATGCGGATAAGGAAGGGGAGGGGTTATAGTCTATCGAAGAAAGAGATGTTATAGCGACTCGTAGAGGGGATATAGCGGTATATATAGGCTAGCCGTATACTAGGTATACGTAGGAGAAACATAGGCTAGCTCGCGGGCGAAGTAGATATAGATTTAGTTAGTAGAGGGATAGGTCGTAGACTACCCGGCGTAGAGCCTATAGGCTTACCTCTATAAGATACGGTCGGCCTATTATAGGGAGACCTTTATAGGTAACGCGAAACGGAAGCCGAAAGGTAACCGCGGGGCGTAGTATGTAGTAGCTACTACCGGCTCCGAGGACCTTATCCCTTTAATAGGTAACTAACCCTCGGTATACCTAAGAGTAGGTAGGATTAAACCCCGGCCGGAGAGACTACTACGTAGCTCGAGAGAACGGATACGCGTATCGGTACATAGAGAGATAGAGCTATTCGTGTTAGGATAGTAGGCTAGTAGTATATGCTTAAGGAGTAAATAACGAGTTACTTAGGCTAAGAGAGGCGTAGTTTACCTTAATTAGCGGAAGCCGGAGGTAAAAGGCTAAAGGGCATAAGGCTAAAGGGCATAAGATAAGGCTAAAAACTAAGGTAGGGCCTAGTAGATAATAGGGCACGTCGCACCTGCTTAGATACACAAGAATCTAATAACTGTTGCTAGGGACACCTCACTAAGCCTATACCAGAACTACGAGTCCTAGGAATATGGCTAGACCCGAAACTAAGCTAGGGCCTATAGGTTAAGAAAGCATAGATAAGAGCTAACGCGAATAGGTAATCTATCGAAAGACTAACGGCCTTAACGTAGGGAGTAATATTCGATAAAGCGAAGACTATGTATAAAGCGATTATAAAGCCGGCTATACTATACGGGGCCTAAGTCTAGGTAGTATAAGATAAGACCCCGAAGAGGATTATAGAACTACTTAACAGAGTCTAAGCCTAATGCCTAAGAAGAGTTACGGGAGTATATAAATCTACCCCTACTAAGGTATTAGAAATAGAGACGGGATCGCTACTAATATACTAATACCTAAAAGGAATAAGGTACTAATACGCTATTAAAACGACCCTATACCCGGCCTAAGAAACTATTAAGGATGCGCTCGAGAAGATCCGCGATTAAGTACCGTAGAGAAGGAAAAGGGTTTATAGGCCCGAGAGAAAGGTCTAGAAAGAAGTAGATCTAGCCTAAGGAATAGAAACCTAATATAAGGTATTCTAAGCTATAGAGAAAAGGGAGGGAAGAAGAGGCTAAAGTATAGTAGAGGAGATAGCGAGAATACTCTAGGAAGAAGAATAGAGAGAAATACTAAGGAGAAACGGGATACTAAAAGCGTTAACGACCTTCGGGAGTAAAAATAACCGGATCTATAAAGACCTAAAGAGGGCGGAAGTAAGTATAGTAATATAACTACGCTTCGAGCACATCGGTCTTAGAGCCTACCTATACTAGAGAAGAGTCCTAGGAGTAGAAAGTAAAGCTTACCTATATAGCTACCCGTCTTAAAACCCTAAGTATATACTACTAGTATATAAACGATAGAGGAAAGGGAGGAGCGAGTAGAGGTACTAGATAAAAGAGAGGGAATACGATAAGATTATTATAAATAAAGAAGATATTAGAAGAATTATAAAGTAGATTATTAGAGAGGGATACCTCGAATAATACGTACTAGCCTAGGAGATAGAGGAGTAGATAGAGAGAAGGGGGGAGGAGAAGGAGGGGAGTAAAGAGGAGGGAGCATTAGGGTAGTAGGTAAGGTAGTTAGAGGGTAAACGCTATAACATTAGTATACCTTAGAGGAAGTTAAACCGAAGGATAAGGGAAGGAAAGATATAACGAAGGTAAGGAGGAGAGGTTTTTACTAGCGAGCCTAGTTTCCTTTTTATAGAACATATAGCGTTAGACCTACATAGGCCGATAGGTACCAAAATAGGCAAATGAAAGATCTATCTATCTATATATATAGAGGAGGCCTTAATAGTTTCGTCGAAAGAGGGCTTAATAACGTCTTTAAGGGTTATAGCGTAGCGGGCGTATTAATAGATTCCGTACCTATAATATATAGTAAGCCTTAATAAGTTCTCTCGAGTTCCGCTTCTATTTTCCCTCGACGCGTCTTTCTCGCTAATCTAACGCGTTCTAAAGAGCTTTTTAGATTTAGAGGTACCCTATCGCGTCCCTAGGGCTTTTATATCCCTATAGCGAGTAGAGCGTTATAGTTCGGGCCCTACTTACGATAGTAAAGTAAGAACGCGTCGAGTAGTTTTCGTATCCTAGTATCCTCTATATCCTTCCTATATAAGAAGATCTCCGACTTAACGAAGGTAGTAGGTCGTAGAGCGTTAAGTAGGCGGTACGTCGCGCTCCTATCCCTAGCTCGCTACGGTCGCGCGCCTATCGGCGCTACTTCTTCTTATAGCCTCTATACTTAGCCGTATCGTCGTAACGATACGTTTCTACCTACGGCGACGTAGACGCGTATAGTAGGTCTTCGCAGGCTAGAATAAAATCTATATTTTCCTATAGCGCCCGCTTTATTCTTTAATCTTAGCGGGAGAAAATCTTTATATCTTATATTAAAAATACTTCGTTTTTTAAAGATCGCGAAGGAGGAAGCGATTCGAGGCCTAAACTAGTCTAGGGAATTTTGGGCTTAGGAATAGTGCATTCTAGGAACAGCTGAAAGCGGCTATACCCATAGCGCTAACGAATGGGTGTCGACACTACTTCTAGCGGGAACTCTTTACCTTCTAACATCAGACGTGAAGCACTCAAATGACATTTCTGCATTGACGACGACCACGGAACAATCATTTACACCAACAGCCATTGAGAATACTGTGGATCTTCATCATCATCTCGTACCTTCCGATCCGCGCGGTTTCCACTTTGTTGAGAACCAGGTTGTTACAGCATCAGCACATTGGCCAGCGAGAAGTCGAGAACTACTGCCAGAGAAAGCAGCAATTCAATGGTATCAGCGCTATGCCACGGGCCACTCGTTCATCGACTGCCAGAGCCAATGGCGATGTTGTGAATCATGAACCACAACAGTTATCAAGCCCGCCTGCCACCCCGGACGTCTCCAAAGTCAAGAAGAAGGGATCTAGCAAAGGTAGATCGAGTACACGCCAAAATGGCAACGTGAAAGAAGAAATTCCCAGGACTCCCGCGAACCCAAGTCGAAAGCGTTCGCGGAAGCCCATCAAGCAGGAAGAAGGCGACGTTAATGATTTGCCACACAACCTGGGCACAGCTTTACCTACACCCGGCATTGACGAGACAGAAGACCTTGCAAGCACTCGACCCAAGAAACGGCCAAAGCGCTCTGATTCCAGTGAGAAGATCGATCCAGAAGAGAAGGTCGAAGAAGAAGATGTAAACCCCACACCTTCCAAGAAGACGCCAAAGAAGGCAAATTATGGCTTGACTCCTGGTGTCTCTCCATATCCAGACTTTTTGCGACCGACGCCAGAAGAATGCGAAGAAGTTGTGCGATTACTTGAGAAGAAACATGGAAAAGTCATTGTTCCGAAAGCTATCCCGCCGCCCTCTCTCGATGTCGCTGGCTGTGGAGAAGTGCCTTCCGTCCTCGATGCTTTGATTCGGACCCGACTTAGTGCAAACACAACCAACAAAAACTCGAGCACCGCATTTCAAGGTCTAGTTTCACGGTTCGGCACATTGAAGGAGGGCATTGGTAAAGGGAGTGTGGACTGGGATGCTGTTCGGCGAGCTCCCAACCACGAAGTCTTCAAGGCTATCGAACGCGGCGGTCTAGCCAAGATCAAATCGAAAGATATCCAGGAGATCTTACAAATGGCCTATGAAGAGAACCAAGAGCGCAGGAATGCGTTGAACGCTTCATCGGACGATCCAGCCGGAGCTGACCATGAGCCTGAAAGTGAGAAGCAAGAAGAAATCGCAAAGGCGAAGCAAAACATCATTTCTCTCGATCACCTTCATCTTCTGAACACCAATGAGGCCATTGAGAAGATGTTGTCATTCCCCGGCATTGGACCAAAGACAGCGTCATGTGTGGCACTCTTCTGCTTGCAGCGACCATCTTTTGCCGTTGACACTCACGTCTTCCGACTGTGCCAATACCTTGGCTGGGTTCCGAAGTCTGTCAAGAAAGGCGAGCCCAAGGTCGACAGGAACACGACTTACTCTCACTGTGATGCCCGCATTCCTGATCAGTGGAAGTACCCACTACATCAGCTACTCATCAAGCACGGCAAAGTGTGTCCTCGGTGCAGAGCGATTACTGGCACTTCAAGCGCCAACTGGGAGGAGGGATGCCCCATAGAACACCTCGTCAAGCGCCATGGTTCGAAGAAAGGCGGTAGTTCTGCAGTTGCTAGAAAGACATCAAAAGATGCAGCAGAAGAGGGCATTGAAGGTGAGGAAGAAGAAGCAGGCGGTTCTCCTGAGGCTGAAGAAGACGAAGAAGAGTGAGTCTGAATGCCCCATATACTACACGCGTATAGTGGATGCATATCAATGCAGCAGGGCTGTGACTCGGGTCCTTGTGAGGAAGAAAAGATTATATAATATCTTTATATGTAATATGAGATGTGGCTAGCGAGCAAGATATTCAGGCACAGCCGAGTGACCCATGCATTGACTCCCTCTCTATTGGTTATTCAACGACCACCACTGCACTGTGGCACTAGAATAACGGAAGCAAACCCTGCAGGTGCATGTGGCTGCTGACGACGCCAAAACATGCAAACGTCATCCTTCTCTTCAGGAACCCGATCGTGCCGCGGAGGACTTGCACATAGGACATGACCAATATATAACGCTCAAGGACCCATCCAAACCGAGGCGGCGATAGAAATTCTCTCTAATCGATCGGAAAAAAAAAGAATCTCCTCCTCCAAAAGTCAAAGCCAAAGCAAACGCAAAACAAAACACCGTAGTCCACATCAAAGCTACTCGAAGATGCCACCACCATCATCAACAGGAAACGTCCTACTATACTTCCTCGGTAAATAAAGTCCTTTTCTTCCTCGTGGAATATGATTGCTGACTCCAAAATAGCACTTTTCCTCCCACCTCTTGCCGTCTTCCTCAAAACCGGTTGCGGCGCGGATTTTCTCATTAATATCCTGCTTTCGATCTTGGGTTGGATACCCGGTGTGATTCACGCTTGGTATATAATTTCGAAGAATGAAGGGCCTCGACCGAAGACGCCGTGATTGTAGGAGATAAGATAGGAATAGGAACGAGGAGGGATAGCAGAACTGGGGTTGAGATTGGGTTGTAATCTGTGTTCATTTTAAGCGATTTAGAATATACCACTGTATGACTAGTACGATAGAGGAGGGAGTATGTGAGAATTTTTGGGTACAGCACGGAAATTCAAATGTTTGTAGTGGAGTGTACATTGGACGAGCGACAGTGTCTATCATGCATGATGCTTGACAGTGACAGCATGTCTCCTTTCCTTCTAGTTCTCCGTGCGCCTTCGCCATGCTTCATCCTTAAGATTTTCTCGACACCAGCCCGGTCATCCAAATGTCGGGCTTTGCTTTATGTACAAACAGAAACTGCTTTAGAAATAAATTGCCTCTCATCTTGACCTGTCTTGGAATTGCTGGTATAGCGTAGGCGCTGGTTCCTCGCCACCAGGGCCGCGTAGAGGCGGAGGCATGTTGCCGCCTCCTGGTTGATTGATAGAGCCAGGTTCAGCTCCAGGTGTGCCGGGTGCTGGACCCATTGGACCACCGCCGAAGTACTTGGAGAACTCGCCTGGATCTTCAAATGGTCTAGGGCCAAGTAATCGAACCATATCGTCTCGGCTGAGCATCTCCTTGGACAGCAGTTCTTCAGCAACAAGGCCGACTTCGCGCTTCTTTTCTTCCAGAAGTTGACGACATTGCTTGTATGCTTCGTTCACGATTCGCTTGACCTCAGCGTCGATTGCCTTTGCGGTGTCCTCTGAGAAGGGCTTTTGAAGTTGAGCTTCAGCGCTTTCGGAAGAGTCTGGGTAGTAGATGTATCCAAGATTCGACATTCCCCACTTGGTAACCATAGCCGTTGCCATGCGAGTCACCTTGTTGAAGTCGTCGCTTGCACCACTGGTGACAGTGTCGAAATGAAGCTCTTCGCTCACACGTCCACCCAATGTCATGGCCATGCGATCCATGAGCTGCTTCACGGTCATAAGAACCGCGTCATTACCACCTCCAGGCAGATATTGAGCATATCCAAGTGCACCTTGGCCACGAGGGATTATGCTGACCTTGAGAAGGGGATCTGCCCATTGGAAGTACCAACCACAAATGGCGTGGCCGGCTTCGTGATATGCAACAGTTTTCTTCTCCTTCGGAGTGAGCACCAAACTCTTCTTTTCAAGACCGCCAATGACGCGTTCGATAGCTTGTTCGAAATGTTGCATGGTGACAGAGTCCGCCTTGGCTCGAGCTGCGACGAGAGCAGCTTCGTTGACGCAATTGGCAATGTCTGCTCCAGCGAATCCCGGAGTCAAAGCTGACAATCGACCCTTGAGGTACTCCAGGTCCTCGTTTGTGACAATGTTTCTCAAGTGCACGCCGAAAATCTGCTTCCTGCCCTCCATAGTTGGTCGGTCGATTGCAATTTGTCGATCGAAACGTCCAGGTCGCATAAGTGCCTTGTCCAGCACATCGGCTCGGTTCGTACCTGCGAGTACAACTACCTGCTCTGATGTGTTGAAACCATCCATTTCAGTGAGGATCTGGTTCAGCGTGCTTTCTCGCTCGTCGTTGCCACCTCCGAATGACTGCTTTGCTCGTGCCTTTCCGATGGCATCAATTTCGTCAATGAAGATGATGCAAGGTGTATTCTTTCGGGCGTTCGCGAACAGATCTCTCACACGGCTAGGACCCACACCTACGAACATCTCTACGAATTCGGAACCAGAGACGGAGAAGAAGGGCACTCCAGACTCTCCTGCAGTAGCCTTGGCCAACAGAGTCTTACCGGTACCGGGAGGTCCAGAAAGGATGGCACCGCGTGGGATTTTGGCACCAAGCTTTTGGTAGACACCAGGCTCTTTGAGGAAACTGACGAATTCCATAATCTCGACTTTAGCCTCATCCATGCCGGCGACGTCAGAGAATTTGACTTTGATGTCAGTCTCGTGGTTGAACTTTTTGGCTCTGCTCCGACCCATGCCAAAGATGCCACCTTGTCCACCACCAGCGCCAGAAGCTGCTCGGCGCGATAGGTAGAAGATGGCACCGATAAATAGTAATGTGGGACCAAAGGCGAGAAAGGTGTTGACCCAGCTGCCCTCTTCGTGGTACGAGATGGGTATTCTCTCTGATCCAGGAATTCCAAGCTCATTCTGTGCCTCGTCAACCCTTCTTTCGAATGCTTCAACCGAGCCAATGCTGAAATAGTAGAAGAAACCTTGCTGTGCTGCAGGCGACTCTGGGTACATTGATGCGACGCTCTCGCGGTGCAAGTATACCCGTACCCTGTTACCGTTGATCACCACCAGCTTCTCTACGAGGCCCTTGTCGAAGAAAGTATTCCGAAACTCTTGCCATGTTATCTCTCTGCTATTTTCGCTTGGAACCGTCAATCGATATAACAGATATGCAACGAAAGCTGACACGACGACATTTGGTAGATCGATCTTGATCTCGGTGGCATTTTTGAACATGTCGTCACCCTGTTTACCCTTCTTCTTGCCATCCTCTTTCTTTCCACTGGCGCCAGCCGGCCCAGGATCGTCGCCAGTCTTCTGCTTCGACTCGCTGAATTGCTCTTTGACCTCGGCCTCGGCGGTCTGCCGTGCCAACTGAGTGACCATGCGCCACAGCTTCGCAGCTCTAGCAGGCGACATGCCTTCTTTGTTCACCTCCTCGATTGTCTCCTTAATCTCTGCAGGAAGGCCTTCGCGCTTGATGCGCTCCAGCGCGGAGTCGATCTCCTTGGCCATAAATGCAGGCATGCCTTTCTTGACCAGCGCGAATGTCTCTTCCAGCCTCTTGATCTCGTTGGCATTGAGCTTTACTCGTCCTGGAAGTGGCCCGTCATGCTTGCCGTCTGGTTTCTGGTTGGGAGGCTGTGGTGTTGACGACATGGGCGATTCTTTGGAGTAGAGATGCTCCATGCCCTTGGGCGCGTCTCGCGGAGGTTTATCATTTTTCTCGGGTTGCGTTGAATACTGCCGACTGCGAGCGTGTGTATATGCGTATGCGTATGCGTACGAGGGTCGCGGAAGAGAAGCAGGGCGGGAGGCGAGGGCTCTGGACAGCGAGGCGGCTTCGAGCAGCTGTCGTGATGAGCGCGCCAGATTCTGATTCTGCGGGAAAGCCCTACGCCAGAGCGTCGCCATGGTGAAGGTGGAGGTGAAGGTGCGTCTGTCCGTCTATCCCAATGCCCGACGGCGTGCTGTGGGATATCAAGAATGTTAGTTGCTTCGATGATGCATCCAACTCAGATCCGATGCCAAGCCCGCCACTCTGCACTTCAGGAAACTTCTCACGACTCCGATGGACATCGTACTTTCTCTGTAGCTATAGCACAGATACACCATGTCAATGCTGCCTTCTAATGCCTCCAACATCTCTTTGGTCTTCAACATCTCAGCCTATCCCCAGCACATCTATCGACATCCGCCATGAAGCAGACCACCCTAACAACAGCAACCACCCTGATTCTCGCATCTCTTACTCCAGTCCACTCATGGGCCATCTCCTTCTACACTGGCCTTGCATGCAACAACGACACGCACTTCAACAACACAAACTACAGCGGCCAAGGAAACGGCGACTGCCATCTCGTCGGTCTGCCTCACCATGGCTTCACATGCGATTAGGTCTGCCGTTTCCGACATCCTTCTTACATTGCAGACTCTGATATTCGTTGCAGTATACGCATAATGCCCATGAGAAAGGGAACTGCACCGCCGTCATGAACCCGAAGCCTCAGTCTGCCTACATACCCAAAGGCACAGCTTGTTGCATTGGCTATTGGAATGAGTGCACCGTAAGTTTTTGCCAGGACCGAACTTGTCATCCTTCTGCTAAACAGGTCAGTACGACAAATGCTATACGAAGGAGGGGTGTATCAATTTGAGGAAGGGAAAAGAGTGGGAGACACAGCACAGTACGTCTTTCCCTTGCACGAAGTGATCGTGTTATCCGTGCTAATGCTTGGCAAGACGACTCCTGGGGCGTCACTTTCCGATGCTTCGACAAGAAGAAGAAGGATTGAGCGACTGCACAGCGCTGCTCGAATATGAGACTGGAACATGTAGTTGATCATCGTAACTGAGTCGAGTTTGATCAATGCGAAAATGCTCGCTCACACAGTTTTGCTTCTAAGCCTCCTTGTGACATGTTGATTCCGTGTCCACCGGAAGATCCCTCCATCTCTATAGTCATAAGTACTCATTAGTCCCACTCGTCCCTGCCAACCGGAACAGCAGAGACGAGTTCTCAAAGAACGAATCGTGCCGGCTGTAACGCAGCAAATGAGAAATCAATGCAATATGATACAACCTTCACCTCGATGAAGCCCAAATCTTCTCTCACTGCGGCGGAGGTCTCATGTTATGTCCTCCAGCGTCATGGCCCATATCGAATCCGGGCGGTCCTCCTGGCCCTTCCATCATGGGCCCGGGAGTAAAGCTGCCCAAACCTAAGCCTTCCGCCCAGTCCCACTCCAGAGTCATTGGCATCTGCCACAAATCTTGAGGTACAAATGGTTGCTGAAAGGCGCCCGCTGCATTGTTGACGACCCCCGAAGTCGAAGGATCGAAGGCTGGCATTCCTGAGAAGTCGGGTTGCCCCGGAGCACCTGTCGTGGGCGAGAAATTGGTTCCCGCGAAGACATCGACTTGGCTGAAGCCCGGTGGAAGATTTGGATGGTGCTGTTGCGGTGGTGAGTGAGTAGTAAAGTCCATGCCATTGGGCAATGGGGTCTGAAATTGCATCGGGTTGAACGGGGGGCCAGCACTCGTCGATCCTCGCGAGAGCATGTATGGCGATTGCTGCTGTTGCCCGTTTGATGCTGGTACTTGCGGCGGTCTGGGATTGCTTGCAGAGCGTTGGTATGGTGATCCGTTTCCTCCGGGCGGGCTACCTCCCCAACTGTTTGCAGGGCTGTTGCCGTGCTGACTTCCACCTTGGCTCCCTGCGACAGATGCTCGCAGTGATGGTGTTTGGACGGGCCTTCGGTACGAAGCTTGAGTTTCGACTTGCATCTGCTCCAAGCTCTTGCCCTCTTCCAACCCTTGGGCCACTTGACCAGTGACTTGATCTTTGAGCGCCTTTTCCCGCTCTCGTTCCGCTTGCTTTCGCTTGCCGCGACCTCGCATTTCACGCTCCGCTTTATCGAGGGCTACGCGAGCAATCCGCTCGAACTCAGCACATACTGACAACATCCGCCGCACGTTGCCATTAGCCTCTGCCACATCGCGTTCAAGCATTGTCAAAAAGGACACTACGCTGCTCATGAGCTTCAGGTCAGATCTTGCGCGTGCATCTTGCGGGTTCTGAAGGATATTTGCAAATAGCGTGACAAGTGATGATACCGGATAGTAGAGAATCAACCTGATAGAAGTTAGCCGAGCATCTTCCGAGGTGTCTCTGCGCAGAAAAGCTCACCAAACACAGGCATAGTCGCCTTGGGGAATATACCGAATCAGGCCTATACTTGTTCTGGCTGCATTGACGCACAACGCAGCACTCATGAACACGCGTGGATTCAGAGGTCTTGCGTTCAGCCCTTGTACTGCATAATCGCTGAGTCGACTCGTCCAATAGCCGTGGTGAACGCTCATCCTGTGAATCGTCGTCAAGCAGTTGTAGTATGCGAAGTGCAGCACTACAACATGTAAGATCAGAGGCGTATGAGCAGCTCTGATCTCGTGCTCCGGCCGGAAGTCGATCGGTATGCTGTCTTTCCATTCCTCAAGTGCCTGATCGAGCTCACCGATGGTATTCAGCAGTTCTCCGTCGCTCTGCCGGCTGGCTTTGACCGAGTATAGTTGCTTGTATACTCTTGACTGTATTTGTGCGAATTGACACATCAGTCTGAACAGATTCATAGTCTTCTTTCCATGCCTCTCCTGAGAAAGCGGCACATTGCCAACATTGTCAGGAGGGTCTTCCGATGGCAGGTCTACATTCATGTCATCATCATCCTGCGCCGGCGGTCTGCCAGATCTTAAGCAGATGTCCTTGTCTAGGAGGTACGCAATCCAGAATACTCGTTTGCGTTGCTCGTTCTCGACTTCGTTGAGATTAAATCCCGAGCCGCGCTTGTGCAGGCCTATGGAGTGAGCAAGCCTTATGGCTGCAGCTACAAGAAAAAAGCTTGGTTGCGGGTTAGGCGTGCCTTGCAGAAAAAGCGCCATGCCAAGCAATGCCTGCACAGACAACAAGTCGGTGTTCCGCATGGTCAACTCTGACATGACAGCCATGGCGTTCTTTAGATACGCCCACGCCACATCATCCTCTTCGTGTGGAACCACATTGCTCATGACCCTCAGTCGATGTGCGATTGCCAAGGCGACGTTCAAACTGGCCCACCATCCAGAGCCATCGTACGGCTCAAGAGAGTAGTGTTTGTCGACAAGATGCATGAATGTAGGCTCGTGAAAGAGTGGAAACATGATGTTGAAGTTCTCGAAATAGTCTTTGAGCAAAGCATAGCATTCTTGGCGGCCGGGCAAGGGTTTGAATATTCTTCGCTGGAAAAGGTCGTTGAAGACTTCTGGCTTCCAGTGGTCCCAGCCGTGCTTGTCCTCCGACGTCGCCGAAGCAATCATCTGCTGGAAACTGTTATCTCCAGTCTTTTCGTTCACCCATTGGATGCCCTTGGGACTGAATATGCTGAAGCCAGACGAAGAGCCGATATATCGCGTTTCGCCACATTGGTTGGTAATGAGACTGCACATCTGGTCGGCAAGCGCATCAACTTCTTTCGCATCGCGTCTGAACACATCGGCAGAATTCTTCACGGGATCAGGTGGTGAGGTTTGGCCATGCGCTGGACTGGCGCCGTTGTCCTTTTGCTCTGGTGCTTCCGGATTGGCAGGTGTACCGCCATCTTTACTGCCTTGTCGATTCGACGAGTGTTGCGACACCGGGCTCGCAGCTGTGCTCTTGTTCTGCCGTTGCTCGGCAAGGCGCTTTTCCAAAGTGCCCAAGTCTGTTCGGCCGCCATCGTCTTCTGCTAGCAGGCCCGACAAGCGCAGCAAGTTCTCCATGCGGCCCAGTCTGTTCTCCAGACCCTCGATATATTTTGCACCTTTTGGCGGCGCTCGCTTCTTCTCCACGTGCGTGAATATGCACTCTGTTTTGTAGTTTTCACAATGGCTGCACTTCGGAGTTTTCCCGTCGCACTTGATCTTTTTCTTGCGACACATGTCACATGCCCGTGCGATCCTCCGTCGCTTGGGATCTCTGTTATCGCCGCCATCTTGGTCATTCTCAGCGTTGTCACCGTCGCCCTCTTGGTCATCAAAGCCGTAGTCAAGCTCGGATTGGAACCAATGGGCACCATTCTGTGGCGGCATGTTGGCCAGGTCTGGCGAGCCACCGGCATACTGGGCGCCGAAGATCTGCGGCGGCGGCGGCGGCGGCGGAGGCTGCTGTTGCTGCATCATGGCTTGCGGGGCGGGCCCACGGGAAGAATTGTCAGTGTTGAATGGCGAGGGCGGCGGGTTCATGACTGTACGGCGCTGTGTTGGTGGCGGTGGGGGCGGCCAGATGCCAGGCACAGCGCACTCCAGAGTAGGTGTCCTAAATCAGGCAGACTTCTTCCAGGATGCCAAACGAACGGGAGGACTGGCGGCAGCTAGTAAGGACAGGTAGGGGATGCAGGGCTATGCCTCCGGTGGGCATGCGGCGGTGGTCGCGCTGTTTCTGCTGCAACGCCGTGTGTCAGGTGGGAGTGCATCGGATAGCAGACAACAACAATGGCGGACATGCAATGCGGTATGGTGCGCGGTATGGGAGAGGATGGGATGCAGGCCTACTGTGAATGCGTCATCGTCATCAGCGTGAGCGATCCCTCTCATGACAAGCTTTTTTCCATACATGTACCCAGCAGGCTCCTCGTCTCGCAGTCGTGCACTCGTGGGTGGTGGTGGCAGAGAGTCCCTGACCTGGCGTGGCCTGGTCTGGCCTGGCGACCCAAGACCAACAGCGCTGCGACTGGTTCCGAGTGTTCTCAGAGGGCAAAGGGCTCTGCGGATGTGACAGGCATTCCGCGTCTTCTCGTACGAGACACAGCTCGCACTCGCCTCACACACACTTATTAGACTTTGGCACCAGTGCTGCTCCGCCGCGCACTCCCCGTCGTGCAGAGCCAGAGCCAATTTGATCACTGATCAATAATAATAATGATGACTGCACTTCAGTCTTCCCGGGAGCCGAAGGAGAACGGAGTCGGAACGAACGAATCCTCCGTTTGCGTTTGCCCGACCAAGGCCATATACGAGAATAGGAGTAGTACGATGCGTGGATGACGAGGTGACGTTGTCGCTGCCAGCTCCCAAGGACAATATGCTAATGGAAGCATCATCTCCAGTGCTTCATCGTTTCTCGCAATCGCAGGACGAGCTGCCAGGCGGCCAGGTAGTTCTATACACCGCTTGTGTGCCTCGGCCCTCCTGACCCTCCGCGCATTCAGGGCTTGGCATGCGTTCCTTTTGCCATGCAGTTGTGTGGCCAGGACCAGGTCTTCGCATTATCGCATTATCGCAACTTGATTCTGCCCGCGCCCGATGCGCACGGCGTTTGTGATCATGCGGTACGCGTCAAAGAGGAGATGATGATGATGATGATGATGATGGTGCACGCGCTGGAGAATAGTATGCTAACGCCGTTGTACTTGAATGCCTTACCAAGAACCCCAGGACCAGGGAACATGCTGCTGGTCAATCTGCTATGCCTCGGATGCATGGCGAGCCGGCCGAACGTACTGTATACATTCCTGCACCCTGCCGAGTGAAATGGCGTTCGCGTGCTGTACGGAGAACCTTCGTAGTGTACTGTATGTGATAGTTCTATGGCGTCGTCGTCGCGAGCGAACACCCAGTGCTTGTGTCGCGTGGCTGAAGTCATACAAGCACGTTTTAGTTGGGACAGGGTCGCCAAGTGTGAGTTCAAGCTCGCCAATCTGCCGAGCACTATGCGAGCGACTACGAATTCCACCCATCATAAAATCGTCCTGTGCGCCTTGCCAAAAATGCTTCCCCAACCATGATTCATACTAACCAACCGACGCCCCATAAAGAAAATCGACTACGGAATGTAGGTATGTCCTCGTGAATGCCAGCTCATCGCTTCTTGACGAATGGACTAGGCATTTCCTCGCCGTGCACGTTTGCATTCCATTTCGCCGGGCTTTGCGACAGTTCGACCAGCGTGCGACCACGAATGGGTGGTCTGTTCTCTTTCTCTGCCGCCACTGAGAAGATGTTTCTCTTCAGAGGCTCGGCCGTCAGACGCTCCTGCGCGCCATTGCGACGCGGGGACAGCCCCAAGTTCTTGAACTCTGGACGCATTGGACTTGGGTCTGCCATGTGCACGTCCATCGGAGAGTCTCTCACATGCAAATTGCAGTTGGCGAACGTCTTTGCGCGCATCATTGGCTTGCGCGCAGTCTTCTTTGGTGGAGGCTTTGTTCGGCGTGCCAGCGGTGACACCTCGTCAGGCTCTTCTGCAGCCACGTCTCCGAGCGAAAGGGATGTCAGTTCCTGCTCGATCTGCGATTCGTCGAGGTCTGGCAGCGATGACGCATCAGTCTCCGGCAGCCTGCTCGAGAACGATGTGAAAGCAGAGTGATCTCTCTTGGCTGGCGGTGGAGTGCTAGACCGGACGTGTACCGATGCATCGTTGGACTGAGAGCTGTGACTAGCCGGCAAAGATGCAAGGTGCAATGACAGCTTCTCTTCTGCTCGTTGCTCAACGGCAGTCTCGAATTGGGCCAATAGTTCAGCCCGACTCTTTTCTGATGCCTCGTGGACCTTTTGATCGATGGCCAAGGTCGCTCGAGCATGCCACTCCATCTCAACCTTTTTGTTTGACTCTCGTAATTTGGCGACCTCTGCCTGCAGCTCCTGGACCTGTCTCTGCGCCGCAGCAAGCTTGTTCAGGGCAGAATCGCGTTCAGCCTGCACCTTGTCGAATTGGCCAAGCGCTGTCTGCTGTTCCAACTTGGTTCGGGCAACCTTGATGTTGGCGACGGTCAATAATTGCGCACAGTCTGGTCGTTGACGTGGATCGGTCTTCAAGCACCACGCAATCGCATCCGACAGATCCTGACTGTACTGCGGCGGAAGAGGCTTGATATAGCCTTTCTTGATCTTTAACACCAACTCCATATGGCTGCGTGCCTCGAAAGGCACATTTCGAGTTGCAAGTTCATATATGATGCATCCCAGGGACCAGATGTCAGAATGATGTGAGTAACGCTCTGCTGCGCAGATTTCTGGACTCATATAGAATGGCGTTCCCACGTATGTGCTGGCAAAGTCGTGCGCGGCGATGATCTTGGACAGCCCGAAGTCTCCCAGCTTGACGCTGTTGTTCTCCCCCAAGAACACTGAACTGTTAGCATATCATCGATCGATGGCCGTTGCCGAAAGACGCTTACCGTTCTCAGGCTTGAGGTCGCGGTGCAAGATGACGGTGTGGCCTTGCTTGCTCACAAGCGCTTTGCCCTTGCGCACATTGCCCTCCTTCCCAGCTGGCGGTGGATCCTCGCCATAGTGGCACCGGTACAGCGCTCCAACAAGTTGCGCAAATATCGTCCACACGAACTCCTCGTCGGCCATCTTGTTCCTCTCTTTCAGCTTTCGGATGTAACCGCCAAGATCGCCATTGCCACAATACTCCATGTATAAGTGCAAGTCATGAGAAGCTTTTAGGTGCTGTCGGTGGTAGTACTGCACAATGTTGGGATGTCGCAGGCTTTCGAGGATGCGTAATTCTGCGTGTAGCTGTTCCTTCTCCCGCTCGGACATGCGCGTGTAGGAGATCTCCTTGCGACATATGACCTGTCCATCTGCCTTGCGTCGGACTTTTCTGATGATGCCAAAGCTTCCTTGGCCGATCTTCTCCAGCACATCGTAGTCGAGGTCGGTGGCCATGTTTGTTGTATGTTTTGCTGGGCGTGAAGTGTTTTTCGTCGGATTAGGCCGGGTGATAGTGAAGGACTGAATGTATGAAAGAAAGGACTAGAGTAGTATGTTGAGCATTAACGAGGTGCTCTGTGTGTACAGTGAGTACATGTGCAAGGTACAATGTTAGACAAAAGAGCAATCGAACGTCCAAGCGATCCCCAGTGCAGCAATCTCTGCCGTCAGTAGTAAGTGCTTCCGTAGCGGTGCGGTGGTAAGGTAGAGCTCGAATGTTGAAGCTTCGGCTGTTCCGATGTTGATCGGGAGCTCTGGCTTGGTTGACACGCCAACGCTCGCCACAGCAGCAGCGCCGCATCAGCCAGGGTCTCGTGTGGCGGCATACAATAGAACAGCGTCATATTTCACTGCACATTAGGCTCGCTGTAGACTGCATATCACATTTGCTGTCCGGCAACGTAATAATTCCCTAGGCACATATAGTCATCTCCTCCAAGATGCCTGACAGGATCCTAGGGAAACACCAGATCGAGAAGGCTCTATATGACGAGAAGAAGGAGATCTCGGCAGGCCGACTCAAGGAAGAAAATCCATTAGATACCAGCGAGGAATTTAGGAAATTTTGTGAGGCGTGCCGGCGAGGAGATCTCAAGGCATGTCAGGAGGCCATCAGTACGGGCATTAACATCAATGCGCGAGATGCCTACGACTACACGCCATTGATTCTCGTGAGTCTCCCTTCTACCTGCCATATCATCGTTGTCTTGCTTAGAGCTGATGCTGATGCGATAGGTAGGCTAGTCTTTGTGGCCATTATGAGGTTGCGCAAATGCTTCTCGAGCAGGGTGCGCTCTGTGAACGAGACACTTTCCAAGGCGAACGATGCCTCTATAATGCGTTAAACGATCGAATCAGGAATCTGCTACTCCAATACGATTATAGCAAGTCGACTGACCCCCTACAGCCATGGGCCGCACACATTACTAGTCTACTCACGAGGGAAACACCGAAGACAGCGGACATCACGGTGCAGGCTGGCGAAGAAAAGTTCGAACTGAATAAATTCGTGCTTGCCGCACGAAGTCCATTTTTTGCGCAGAAGCTTGCGGCAGCCCCCGACACGACATTGTGGAAGCTTTCAAACAGTATTGCTCCTCAGGCATTCGATACATGCATACGATATCTATACATGAGTGAAGTCGGCGCAGATCTGGGTGATGGTGAAGAGGCGCAAATCATCTTGACCGGCATTGATAAGCTTAGCCGTCAATTGGAGATTCAGCAGCTCTTTCAAGATATTTTGGCATCGGGTGACAGGCGACAAGCGAGGCAAAGAAGACAGGAAGAGGTCTCCAGAGGCCGAGCTCAGGTTGAGCAATGGTTCAAGAGCAATGTTCTCCAAAACAAGATGACCGTGGACAGCGACAAGGCAGATGGAGTCAAGTGGGATCGAGATAATGGCATATTTGCGGATGTTCTGCTTCGCGCAGACGACGAAGATAGTGAGGACGGTGAGGAGGCTGTCGATGCATCGACGATCGTGCGGCGAGTTGAAGGGCCTCTGAATGGCATCCCGATCGGTCACTTCCAGAACCAGGTTTCGCGGTCTCCATCGCGACAACGGAACCCAAAACGCTCGGTGCTCTTCCCATGTCATCGAGCTATGCTATTGAGATCCGAAGTTTTCGCCACGATGTTCGCATCACCATTCCGAGAAGGCCAGGAGTCGAAACACCTTCAAATTGTACCCGTGGACTGCTCGCCTGAAGTGCTCGAGATCATTCTTACCTTCCTCTATACCGAGAAAGCCGATTTCCCTCTGACTACAGCATTAGAAGTGCTACAGGCTGCCGACATGCTGTTCATCGAGAAGCTGAAACAGAGAGCTGCACTACTCATTAGCACGCTGGGTAACGGCGGTGCCAGTGTTGTTGAGGCCGAAAATCCACGAGGCGACACCGACGTGGAAGATGTGATTGACATTTATGATGTCCTTCGCGCCGGATGGGATACACGAGTCCAGCGTCTTGAGGAATTTGCAGCCAGGTTCATAGCGCACAGGCTAGAGCGATATATCGACGAACCAGAGTTCAAGGAATTAGTGAGAGAGTCTGCTGCAAGGGTGCAGGCGCGTCAAGAGACAGACACGGTTGAGCTCATTGATGATATACGCTATTACCTCAGCGAAAGATTCAGGTAAGTGATGTGATTGTTGATGGTAAGTAAAAGACTGCGTTGTTCTGATATCTTGCAGGTTACGGTTCGAAGACTCTGGACTTGACGAAATGATGGAGGAATCCATTAGTAACGAGCTTACGGAACACGAGAAGCCAGACGACGATGAAGGCGTTGACGTTACGCCCGGAGATATGCCACGACAGAAACAGCTCCCAACAGACCTAGAATTGATTGAAGGAGGCGTGGTACGCACATTAGATGGTGACATTGCCGGTGATGAGTTCCAGCAGGATGCACAAAACTACAAGATATTGCTCGCCAAGATAGATAATATGATGGAAGAACTAGGACTGGACGGATAGACCTAGATTGATCAACGCAGCATACGGTAACTTCAATGTCTCGATAAGCAGAACCTTCACACCATCCTCGTCCATTGGAGGATACAGCTTTTGTCCCGATGCTTGCTTTACGCTTTACCAGGCGACAGAAGAGGGAACAGACTTCTTCAGTACACTTTCGAGAATGGCCATGAAGTCAGACGCAGCCGAAATCCATGGCGTGTGATCGCAATCTAGTACGGGTGTTGCAAGGTCGCGCACGCCAGCTTCCTTCAATCTTGTTGAGAACTTGAGGAGGTCCGGATCATACACAAGGGCCCTATCTTGCTTGGCGGCGAGATAGGTTACGGGAATGTCGTAGTCGGCCCATCCCCTCCATTGAGTCTTGGTCGCGAAGCTCTCTATCGCTTGACCCTTGAGAAGTTGCATCGCCTTGTAAGCTTGGTCTAATGGTGTCGTGTTATAAAAGCGATGGTATGGCTCGAGGTTGTGCGCTAGGCCATCTGGATCAGGTCAGTTAGCAGTCCTTGAATATGGACAAGGAGAATGTGGCAAGAGGTATGCTGGTGGAAGACTTACTCTCATCAATGTATAGCACATGTCTGCCAAACGTGGTTAGCAGAGATCAAGGACTAGGCAGGGCTAGCATCCTCACGCAGTATTCTCATCTTCCATCAGGTGTCGACCTTTCGGCAATATGATTGCGCAGATGTACAGGAGATGGATGATTGTGCCGTATTGGTTGTCAGCGTGGGCCTTATGCTTCTCCATAAATTCTGCAACAGCTTCGCTTCCACAGACGCCACCATAGCTATACAGATACAGGAATCAGCCGGCACGCAACAGAACATGGCTGGATCATTCTCATACCTATGCATGACAATCACAACATTCTTGCCCGTGGATGCGATCTTTTCGATGGACTTGAGGATCATGTCAACATCTTTCGCCAAAGGACTCTCGACAGCAACCGTACTGGAAGAAGGAGATTGGGGCGCCTCTACTTGGTATCCTTGGCTTTCTAATACCTCTTTCACGTTCGAGTAGTGGGCGGGTGTGTGCCAGGCTCCATGAACGAGCACCACGCCTGGCTTTTCATTATTTTCCATTTTATTGTACGGAGTAGATGTAACGCTCCAAGTTGTGGACGCTGCACGCTATACGGTATACAGCAGAACCCATGTCTGCATTTGCCGGCGTCGATGCTTGTCACGCTTCCGACCAAAACTGCCGCCAGGCTTCAGCTCCCCGAGGTCATCCCTACCGACAACCGATGTGATGCGATGTACGAAGCAGACGCAGACACGCATCGTAGCGTTCACGACAGTGATAGACCCTGAGTGAGTGAGTGTATAGATTCTCAGCGTGTCGTCCAGAGCATATCCAGTCTTCCTGCCTTAAAAGTCTTGCCTTGAGAAGGTGTCATGGCATTGAATGCAAGTACGTACATCCACCTGCACGACGTCAAGCTCCCACAGATCAGCTAACGAATGTACACCAGCGACTGGAGTTGCCATTGCTGGCCTGAGTGCGGCCGCAGCTTACATCGATGCAAAATACCATCTTACGAAAGACGTTGCTACCCTACAAGAACAGCGACAAGTCCGGAAGACAGCCGAACGGCGAGGTTGGTTGCTGGCAAGCCACGATGCTGTGCGACTCTAAGCTGATTTGAAGTGGCACTGCAGCCAAGCAAAACAAGAGGTCGGCATGGTATACATTTGAAGAACAAGCACTTTTGAGAAAGGAAGGGCCTTGCATATGGTACCGGAAAGAGCCTGGAGATGAACCAACAATTCATAGTTGGACACATGTGCACCAGAATGCCACGCAACTCGGAAGATTCTTGCTGAAGAATGGCGTGAGACCTGGCGATCTAGTAGGCAGTTACTTGATGAACTCGCCCGATTTCATGGTCAGCATGCTCGGTAGCTGGGCTATAGGCTCTGGCCTGGCTATGATGAACTACAACTTGGGCGGCGAGGGACTGCTTCACTGCCTGAAAGTAGCTAACAGCAAGGTATTGTTGGTTGAAGATGAGGATGGCTGCCGCGATCGCATAGAACATGTCAGGCAGCAGATCGAGGCGTTAAACATACGCATTATCGTTCTGGATGCCGCCACGAAGGACAAGATTCTGAGCGAGGACACAAATCGCCTGGGCGACGAGTACAGGCAGAAGATCACACCCGATTATCCAATTTTCATCTTCTACACCAGCGGTACTACCGGCTTTCCAAAGGCCTGTGCGTTTCCGACTGTCGCACATCACGGTTTGACCTTTCCGCGACTGCGATCAACAGGAATTCGTCCAGGAGACGTATGGTATGACTGCATGCCTTTCTACCATGGCACTGGCTGCACGATTGCAATTGGGTGCATGATGACCGGCGTGACTTTGGCCATTGGGCGGAAGTTCAGCGTGCGGAATTTTTGGAAGGATGTACACGATTCCGACGCCAATGCTTTTGTGTATGTTGGCGAGACAGCTCGCTACCTCCTTGCGGCTCCTCCATCACCTCTCGACAGGGATCATAAGCTGAAAGCCATGTATGGCAACGGTATGAGGCCCGACATCTGGTTAAAATTCCAGGTGAGTCCAGGAACATACTGTTCACAAACGAAACATACGCTTACTCAAAGTGACTGGGCTTGACAGGAACGCTTCAACATTCCCGTGGTTAATGAGTTCTTCAATTCTACAGAAGGCATGTTATCTCTGCTGAATGTCTGTCGAGGTCCATTCCACGCTGCACATGTTGGTCATCATGGAGCGATACAAAGGTGGCTTCTACGCAATAAGATAGTTCCAGTCGAGATTGACTACGAACGAGGCGACACAATCTGGCGAGATCCAAAGACCGGCTTTGCTCGGCGGAAGGCCTACGAGGAAGGTGGCGAAATCATAATTGCTTGCCAGACTGAGAAGGACTTCATTGGATATTGGAACAATCCAGACGCAACTCAGAAACGCTTTGAGCGTGATGTCTTCAAGAAAGGCGATCTGTACTATCGGACCGGAGACGCTTTGCGCCGTGACGCGGACGGGCGGTGGTATTTCATGGATCGACTGGGCGACACGTATCGATGGAAGTCCGAGAATGTTTCCACTGCGGAAGTCGCTGAAGTGCTTGGCCGATTTCCAGGCGTTGTCGAGGCGAACGTCTACGGAGTCGAAGTTCCTGGGCACGATGGTCGGGCAGGCTGTGCCGCAGTGTTCATTCGGCCTGAAGACCGGGCTACTTTTGACTTCGCAGGGCTATTAGCACATGCGAGGAAAGGCCTGCCTAGGTACGCGGTGCCGATCTTCCTTCGCTTGATCCAGAGTCCAACGCCGATGCACAATAACAAACAGAACAAGGTTCCATTGAGAAAGGAAGGCATAGATCCGGACAAGATCGCAACGGGTGATGCTGGAAAGAACGACACGCTTGTGTGGGCAACGCCAAACTCGACAACTTACCAGCCTTTCTCCAAGAACGATTTGAGCGCTCTCGCTGGAGGCAAAGTCCGTTTGTGATGGTATCGCGAGCAAGAATTTGGACCTACACTGCTCAGAGGCGCGCTGATCAGCTGCGAGCTTGTGTCGAATGATAGCTTAGCTGCACATGCCAGGCTTGTGCGGATGGGGCAGAGCACTGAGGTCAAACGGAGTCCTTCGTGAGAGGAAGAAAAAGAACTCTGCGAGTCGTGACCTTTCTCCCAGCAACGAGATGTTGAAGCAAGATGTAGAAATGCGTCATGCTATGGGACCTGGAACTTCAGTTCCAAGGTGCAGAAATGCTAGGAAAGCAATTGCGAAAATATACAGTAGTCAGTTCGCATTTGACACTGCCTTGTTAACTGAAGAGATTAGTTTGTCTGATGGTACTGTATCCCATCGTCTATATCGGTTCTCACTCATATTCTCATAGCTTTCCAACCAAAGACTTGTCTACCCTGCATGACTTGCCTTGCCCCACCAAAACGCCGTTGCAACTGGAACGAAGGAAATTCTAGCAGCCATTGTAGCCCTGTTGCTGCCACATCTTGACACTCTTGATGTTCATTTGCCCTTGCTTTTCCCATGTTGGATACCACTGGTTACGCGCGTTCCAGAAGTCATGCTTTGCAGTGTCCGAAGCATCAACCCAAGGCTTGCCTGCAACACCATCGTCAAACCAGCCATTCGTGCCTCCGACAGCGACGTTGAGAATCAGGTAAAAGTCCTGGTCGAAGGGAGTGCTGTCACGACCAGTCTGGCTCCAGGGATCAACGAGTCTGGTTCCGTTCGAATCCGAGGCTGGGAAATCACCCTTCTGCCAGAAAGGCTTGTTGAAGTTGGTGTAAAGGACCTGTAGGAGACGTGTGTCGATGTAGGTGAAGACGTACTTCTCGCTCCACTCCAGACCGAACGTGTGGAAGCCTGCGGAATATGTGGTGTGCAACGCTTCACGCTTGACATTATTTTGCCACCAGGCATCATTCTCTGAGTCCGGGCCCCAGTGCAGTGCCGAAGAGACAATGTTGTTGCCGCCCTGAGGGTATGAGTAGTTGTTACCACGAGATTCCATGATATCTATCTCGCCAGAAGCTGGCCAAGGGCCGTATGTCTCGTTGACCGGTAACATCCAGATGGCAGGCCACAACCAGTCTCCTGCTGGTAGTTCGGCGACAACCTCAACGCGACCGAATCTAATGCTGGCGCCCTTCTTTGTGCTGATGCGAGCGGACTTCACCGGGTTGACGATCGTTCCGTTCGTGGTGTTGGTCACGGCCACACAGTTAGACCAAAGATCAGAAGAGCAGGTGCCATCCTTGAGAAGATTGATGACGTTGTTGGACTCGACCAGTTTCTCGTCCTGGAGGGTCGGTTTAATTACGAGCATTCCGTCCTGCACGAAAGCATTCTCGTCTGTGTTGGTGGTCATCTCGAATTGGCCGTTACTGAAAAGTCTGCGTTAGCGGAAATACTGACAAGACCAATGCTAATGGATAGGTATTCACCCGAAGCCTCCCACTTCAACTTCCTTTGTCCAAACTTTGCCATTAAGCCCACCAGAGAAATCATCATCGAGGACAGGGCAGTAAGTATGGTTTTGGACAGTCTGCAGGCCTTCATAGATCAGGAATCCGGAAAGTGCGAGACCGATGAAGATCCCGATGATAGGAATTATCGTCACCCATTTCTCCTTTGGATCTTTCTTCTCCAACCAAGGTTTTTCTACCTCTTCTTTGTTTATTCGGCGAGAATGAAAGTATCTCGGTGGTGGGATGGCTTGAACGCCTGTAGATGATCCCATTGCTGATGCTGGCATGGATCCATAAGGCGAAGCGAACGGATTCTGGCGATGCACAGTTTCAATGGGATCACTCTCGGGGGTGCCAGGCCGTGGGGTGTTGGTGGCCGTTGTAGTGGCCGTCCCATGGAGAGACTCCATGTCTGGGCGTGGATTTGCTCACAAGCAGGCGACGGTGATTGCGAAACCAGAGCCTTCGATGGCACTTCGTATGTTGAACGGCCTAGAGCAAATGTGCTTGATGAAGGGATGAGGTGGAGAGTTGGGAGCTCAGGCAAGCTGTTTCTCTCACGATTCTGAGAGTTGTCCGGGTAATAAGGAAAACTCTCATGCTAGACCAGCGCCGTCTGTGAATGGCTCGGTGGGTGGCTCAGGGCTCTGAGTTCGCTGGCTCGCAACGTATCCAGCTTCGACCACACATGGCGCTCGGCAGCACTCCTGCTGGGTCAACGTCTAGACGGATCTGTGTTTTAGACAAACGCAAGGCTGCCGCGACTGGGCATGTCGGCTCGGGCGACGAAACAAGCTTGGATCCAGACATCGTTCAATCGTCGTTGATGCTATCGGAGTCATGCAGCCACCATCCAAATTCTAAATCCAGTACTCCGTACAGCAGTACCATCTTTGGTCTGATCCACTCAAAGCAGCGGCACTAAAGAATCATATTACCAGATCTGGTCATGGAAGGTTATGAGCTAGGGCTGGTCAGCATTTGTCGAGACACTCAATAATAATCTGGCCAACTGCCGCCTGTGCTTCAATCCTTGCTGCGTCTGCACTCTGCCGCGTGGCGAATGCAAAATGCATTTTTGGTATTATCGCTCTGTCGCCGTGATCTTGGCATGTTGATTGAGTTGATACTATCACGGCTGGGAGGCCAGAAGAAGCATTAGAACTACCGGCACCACTTGCGCCCCCGTCATTAAGTGAAGTCATTGCCGTGCCATGTTTGCGTCGGCATCTAGGGCTCTCACGTCGTCGAGCCGTTTCCCGAAGCCACTGCCATCGACCGAGCGCTTCCGGCGTAGGTATAGTGCCAGAAAAAGGAGACCGAGGCTGTCTCACCACTGAGTTCCCGAAATCTTGGTCTTCGAGTCAATAACTAGCCTTCCTCCAGCGGAAGAGTGGCGTCATTAACTATACAGCCTATCAGTCCCCTTGGTTTCCTTGGTTTTGGGGTGGTAAACATTAAGATAAGCGATTCGCACGCATCGAGATCAGGCATACGCCGGTCGAAGCTGGATTCTAGCGCGTTGCGGCGTTGATGAGAGCACTCAAGAATTCAAGCTCGAGAGCCAGGAATCTAGATTCCTGATATAAGGAAATCGGTCCTGGTGGCTTGAGGCTAGTGTTAGAATACACTCTCGGCGAAACGGCAAGACTGGGACTTCTTGGGGCAATCCTGGTAGTTCAACAGGGCCAACCCAGCTGCGGCTCTGCAATTGCGATCCTTATAGCGTGCGGATGGCAGCATGGCTTTGCAACGGCAAAGTAATCTTCTTCGTGAGTGAGCGTCGCATGGTCGCTGACAGAGACATAGACTCTTGACGAGACCAGCATAGAGCGTGCCTTGAACATGTCCCCCGGGGCGCTCACCACGCGAGGTCGTCTCCATCGCCCCCTATCAGTCCTTTCATGCCATCTCAAGGCGACGTGAGTGGCAATGCGGAGTTAGCAGAAACGAGCGAGAGAAGACCTAGTGCTAACATAATTAGTATGGATCACGGCAACGTGCAGTCGCCCATGTCTCTCCACGCTGTATCTACCCAGGCTCTATTTTCACATCGCCTCGAGACCTTCCGCATAGTGATCCTCCCTCAGATTGGCGTAGAGGAGCGAATGGTGCGACATGGGAAACGCCAAATGGGCTTTCGATTCTTCTGGCAGCCGAAATAGTTGCCTCGTCAAGCCTCTAATCCTGGAGCTGATGCATTGTCTCTGCCATATCATAGACATGGAAAGCCTAGACGATGCTCCCCATAGATCCAGCAGACCAGACGCCATCACCGTGCCAGCCGGTCCCATCGATCTGCCTACATAATTATTCCAACTGGTGCTACTTTTCGAGCTCTACTTTCGGGATTGCTTGATGCAGCACAAGTTCATTTCTTCATTCGCTCTTTTCATGCGAAAGAGGTCGCAAGGTCTTTGATCAAGTCTGCGTATCTGCGTACCTTTTTGCAAGACGGTCTTCTGCCAACGCACTCCAGCTATGGGTCTCGAAAGTTATCTTCGGCCGAACACGAAAGAGAGCGGCAAAAATGCCGAACTCAAGTCCGACCACAATGAGCGGCAGTCGACTGCTCTCTTTAACGAGCCACTACCTGGAATGCCATGGGGACCCTTTACGGCTTTGGCTCTTCTCGAGTCTCATTAGCAACTTTCACGAAATCCTCAGGCTCCGGATCCATTGAAAATTTTCGTCACCAGTAACTAGTCAGTCATCTGTTCCGGCAGCTATGTACGGCCCGGTGGATTGGGAATGGTACTGGTGAGCGCGAGAGTGTGCTTGTCCGAAAGTCCAAAGGACACTCTCGCATGTCCGGCCAACCTGGTCGAGTCGGCTTTGGCTGATGGATGCATTGCATTGAACGTCCCTTGTGCCATGACGGTCCACAGCAGAGTGATTAAGACCTTTCTAGCGTGGTCCAATGCTGTCGACGTACCTCTAAAGAATGGACTACGGGCACAGGTTAGTCACAAGCATCATATCTTTCCTCACTGCTATCGACAACATTTTCTGACACGGCGCGCCCGCGGACGCAGGTCATCCCCACCCTAGAAGATCTTCCCCGCGAGAGAAAACTTCAATTCGCAGCGTTCGTTGCTCAAGATGGATTGCTTGTTGTCTGGGACGACGGTGAGTAAGATGATCGATCACTAGAATTTCCAAATTGACCGGCACACATGCTGCAAGTTTCGTGGCCTGCGCCCGGTCGATCGAAAGTGAGCTCGTCGATGTGATTTGGAAGACCGCAGATTTCAGTGATGGGGATGAAGAAAAGTTCATCGGCAATGAAAAGAAGATCCCTCGCGTGGCGGCCAAGATTGCTGATGAGGAAAGCGGTGAGATCACTGCAAAAGAGCGACCTACGCATCTCATGAACACTGGACTTGTCTCTTTTACTCTATTTCTCATCACGATCATGCTAGGCGCCGGCTTCCGACAGACTGCGATTGAGTGCATGGTCGACAAGTCGTATCTGCGACTGGCTTTCCTTGCCCTGACTCCAGTCCAAGTCTTCTTCACACTTTTCTTTGCACAGGTGATCGTTGGATGCATTGCGCAAGTGCTTGGACCTATTCGACAGATGGAGGAGAACAGTCGCTTCTACTCTGCAATGCTTCTAATGAGGCTTGCACATCGGCCTCTGCCGCACGTCACGATACAGTGCCCGGGTATGCTCCCTCGTCCTCTATAGACTATTTCTGCCTTTAGCTGATCCCCTGCAGTCTACAAAGAAGGGCTAGCGTCTGTTATTGCGCCAACTGCCAAATCCATCAGGGCGGCAATCTCGACATGCGAAATGCAAGATGGTAGTGCCAACATCTTCGTCGGCGACGATGGTCTCCAGATCATTAACGAGCAGGAGCGTCAAGAGCGTATCGACCTTTATGCTGATCATTGCATTAGTTCACTGTTTGACCAAAGCATGGTTCCGAGGGATTTGTCCGCGAAGAAAACTTCAAAAAGGCCTCCAACATGAACTCTGGTTTAATGCTTTGCAATAATATGGAAGCGAAGCTAGCAAAAGTACAGAGGGATTCGAATAGGACCGAAAACGACGAGGCTGTTGAGTATGAGAGATGCCTGCGAGATGCAATTTGCTTCAGGCGTGATGCAATTGGTCACACTTTCTTCATCTTTTTCACGAACTTGACCTATACGGCGATCAAGTACACCATTAGTAACGGCGACGTAGTGCCCTTCGTTGGTCTGCAATCCAGGAAATCGGCTATTTCGACGACGACGACCACTATGAGAAGTTCTGGTCCGAAAGCCATGTCTCGCTGCCTCCACACAGTCCATCGAAGCTCGGTGCCTGAGGCACAGATCCTCGCTTCTCGCTTGACTGAGAACTTGCACATCCTCACAAGGTGAAGTGACTCTTCGGCCAGTGGCGGGGTGCTCCATACGCGAGTCTCGTTTCGAGCGCCTGCGCCTGAATATGCAGCATTGATTCCATACGGGAGCGGAGACATATGCAATCGACCAGAGCTGCTCAGTGAAGCACCGTGGAAGTGCGACGGTCGTTTTGGATGCAAGAACTATGATCCCCCGAATAGATGGTCTACCGTGCGTGCGACATTACGGCTTCGCCAGTATCCGGACCCATTGCGGAGTCGGCAATACGGACTGTGGAAACACAAGCTTGGGGAGTACTGCATCGAATATCGATCCTTCGCGTAGCCATTGATGAGCGCACGTCACCTAGGAGCGACCGCGATTGACGGCGATAGATGGCAGGCACATGGAGTAAAATATGCATAGATGACATGCTTAAATGTTAAGTACATGCATGTCTCATTGTCTGAAAGTCTGTCGCCACATACCACATACCCCTCTAGCTTGGCGGCCGGATGCCCACGATTCCGCGTACTCACTCCCCAAATAGGCAGATGGTTCGATCCTTTCCAGTAAGAAGTGTCCAATAGCCTGTGTGCCTTGGCTGAAAACAGCTTGCGAGGTTGACCAGGACAGACAGGCAGGCTTTGTTCCTCTGCGACTACAATGTACATACACACCGCTGACATGTGGTCCAACATGGGCTTGACTCACGACCAGAACTGATCTGCATTCTCCCCAGTACATATTATTAGACGGGTCCTTGTTTGGTGCTCCTAGAAGACCAGGTCACAACACATTCTGTATGACACAGCCACCTTCGACAGTATCATGAGACGGATTACCCCAAGGACATGCCTCTGGCCTCTTGTGGGCAGCATCTGTTCTGCATTTGCCCTTTCAATCGGTCTAACGTACAGATCAAACCATCACTGCTTTGCTGGCACTTGTGGAGAATGGCTGTTTCCACTGCAAGCACGCCTGCACGTTGTCGTCTGGTATTCGTGGCTGTCGACATCGATTGCGCTTCTGTCTCTGCGGGCCTTTCAGCCTCGGATTCGCAATGCCGTCACAACACCTGTCGGTCGCTTCTTCCTGCTCGGCAAGCGTTTGCGCATCAGCGGTCTCCTGCTTCTCCTCTGGCTATTCGTCCTCTACGGCTCGCTCTTTGGTCTATGGTGGACACGGCTCAGAGACTATTTCGAAGATCGGGGCGAGGGAGTGGAAGGCAATGATATCGTTGCGGCAGTGGCGATGACGGGACATCTGATCGACGTTTCCATGGGCATGGTTCTGCTGCCGGTCTCGAGGCACAGCGCTCTCATGTCGTTTTTCAAATTGTCGCCATCTTCGGCCTACCTCTTTCACATGACCATGGCATACATCCTCGCCGCTGGAGCTCTCGCACATGGCTTACTCTACGTGGTCTGGGCCACCGTCTTTCATCGTCAACCGGATCATCGCAGTCGCGCCATCTTTCCCGTACTGAATCCGACGTACCTGAGATATGAAGTTTGGCCCGGGAACACTTCGAGTCTGGGAAAATGGAGGGCTTCTCTCGTCTTCACTGGAAGTGCAGCAGCTTTGATAATGTTTGTCATGCTTCTAACGAGCCTGCCTGTTGTGAGAAGGAAGCACTTCAATCTGTTCTACTTCACGCACCTCTTGAGTATTCTTGCTATTGTAATTATCTGCCTCCATGCCAGCACAATGTTCTACTGTACGCTACCAGGCCTTTTGATGTGGCTGCTGGACTGGAGTATGCGAGCAGTTGAGCTCAAAGAAAGAATAGATGGCAAGCTGCTGTCATTAGGAGATGGCTGGTACTTGTCAGTATGATCCCATGGGTGCGGCTGTTGCGCCCAGTGCTAATATGTGCATCCGTCTAGAATGACACTGCCGTTACCTCGAAAGCGCCTCTCCGGCTGTGCTTGTCATTCGCCTCTAGCGCACTTTTACATACATCACGGACTATCATCGGCCAGAGAAGTGCACCCCTTCACCACCATCTCCCACCTCGCGTCCCAAAAGACTTTGATCAGAGAAAGCGGCGAGACTTGGATCAGTGTCAGATTTCTGTTGAAGGCCAGTGCGTCCAGACACCCGCCAAGCAATAAGCGCAGAAGAGAATGGACAAACAGGCTGGGATCCTTGGCTGATGCCCAGGAGCCCGTACTACAGCCTGATCCAGAGAAAGCTCCTGCCGCATTGGAGTACGGTGAGTCGGCAAAGACAGACACGGACATCACTGTTCGATTGGAAGGACCATATTTCACGCCGGCCAATCCTGAACATTTCAAAAATGTAATCTGTCTCGTTGCAGGCAGTGGACTGAGTGGTGGGATTGCAATCGCAGCTGCATTCAAAGCGAGTAAGCGTAACTGCGATGGGAATGGTGCTGTGTGCAGCATGCCTCGTCAGAGTGCATCGATTTGGCAGCGTTGCACCGTGCATTGGACGGTTCGACAGACGGAGTATACTCCAATGCCTTTCTTCGACGGTAAGTATGCGCTGTGAGGCTTTCTTTCATTTCACAGCATAGCGCTGACGTTGTGTGTGCAGAGCTGGCCCACGAGGGCTTGGATTTCCAAGTGCACTGCACAGGCCGGGACAAAGCGCGCATGGATCTCCAAGCGGTGCTCAGACAGAGCTGCGAGACGCATGTTGGCGCAGACTCTTGGTGCTACATCTCAGGCCCGAGTGGCTTCATTGCCGCTGCGGAACGTGCGTGCAGCGAAATGCCAGGTCTCCGATGGTTTGCGGCGAGATGGGATTGAGCAACAGAATTTCTGTATCGCACTTTCCAGCCAGCCCAGAGCGACTGCCCCCTGTTTCATGCGTTGAGAAACGGGCGGCAGTGGCGTCGCGTCGCGGCTCAATTGAGTTTGGTTGGCAGACAGGGTTGCGAAACCTTTGGTCGCGATGCCTGCAGCGTGCCGCGTGCCGAGCTCCTTCACACAGCTTGAGAGGACAAAGAAAGAAGGGCAAGCGCGTGTGCATCAGAAAATCTTGCCCGGAATATACGTGTTTTGTGACGACGCGGTGATCATCCGGCCTTGGCGCCTCATCATATCTTCTTATCGCGCGGCATGCTCAGCACAAGACGGCCATACTACTACTACTGCTAAATGTAGAACTACACGAGACATTTCTTTTCTCTGCGCACTCTTTTCCACCTTCGTTCCTGCTCGTTTGCTGTACCTCTTCACCAAAAATGACTACTCCGCTAGACGAACGACCGGAGCCCACATATGCTCAACCAGCACAAGCACACCCCGTGGACCACAGCCAAAGCCAGCATAGACGGCCTTCGTTACCTTCTTACAATATCCATCGCAACCGTACAGGCAGCTCAGAAGATGTCACCATGGTGGGCGATGGCGACGAACGTGAGAACCCTGCACATCAAGCGAGGTCTCAAGAGAGGACTTCCCCAATTCAGCCCGAGCTCTTGACTGCAGGAGGACGTCCGCGATCCGACAGCCATTTGACTGTGGAAACACAGTACGAACCTGGCGACCCTCTCCGCAGTATGCAGTCTCCTTCCATTACGCGCGAGCAAGCCCACAGACTAGACGACCATCTCGAGCTTCTGAAAGTAGAGCGGCAAATATCACGGAACGATGAGGAGCTTTCGCGATGGAAAAGCGCTGGCGAGACCTATCGTTCCAGGTCACGCAGACGCGAAGAGATGCTTGATGATTTCGATGTCGCCACAAACCCTGTACACGAGAAGACCAAGATTTACAAGCCCGTCGAACATCCTGCAACAGGAATTGCTAAATTCCTGAAGAAGGTTCATCAATCCAATGTCCTTGTACGCTGGGCTACCTACATCGCACCGCTTACGCTCATTTTGCTTATACCACTCTTGTTGGGATTTTTCGTGTTTCCCGAAGCTACCGTTGGAGGTGTCTATCTTGCCTGGTTCATGATCTGGCTGGAAATCGTCTGGCTGACTCTGTGGGCTGGTCGAATTCTCGCCAAGTGTCTGCCATGGCCCATTGGTGCTCTGTCCAGCTTCTTCACCAATAACAGCAAGAAGTGGCGAGACATGGGCAAGCAGCTCGAGCTGCCGGCAACTCTCTTTTTCTGGTGGTTGGCCATAGAAGTTTCCTTCCTGCCGCTCATGGTACATCGCCAAAAACCACCGCAGGCTGGGACTCAGCGCTGGATGAAGACGATGAACAAAGTCTTGGTGTCCTTTTTTGTTGGCGCCATTCTCAACTTTGTGGAAAAGATCATCATTCAATTGATTGCAATCAGCTTCCATTTGAGAACATACGCCGACCGAATCGAAATCAACAAATTCCAAATCGGCAGCCTGACCAAACTCTACGCCTTTTCGAAACAAAAGATTGCAATGGACGATGCCGAGTTCGAAAATAAAGAAGCGGAGTCGGGTAGTGGCGCACGAACACCTGGCGTGTTTGTTGCTGAAGCTGCCAAAACCGCCAAGCAGGGCCTGAGCAAGTTCGGAGATGTTGCCGGTAAAGTTGCAGGAGACTTCACAGGCAAACAAGTGGTCAAGAGCACGCACCCCCAGCAAGTCGTGCTGACGCTTTTGCGCACCACTGGAGGCTCTCAGGTTCTGGCCCGACGTCTATACCGCACTTTCGCTCGTGAAGAGACCGAGACCGTGGTCTCAGACGATCTACGTCCAGCCTTCGAAAATGACGATGAGGCCAACAGTGCGTTCACCATGTTCGACAAGGACATGAATGGCGACATCAGCATGGAAGAACTGGAGGCTGTGTGCGTCGAAATTGGGCGAGAACGAAAGAGCATCACCGCATCACTGAAAGACTTGGATAGTGTCGTGGGCAAGCTTGACGATGTCTTCATGTTCATCGTGTTCGTCATTGTCGTGCTTGTCTTCATCTCGCTGATCTCGACCTCTGCTGCTGGAGTCCTCACATCTGCTGGAAGCGCGGTCTTGGCTCTTTCGTGGTTATTCAGTGCGACCGCACAGGAATTTCTGCAGTCCGTCATCTTTGTCTTCGTCAAGCATCCTTTCGACGTTGGTGATCGTGTCGGCATTTACGGCAATACTGGCTCTCTCCTCCGTGGAGACGACTACTTCGTCAAGGAGATCTCGCTGCTGTACACCGAATTCAAGAAGATGGAAGGCCACATCGTCCAAGCGCCCAACAGCTATCTTAACACGTTGTTCATCCTCAATCAGCGTCGATCTGGCGGACTGGCTGAGGCGGTATCCATCACCATCAAGTTCGGGACGACGCTTGAGCAGATCGACGGCTTACGTACCAAGCTTCTCGAATTTGTGAAGTCCGAGAAGCGTGAATACCAAGGCAACATCTTGACCGAACTCCGCGATATCGTTGAGGTTCATTCGATGAACTTGAACGTGGTCTTCTTCTACAAGTCGAACTGGCAAAACGAAGGTCTACGTCTCGCACGACGCAACAAGTTCATTTGCGCCATGATGGTGACTATGCAGGAGCTAGGCATCGAAGGACCATACATGCGCTTACCAGGTATGCGCGAGACATTCCCAATGTACTTGTCAAATGTGCCGCACCAGGCCACTGCAGGTGCAGGTCACGGCGGTCATCCAGATAACCCGCACGGCATCCGACCCGAAGACAACACGGGCAATCAGGATCCACCCTTCGTTGCACCATCAAACGAGAACGACCACCCTGGCCCTCAAGGTTCACAGTCACGTCTACGAAGTGGCAGCATCATGAAGGGCAGCAGAGCACGAGCAGAATCTCTCGCGCAAATGAACAAGCGAGTGGACTTCAGCCTGGGCATGAAAAGCTACGCAGCCATGGGCGACATGGCAGGTGACGTCTACGAGGACCGCAATCGTGAGATCCCGCGCATGCAGATTGTTGAAGCCTCTCAAGAGCGCGAGCGTTCTCGAGCTTCCCAGGAGCGGGCTCGGGCTAGCGCTGAGACTGCTCGCACATCTGGTCGAGACAATTTCGTACCCGGGGGCCTCGCTAGACGTTCTACGGACAGTAGATGGAGGAGCAGCAATTCTGTCCATCGAAATCGCTTCTTTGGTCGCAACGGTGGTGATGGCGCAGACGACTTGGCAGAAAAAGGAATTTCAATGGCCGATATCCCAGAAGAAAGCAAACAGCATACGCCAAATGCTGGCCAACGGCTTGATCCCCGCACAGGAATGGTTTCTCCTGCTGCTTGGCGATTAAACACAAATGAAAGCAACATCCACCCTCCAAACACCGACGCACCGCAAATACCCAGACAAGTATCAGGGAGCGGTGATTTAGACGAGGTGCCTCGTGGCCCCGAAGAACATCGATTCATCGGCAGGAGCCAGACGGAAGACTTTGGAGCACGACATCATCGATATTAGATTTCACATAGTGCATGTGAGAATTGTAGACATAGATCATGAGAGACGAACCGACAGATTGGGAATCAGAACATACGCGTGGCTGGCCAGGGTCCATTCGGTTTTGTTGAAGGCATACAGTAACGAGGTGTAATAAAGTGATAGATCATAGAGAGCGAGTGAAGGCTCATGGAAGGAGACATAGCTTTAAAATGCTAGAGCTATGCCAGTGAGGGCCTCTGTCATTAACAACTTGCGCATAATAATATTGTTCGCATCTTGTTGACTTGGCAGCATGATATGATATCGGCGGTGGTTAGCGAAAGCGAGCCTATGGACGGATGAAGCCGCGGTGAATTTAAGGTTCAGCCTCCACAATTATGTTTCGTTACTGTAAAAGTTAAAGAGTGAACGGGCCTTCACGAATCTCGAGCTCCGAGTGTCTCATCAGCGTCTCGCTCTTACTCTGCATCCAAGTCCACTTCACTTCATCTTGACCTTCGCTGCTGGCCGTGGAAGCGCCTTGCAAATTGCCTCGATCGCCTTCGTCCACATCAACCCCCCGCCAATTCGCCAAAATGTCGACCGATAAGCCGCTTCCGTTCATATACCAGTTCGCTGCTGGAGCTGTTGCTGGTGTTTCCGAGATTCTGGTCATGTACCCGCTTGATGTGGTCAAGACAAGAGTGTAGGCACACACACTCTCTCCATACAATACGAGGGTCGCAATGGAGCACTTAATAACACAATTGTGTGCACAGGCAGATCCAGGGCAGAGTGCCTGTGCCCGGCCAGGACTTCTACACCGGCATGGCCGATTGTTTCCGCAAGATCGTTGCGAATGAAGGGTATGATACACGTGCACGGTATGGGGCGCGTTGTCGTCAAAACTGACGTGAGAAGCTTTTCAACATTGTACCGCGGAATCGGCGCGCCCATTCTCATGGAAGCACCGAAGCGTGCTACCAAGTTCGCAGCCAACGACGAATGGGGCAAGGTGTACCGTAACCTCTTTGGTGTCGCAAAGATGAACCAATCGCTCTCCATCCTTACTGGCGCATCGGCTGGTGCTACAGAAGCTTTCGTGGTTGTGCCATTCGAGCTGGTCAAGATCAGATTACAAGGTGTGCCAGAGCTGAGGGCCTGGGATTAGAATCAGGCAAACGATGCTGACAAGGCCTTATAGACAAGGCTCAAGCACACAAGTACAGCGGTCTGGTAGACTGCTTCGCCAAGATCGTCCGACAAGAGGGTCTCCTCACTCTGTACCAAGGTCTCGAGTCCACCATATGGCGACACGTGCTCTGGAATTCTGGCTACTTTGGTTGCATTTTCCAAGTCCGTGCTCTCCTTCCTGCGAACCCAACCAAGGACAAGTCGACTCAAATGCGAAACGACCTCATCTCAGGAACCATCGGCGGAACCGTCGGCACGATCCTCAACACACCAATGGATGTGGCCAAGAGCAGAATACAGAACAGCCCCAAGGTGCCAGGTGGAGTTCCAAAGTACGGCTGGGCATGGCCAGCACTTGGAACAATCATGAAGGAAGAAGGATTTGGTGCATTGTACAAGGGTTTCATACCTAAGGTTCTGAGATTGGGTCCAGGTGGTGGTATCCTCCTGGTCGTCTTCACAGGTGTGATGGACTTCTTCAGAAAAATGCGTGGAGATGCTGTATAAGTTGCTCGTGCTCCTCCTGCTGTATATGTTTCGGAAGCGAGAAATGCATTGAGCCTGGCGTTCAGCTTAGAGGCAGCCTGCCACGTTATGCACTAGGCAGTTGAGGAAAACTACAGATTCGACCCCCGAAACCAGCTTGATCGAAATCCTCCACCATCATTCTATCAGGACACGGCTCTTGCTTGTAGCCTCGTCGCTGTCGATTTCATGGTTTCAAAATCCTTGTGGAGGTCCATATTCCCTCTTTCTCGCCTGATTCCATACCCAACATTCTGGACTCCCATATGGCGAAATGATAGTTGATTTCCCGACCAGCTTCTTTCTTCTTCCTTCTCACCAGCGTCTTTGACCTCTGCGTGCCGCACAATGTCTCGAATTCCGGCTTGCCATCGCCTTCCCCACTGAAGCGCACAAGAGCTTGTGATCCTCAAACAAGTCGTCGAAGAACAAGATTACTTCGGAGGAAGGAAAGCTTTGATTGATTTCTCTGTTCGCAAATCATCAAAAGAATGGAATGGAGCTTAGTAGAGCTCCAAGAGGGAAGCTAGGCTCGTAGAAAAAACAGATGGATGGATGGACGGGTTTTAGTATAGGCGTCAACTCGTAGCCAGAAAAAAGAAAAAAAAAAACCAAATTCTTGAAATTTTTACCGATAAGCTACAGGAATTCTGCCAGAGCATTCATAAACGCGTCGTGATTCTCGAGGAACGGGAGATGACCTGCGTTGGGAATGGATTTGAAATGTGTGTTTGGGATTCCGAAGTTTTGCATGGCTTCTGGGATTTTGCCGTCGCATTCACCGGCGATCAGGAGACCTGGGGCTTTGATTGCGCTCAGATGGGGCTTCAAGTCGTAGTTGCTCAAGGCGAGGGTGTTTTGTTCGAAGCCGTTGAGATTTGCTTGAGCTGCCATGGACAGCACTTGTTTGGCGTTGGGTGAGGTATGGTTTTCTGGAGTGAACCAGCGCTTCACTGTGACATCTGCTAACTCGGCCATTCCTTTCGATCTCGCTAGCTCTACTCGCTCACACCACGCTTGACTGTTTGCCGCGCTCGACGCCACGTTACAGTCACAGGCCACGAATTTCTCCAGCATGTCTGCGTGACGAATGGCAAAGTTGATTGAGGTCACACCACCCATGCTGACGCCAAGTATAGCATGTGCCTTCTGGATACTGAGCCTATCGAGGAGATATTCGAGGTCGTCTGCGAGGATGTCGAAAGTCGTCTGGTTCATTCTCGAGATCTGTTGAGAGTATCCGCGCGAATTGTATCTTAGAACGCGATATGTCTTGCCATTGACGCCTTGAATCAAAGCCCGAGCAACATCATCCCAGATATGCAGATTCGTCATGATTGAATTGACGCAAACGATGACCGGATCTGCTGGATTGCCTTCCAATTGGTAACGAAGCTCGGCACCGTCAGTCGTGGTGACGGTGGAAACTGGCTCTTCGAGCCAAGAAGGATCAAAGGTGTGATAGTGCGACCATATCCTGCGATCTTGCCAGAGGAGCTTCGAGCGGATCTCTGCCGCCCAGGAGGTCGATCTGGCTGCCTGATGCTCTGGACCTTCAAGTCCGTTCTTGGCTTCGTAATCGTGCACTGCGAGACATTCGACCTGACCGGAAGGCGGCATGCCGCTGATGCCTCCAACCAGCATCTTGAAAGTCCTCGTGCGAATCCAGCCGGGGATCTTGGACAGCATATCTATATGCTCTTCCTCATACCACTTTAGAATCGCATCTAGGTCGGTTTCTTGTACCCTCAAGGAAACAGCAACAGTCACCGGAGCTGGAGACTTGGTCTCGCCACGGACAGACATCAGACTATAGATTTTTCGATCCAAGGATTCAAACGTTCCCATTACAGCCTTCTCTCGCCGTGATCTCTCTTCCCGCATCCGCGTGTAGATGCGCTTGTTCAAATTCGACAACTCAGACACATCGTATACAGCTGACCATTCCGGCTTCTGCCCGTCAATTGCTCTGTATCGATCCCCAGTCTGAATAAATGGTAGCCGAACTCGCAGTGGTCCGTGTTCAGTGTTGTACCACTCGTGAAATGCTGCCTCGTCCGTGTCTGCACCTGGCTGGATTGCGACGGCAAGATATCCTGGTCCTTCCATTTCGAAGGTGCGATGTTATGCGGGTCACGTAGACAAGTCTTGAAAATTGAATATCCCTCTTCAGATGGTTCTCAAAAAGGTGGCTACTGTCCTCCATCTGGAGCTGCCCGCTCGGTATCCTGTGTCGGCATTGGCGGCAGAGCTTTTAACCACTTCATCGGGTGGACATTGGGTGAAACTCTCACATGCGAAGGCTCTGAAACATGGCCTCGTGTGCGCGGAATCGTGGATCTGCTCAATGATCATTCACGGTATCTGCTGGGCCCTGGCTCCATTGGTGAATGTTCCTATAATTCTCAACTGCGGAAAAGAGGCTTGACCACGAGCTTGAGCTTGAGCTTGAGCTTTCCTCGAGCCTTGTCATCTTCTCAACATTGAACATCCACTTTGACAGACAGCCAAAATGTCCACGCAAGCCCCAAACTTCTCGGCCGCGCCATCCGACAAAGACACGCCGAGCCAGAACAGAGACATCTTCCACCACGAAGCTCGAAAGCACGAATCACACCATTACGTCCGCATGTATGGCGGAAGAGTCTTGCAAGCTGCAGCGTGGGGCTTTGGTGCCACGATGGGAGCTGACGTAGCAAACATGGCCGTTGGAGAAGTTCGTGTAAGTCTTTTATGATGCGATGTTCCAGATTTTACAGAATTCTAACTTTCTTACAGGAGTGGTGGAGACATTGATTCTCACGACGTATGTGAATCAAGGCGTGACGACCAAGAAGCATGAATCATGATTTACGAAGCCTGATACGAAGGCGTTACATGAAGAGCACAGAAAAGCAGCGATAGAGAAAGAATGGGCATAGAAGATCGCCTGAACAAAACAAACAGGACATCCGTGGTATGGAAACCAAGGCGATGTGCGATAAATGGCTTAGAGGGGAGACAGCACTCTCCTGCTGCGAGAGTTCCATGTTTCGTACAGAAGCGGCATGGGTATACAGACATGAACAGCAGTAACTGCTTAGCGATCCTGCACTTCTCCTTGATCATTATTGATTCTTGGCCTGCAAGAGGCGACTGTGAATTTCACTTGCCTGACCGATGGTCTTGGCGCTTTCTACAAAGTGGCCAAAAGGTGTAAAGCTGCTGAGCATAGTCAGCCACATCAACGTTCCTGAATTCGTGGGCGAGCGCTCCGGAGCTGGCGGTGGTATAGGCTGTAGTCAAAGCTATTGTGCTCTATTCGCATGACATAACGATGGTTCCAGAGAAGAAGGGTGTCGCGCTCTGACTAGCCCGCGTCGCCATTCGAGTAGTCCGTTTAGTACCACCTGACAACAATCTACCTCAAAGTCCCAAGGTGCACCGGCAAGAGAAGCTCTCCGTGAATGAGAAGGAAGGGGGCTGAGGCTTCCAATTGATACGTACAGAGCCTATCAGGTCGTCGAGCCAGTCCTGGATTGGCAACACGGCTATCTTGCTTTTGTAGCGCTGCAGAGTGAGCCACCAACATCTTCTGATAGACTCTGAGGCTTATCAACCACGAGGTCGAGGGTAGGCTTGCTCCCATCTGGATCTCTACATGGTTGTACGTCTTCCCCAACGACGCTTGGCTGTTTAAGCATAGACATGTATGCTGCCTACATTGCGTGCGGTTGAGCTTGCTCATGTAGGAGTGCCTTTGTTGGCGCACAGGCCCATGGCGGTTTATCCCTTGCCAGCGACGACCGTAACTCAATGCGGAGCGTATCACATCGCTGAACGCGGCTGCCATGCTCAGCCGCCACGCTTGAATATGGCCTCCATATGCTGCTGCGAGTTGGCCAGAGTGGTTTCCAAGTAATGAAGCTTCTTCTCCAAGTTCTCGAGCTCGGCTGTCACGTCCGCGGCCTCCTTTGACTGCCGCTTCTTGACGTCCTCAGTGGAAGTGAGTACGAACCTATGATCCAGTACGGGTGGGTTAGCCGAGGCCTGCTCCGGCTATGGCTATGGCTATGTTGACCTGGTGGGGATTTCCTTACATCTTTCCAACCCCATCATATACCGGTGTCGCCTTTGGCAACGCATCCAATTCCTTGTCCGACAATTCCAACATACGCTTCTCGCGGTTCTTCGAGGCTATTTGCGAGCGAACAATACCCAGCTGTTGCTGTGCAAAAGCGGCCTTTTGCTCGATCTCTTGCAGCAACTTACCTCATTTCGTCAGTTGTACTTCTACGAATCGGCGACGGCGAAACAGCAAGAGCATGGAAATGGTACACACCTGCTGCAGCTTCTCGTTGGGTATGGACATGGCGGCCAGATGATGGACAATAATGCCAAATATGCTGTGAATGAGCAAACGCGCGATGTTGACCAAGAATGCCAAGAAAAGTGGGGCGAGTGGAAGTTCCGGATGGTGGCTCTGACGTCGCGCAGCGAATCTTTGGCTGCATTTCTCGCGACGTTTTCACGGTCGATTTGCATTCGATGATCACTGCTGCTACCGCTCGTTACATTCGCGGAGTACCGTACGGCTGCAGAGCGAGCAACGCTGCACCCCTTCCTCGCTTCTAGCTAAGGACCTTCCACCCATCCGAACCGAATTCAGCACCTAACCGCGTCTGCCGAACTCGGCATGCCATCCTGGCTGCCTTCCATCGCCTACCCTCCGGCTGGGGAGGAGGATGGATTCTGGGCACCCATCACCTCGACTATAGATTGGTGTGAAGAGGTAATAATAGCATGGCCAGCGCGCATGTAATGGAGCGACGCTCGTCTGGACTATCGCTAAGTGGTGAGTAGAATTATTATGCTACCAGGTATTCAGCAGAGATTGTCAACAGTCTGACCAATCTCCTGTTTGTCTACCTTGCGTTCAAGGGCATGCACAATTGTCTACGCCACGGCCATGACAATATATTTTTCGTCACATTCTTTGGTTATCTCATCGTGGGCTCAGGCAGTCTAGCATTTCATTCGACACTGAAATACCCCATGCAGCTGGTGGACGAGTTATCAATGATCTATACAACATGTCTCATGTTCTGGGCGACATTCGAGCATAAGAGACCGATGGTCTTCAAGATTGCGCTTGCGGTCGGAGTCGCTGGCCTTGCGATCTTCATCACTCTCTACTACCATTATCTGCAGGACCCTTCGTTCCACCAAAACGCCTACGCGATTCTTACTGCGATTGTACTCTTCAGATCCATGTACATCATGGAACGGGACATTCGACCACTATTCAGAGGAAGGCATCTAGAGCACCAACGGCTCCAACAGGACACTTCAGTCACCGCTGAGACGAGAGCCGCCGAGCGGCTGAAAGACGAGAGAGATGTGGAGATCTTGCGTCGGATGTGGATACTCATCGTGGTCGGTCTAACAGTCTTCTTGGGGGGCTTTGGCATTTGGAACCTCGACAACGTCTACTGTTCCAAAATCAGAAGATGGAGACACGAGGTCGGTCTACCTTGGGGTTTGCTGCTTGAGGGCCACGGCTGGTGGCATCTCATGACCGGTTTAGGAGCCTACTTCTATATTGTCTGGGGCATCGTAAGTACATCAGGCGGTATGGTCCGTTCATATGAGGGAATCTTGCTAACGCGTTGCATCGGACACTCGCAGTGGCTCCGACATTGCCTCAATCAAAAGGCTGATGAGTACGAGCTAGTATGGCCAAGTGTACTGACATCGCTTCCTCGAATCGAGCGAACAAGGATGGAGCAGCGGAGTCAGGATGGCTTGTTGACAAAGCGCGATTAAAGGGAGGTTCTCGGCATTCTTGTGTCGAAGTCGCTGAATCTGGCGCGAACACGGATCAATCGCAGTCATCCAGTCATCTATAACATTCTTCATGGAACAGCTTCATATCCATTGAATTCAACGGAAGCTAGATTTTGCACGATCTCAAATGCGAAAGCTCTAGATAGATTGTCGCCCACCTGCATACGTAGCGTAGGACGCTGCATCGGCGTTGCCTCGAGTGGGCACTGGGTAGCGCGATTTCTCGTCATATCCTGCGCCAAGAGGATGGTGGCAGGGTACCACATGTCCGATCGGCCAGAGCTAGTCGAGTGGTTCGACTCTTCCTCTGAAAATAACGGCATTGAAAGTAGTCAGCTAGTTCTAGTCAGTCGGCTCGCGTGCTCGTTCCTTGCTATGTCACCAAGTGGTATGTTTACAAAGATAAGTGTTCTAGATCTACCATGAGCCGTGTAAGACTCGGACTCTTGGCTTGGGCCATCAGCGATTAGGTTCCAGCTTGGTTGGCTTTGGCGTGCGAACTCTGTAAATATGCGCCTGGTCGGGTGACGCTTCTTGCCCGAGTGCCTTGTTGACGGTGTCCAAGAGAGTTGTGGCTGCCCCAGATGCACGAAGCAAGAAATGTGGAGTAGAGATGCCGGGAAATGGAAGCGGACATAATCAAGGCTGCGACTCGTAATCGAGTTGTTGGATTGATTATGTATCGTGCGGTAGTCCTTCTCCGAGTTAGCTGCGGCGAACACAACCATGTACGTACATGCTGCACTACGAGGACGATCCGGAGGGCGGAGCTGGGTGCGGGATTCGACAAAAGAAGATGGTGCCGTTTTGCCGATGCTAGGCCGCGGCGGGTAGATAGAGCATTCATATAGCAAGCAGAATTCTGCTGGTGGGCGAGCACATGAAAAGGGTTCGCGTGTTCGCATGTTTTTGTGGGTCGTGCTCGGCGGCGTGGCGACGGTGGGGAACTGGGGCTCCGCAATCGTGTGTGTGAGAATGGAGAATGGCTCTGTATCATCATCATCTCATAGAGAGTTACATGTAGGTACAGCGGTACTCTGTACAGAGAGAGAGGGGATCGCACATGCGCAAATGTAGGTAAGCCGAGCTGGAAAGGACCAGCCTTTCCCACGCGCGCCATCCACGGTCGCCGCTGGAGGAGCCTCTTTGCGGGGATAACTCGCGCGCGCTAGAAGATTTTCGTTATTATTATATCATCCACACCATAACCCTCTGGTGCTGTGGATCGCAAGACCCAAATTCCACACTTCTTCTTGTCTTCTGCTGTAAACGTACTTTCTTTCCCGCTCCACCTGCCATTGCCCACCTTGCTTACCCTCTCATGCTCTCTGTCTAGCAGCAAACATGGGCTCCATTGCCATGCCAGACCAGGCCATGTCTGAAGCTTCTTCCTCACCTTCGGACACCGTAGAAGTGCAGACCCAGCTTCCTGCAAGCAACAAGCGCACATCTACAGATGCGGGATTGAAGACGAATGGCATGCGGCCAGCCAAGAGCGTCAAGAGAAGAGCCTCGAAAGCGTGTCAATGCTGTCGCGCGCGCAAAGTACGTTGCAATGTGGTTGAACATGGCCCGCCGTGCACCAATTGCAGACTGGATGAGGTCGAGTGCATTGTGTCTGAAAGCAAGCGCAAAAAGTCAGTCAGCCCTTATGTTTTGCCTTTGCCTTCGTAAGATCCTCAAACACTAATCGTTCACTCATCAGGAAATGGACGACCAATGGCATCGAGACATCATCTCACACCAGCAAAAGTGGACTGAACGCATACAATCCTCCAAGCTTTCCGATGAAGGCTCAACCTCCATATGAACCATTACGCAGAAGCACCATCAGCTCCGAGCACGTGCCGCATTCTTTGTGTGAGTAGCTCGAGGTTTGTTCCAGCCATGAACGTTGCTGATGTGTATGATAGACCAGGACCTTGGCAGGAGCATGTCTATGTCGAATGATACAGCAAGGCCATCAATGTACACACCCGACATGCTCATCAATCTGCAGCGACTGGGACAAAAACCGGCAGTGCCGGATCCTACGCCATTGCTTCCGAACTTGGACCTGGCACCACCAGTGCAGCCCACTTACAGCTTGCCCATGTACATCAAACCACTCCCGTCGAAGCTGGATCCGGAAGACATCATGTACCTGGAAAACAAAGGCGCCTTGCAAATTCCATCACGACAACTGAGAGACGAGCTTCTACGAAATTATGTCGAGTTTGTGCACCCTTTTATGCCACTGTTGAACATTCACGATCTTGTTTCCACGATCGATCGAAACGACGGATCGGCACCCGTCAGCTTGCTGTTGTTCCAAGCAATCATGTTCTCAGCGATTGCAACAGTCGACATTGGATATCTGAAAGCAGCAGGGTATGCTACGCGCAGGGATGCTCGACGAGCATTTTTCACCAAGACCAGACTCCTGTACGACTTCGATATCGAGATTGATCGCATTAGTCTCATCCAATCTCTGCTCCTGATGACCTACTGGTACGAAACGCCAGATGATCAGAAGGACAGCCACCACTGGATGGGAATTGCGGTCTCGTTGTCGCACACAATCGGCCTGCATCGGAACCCTGATAAATCTGCAGCGATGGACTCGAACAGGAAGAAGCTGTGGAAGCGAATCTGGTGGTCAACCTATATGCGTGATCGCCTCGTTGCTCTTGGCATGCGTCGACCAACGAGGATCAAGAATGCTGATTTTGACGTGCCAATGATGAATCCTAGCGATTTTGAAGACGCTGTTCTCCCAGAAGGCCCGTCATGCATTCCAGCAGACTGCAAGATCCTTCGAGATCGTGAGCTGCAGAAGCAACTCGCCATCATGTGCATTGAGAAAGCCAAGCTTTGCATCTGCATGAGCCACGTGCTCTCTGTGCAATATTCTGTGCTTAACAACAACCACGGCGTTTTGAGTGAAGAAGGCAGTACCAAGACTACGGTGCATCTAGTGGCAAGAGCTCGAGATCCTGAAACTAACGAAGTCCAGACGTGTGACCGCGAACTTCAGCAGTGGCGGGATGAGCTGCCAGAAGAAGCTAAATACGTTATACCCAACTGGCATGATGTCGATTCGGGGAACGAGAGTATGGTGCTGAACCGGAGTTTGCTTCACATGATCTACTATGCAACGCTGTCAGCTCTCCATCGCCCGCAAGTTCTTCCAAGCACTGCTGTGCCGCCTCGGCCGCAAGTCAGCGAGCAATTGGACCACTCGCGCAAAGCTGTCCGCCTTGCTGCCAGTGAGATCACCAGTATTGCATACAGGCTGTTCAATCTCGATATGGTTCGATTCCTTCCGACCACAGGAATCACCACCCTTCTACCCGCGATCATCATTCACCTCTTGGATATCAAGGCTCCAGACGAAGGCACTCGCAGGGGCAGTCTGCAAGGCTTCTGTCAATGCATGCAGGTCATGGGCAAACTGCGAGACATTTATGCAGCCGCGGATTACAGCACTGCCTTTTTGGAAGCGGCAATTCGCAAGGCGGAAATAGTGTTGCCGCAGAAAACGGACGAAGTCAAGGAGCCGAGGAACGTTATCACGAGCGCTCAAGGGCTTGTCGACGCCGGGAGGAGATTGCACCTAGTCGACGGATGTGAGAGACAGATTGTCAGCGCTGGCAGTGCCACGCTCACACCTCCACCGGACAGTGAGAATTCCAAGCTCAAGGAAGGGCTGCGGCACGGCACGATCAATGACAGTGTCATGACCGACGACGACATGGCACGTAAACTAAGCTCTTATCTTGCGAGCACTCCTCCGGACTCAGATGGACACAGTCATGCTGCGGATTCTGGTATCGAAGGGCTGCACAACCTCGCTGCCAATATTGCTGGAAGCGAATTCGAGCCAGACTTTGACAGCTTGATCAATCTCGATGCAGCAGGCGATGTCTGGTCTTTGGAAGATGGTGCTTATGCCGCAATGAGCGGAGAATCTGGCGGATTCGCACTTGATGTGGACTGGCTGAAGGGCATGAAGAATGACGAGGGCCTGGGAGCCAGTGGGCTTGATGCGATTCGGCTTCCGACCTCGCCTGCAGCTGCTACCAAGACTGCAATGGGACCTCCAGAGCGAACAACAACGTCTACGGCCGGGATAGAGGTTTAGGGCGGAGTGGGGTGTAGTACTGTAAATGGTGGTGGAGCGCATCATTATGAGTGGAGAATTTGTAAGCAGTTGACGGCGTATAGAATGGAGTAGTTACTGTATTGTACGAGATGAAGCGAAGAAGAAGCGTGTCAAAGTGTGGTTCGCTCCAGAGTCCAGACGGCAGGCGCCGCGCCTCGGCTCATGTCGTGACTGGCTGCGGATGCCCCTGGTCGGTCTCATCAAAAGCGAAGCAAAGCCCAAATTGTGCGACGTCCTGAGTCCTGACCTGACACCACCTCCGCCTCCCGAAGAGATGCTGTTGTTGGTCGACATCTGTTTTTGAGTCAGTCGCGCTTGTCATTCCTTGATCTTGCCTCCGTATCGATACGGCATTGGCATTTTTGATTTTCTTTTGTTGCCTGGGGACGTGTCTGCCGCCGCGCCGGTATTCTCAGGAAAGTGTTGAAGCGCGTCAGGCCCAGCAGGATTGGAGGGTACATGGTCGATGCCTAATTGAGCGATACAACAACCGTCTGTCGCTCGCTCGGTGGGAAGCGTGAAGCGGAAGCGGAAGCGGAAGGCGGAAGGTGAGAATGAGTGCATGATGAATGCCTTGCAATGGCCGTAGTATGGTATGCTGATAAGGGAGTTCAATCGCAGACACGCACAGCGTCATCGTCGCCATCACGTCTTCTCCCACGCCTGCCGAACACACGTCGCCGCCGCCTGTCGCTATCGTGCACCATGCCATCCTAACCAAACACCAGCCCATCGGACACACACATCACCACCCGCTGTCGCCGCCCACCCTTGACTCCGCTGAGCCACGTGTGCCCCCGCCACGGACACCAGCCAGTGTAAAAAGCAGAGACAATCAATCCGAATATCTCACTGCTCCTTGGGGTTCACCCTACGATCGGGACTTTTCGCCAAGCACCAAGTCAGCACATACTGCTCTCTCCAAGCAGCAATCGATCCTTAGCGACGAATTCGACCCTTCTCCGAGCCTGAGATTTGGTCTAGAACATCTAGTACCCAGTCGCTTGGCAGATTTCAGTCTTCCTCCAGGTCCGAACAACTCTCCACTGGGCATTGAATTCGGTGCCGCCGACCACTTGCAGACGCCGCGGTCACGTACACAGCGTTGGGTGCAATTGCCGCAGCGTGACGATCACGCCGAGCGCGCACTTTGGTGGAGCGACGAATCTGTCCGAAGCCAGTCTGACGCTGAAGACGCGCGACCGAGAGGGCTGTCGGAGCATAAGCAACGCCGGCTTCGACACAAGGCGCGTGAGGAGAACAGAACTTTGGACCAGCAGAGCTTCTGGAATACTCTGAGAGAGGGCCGGGAAGAGGACATGTCGAGTTTGTTTGCGAGTAGATGGGCGGCGACGCCTGAGCCGGTAGCGGATCATCCGTTGCAGCTGCCAGACAGTGCGCCGAAGCAAGCTGGGGAGGCTGGGGAGCAGGGCGAGACCCAGCCGAACGAGTTATCATCATCGCGATGGGCTGCCACTCCGCCGGCGGAGAAGGAGCATCCTATGCAGGTGGTGGCGGTGGAAGAAAGTGTGCATTCCCGCAAGACTTCTGACGCCGCGCCGAAGGGAGTCATGGCGTCGCGGTGGGCAGATACGCCCGAGCCTGAGGAGCAGGAGCAGGAGCGGAATCTGGCAGAACAGGTCTTCGCGGCGCCGCGGCGATTAGAGACAGTGGACGCGGACGAAGCGTCAAGATCAAAGGTGCCAGAGTGGCGGCGAGAGGCGCCAGCTGTCAAGGAGGATACGACGGCACGCGATAGTATTCCAGACGTTCTACGTCCAGGTGCAGGAGCTGTGCGAACCCAGCCCTCACCTCAGGCAGGACCTGTGTCTACGTTTGTGCCTGCATCTGAGCCTGTGGTCTCCCCCACGAAGCTGGAGCCGCCCCGACTAAAGAAGCGCGTGAGTTGGCGAGGGAAGAACATCGTGATTTCCATTCCTCGTTTCGACTACCAAGCAATGGGCTTGGTGCAGCCGATGAGCAGAGAGGAAATCCAGGAGCGTATGAAGCACTTTGAAGATGCCGGTTACAACACCAATGGCTACGACCTGCTGGAAGAGCACATAGGGAGCGGTGGACCCGCTCAAGTTAGAGCTATCTACCCAGATGAGCGCGAAGCACGGTTCTTACCACCAAGAAATCAAATGAAGGTCGTGCTACCAGACTTGGAGCGATGGAAGGCTTACGAGAACTTTCTTGTGGAGCAGAAGCTGGCTGCGTTGGGAGTTGACTTGGGCTTCGATGAACCGCCAGCACCTCTGCCAGCACCGCAGCAAACACATTCGGCTGCACAAGATATGTCGCGCCAGTCCTCTGCACAGTATCCGCCGCTGCCATTCTCGCCGCCGATTCCCTCTACCTCCGCCGGCAGCATGGGTCGCCCGCCGATGATGCGTGGCCATACACATACCATGTCGGTCGCATCTCCTGCTTCGCCCATGAACGGGCCGTTCGGGCACATGCATCGACATTCGACTTTTACGGGTGGTATGGGTTTGCCGCATTCCTTTTCTCCAGCACTCCAGCAGCAGCCGCATTCGCCAAACTTCCAACAGTCACAGCCTTTCTCACCCATTCAGCAGATTCAGAATCCATTTGGTCAAGCAGGTCTTCCGCAACAATTGCAACAGCACTATGGCGGTTTGCAGGGTCATATGCAAAGCGGCCTGCCAGGTCTGCCACGAGGTGGGTCGCCAGCGCAGCTTGCCGCCTTGCGAAACGACCTTGGCGCCATACGCGGACCAGGATCCCCCTTGAGCCAGCAAGTCCTGCCCGGATCTCAGCAATACCCTGCACAATCTCCCGCAGATTATAGCAGACAGCTCTTGGACGATCAGCGTCGCCGGCAACACGCATACTCGCAATCCATGGCCGCACCATCGATGCCTAATTCTTTCTTCTCGCAAGGATCTAGTGTGCGGCCTACTCCGGCTTTGCCTGAGCTTGCTGAAGATGACGAGGAAGACGAAATTCAGACGTCCGAGCTGCCTGCTTATGTCCCGCCTCATAAGCGTGTGCAGGCCAATACTGAGATTGCTGTCCCCACGCCGCGAGGACACCGCCATAATATCAGCGAAGGCCTCGAACGAGAGATTTTGGAGGCCGAGAAGCGACAGAAAGCAGTCAGTCGCGACTGGATTGAGGTCACCGAGGAGGAAGAAAGGCCGTCATTCAATGCTATACCACAGCCGGATGACAAGGAGAATCAGCCGCCATCAAAGCCGATCGAAAAGGACCCGCTGGGAGATCACCCTGTACAAGAGGCACAACACAGTCACAAGCGAAGTACATCTCGCTTCAACGTCACTGCACCAGCTTTCAGCTTTAACCCGGCTGCCGAGTTCAAACCACAAGCTACAGAGTTCAAGCCACCGGCAACATTCGACTTCAACTTCAGCGCGCCTGCGCCTATGCAACCTAGGATCAACGGGCAGACCCCGAACCACAGCAAACACCGTCCCTCAGGATCTTTCAACGCTTCCGCGCCCGCCTTTAAACCCACCACGTCCGACTTCAGCTTCTCAGCCACGGCGCCCAAATCACACACCGTCAAATACCCTCTTGGGCACACTGTCATTGACGAGCTTCCAAAGATCTTCGGCAAGATCGAGATCCCAGACATAGTAAAGCCAGCCCGAAGAAGTAAAGCAGTCCCAATTGTGAAGCCAACCGAGGCGGATTCTGGTCCAGAACAGGAACACGAGGACGAGGAAGGACGCGTTGCACAGGGTGAAGCTAAGCGGAGAAATAAAGCACGCGACGACGGGGACTCTGTGCCTCTTTTTGCCGAGCCAACTCCTATGCCAAGCTTTCCTGTCGTTCTCGATGCTGACCCTGTGCCTGCCGAGAAAATCTTGGGCTCCAATGTGCCGGATCAGAAGACTATGGCTACAGTGGACGAGGTGGACGAGGTCGAGGAGGAAACCGAAGAAGCCATCACTGAGATCGCCGAAGAGGGCGCTCAAACAGTGTCAGCGGAAAGCAAAGAAGAGCCAAACTCCGCTGAGCTGGCACAGGATACCGCCCATGAACAGAAGAAGCATGGGCACAGACACTCGACTTCTCTGTCCGCCTTTGCCAAGCCATTCGACCCTACAGCGAGTTCGTTCAGTCCAACTGCCGCCATGTTCGATCCAAGAGCAACGTCTTTTGATCCCAACGCTGCAAGTTTTGTGGTGTCAGAACCAGAGCCAGAAGCACCCGCGCATGCACACGAGCGCCTCGATTCTATCAGCGATCTGGAGGAGGGCGAAATCAGAGAAGACGACGATGGCTCTCCTGCAGTCTCGCCAGTGCAGCAATATTCAGCGCAAGACTTTGGTCCAAAACCAGCGCCGATGGGTCCAAGAGACTCACAAGAGCGGATCGGCACGGTCACTCAGGCCGAGCCTTCCTTCGATGAGATTGATGCAGTCATGCAGCATCTGAATGCCTGGGAGTCGGAAGGGGAACCAGAAGCCGCGCATTTACCACACAGTGCGATTGAATCTGAGCGTGAGCCCACGCCTGTCCGGCTTCCACCAAATGCCACCGAATCTGAGCGTGAGATCCTACCGGCACGCATGCCAAGTCCTGGGTCTCATCCGATGGCCGGTGTCACGTACCTGGCAGAGAGGTACCCCAGCGATACACGAAGTCCAAGTCCGCTTAGGCAAGAGAGCAATGCGACACCGCAGCTTGGAAGCGACCAGGGTCTCAACGGCTATGCGCATGTACGACAACTCAACAAGGCCGAAGAGATACCCACTAGCGATTGGTCGGACATGGTCTCGCCGCCTGACATTGCTAAGCTGGAGCAGCGCAGCACATTCTTTGATGGCCACATCGACAAGCTCATTGGTCGCGCGGTAGAAAGAAGGTTGCAGCCACTCGAAGAGTCACTACGCAGCATTTCTGCGACCATTTCAAGACGAAACAGATCCTCCGAGCTGAAACTTGCTCGCAGCTCATCTAATGTGGACAGCGATGCTGACGACGAAGATGAATTGTCGGATGAGCTGAAGAATAGACCCCTCTCTCGCGGCAGAGACAAGCGAGTCGACCAGATCAAGCTTGCAGTCCTCGAAGCTCTGCGCGAACAGAGTCCAAAGCGATCTCAGCAAGCCATCGATATCGCGGACCTACATTCTGTCCTGGCTGATATGAAGGTGTCCTTTGCACGAGCCGCGTCATCGAGCCTAGAACTGGAAGACATCCGAGCCGTTGTAGAAGCCACGATGTCGAGTCAAAGCCAGGCCGTGGTGCCACACGAGAGCCAGGAACATAAGCGGCAGCTATCTGAACTCCAGGGTCGCCTCAATGAGACTCTGGCTGGCGCTCTCGAAGAAGCAAATCAGAGACGCGCCATTGAGGAGCAGGAGAAGGAAGCCAAACGACAACTGCGCCTCGCCGAGGAAGAGATGCAGCTTCTACGAGCCGCCGCTCGCGACGACGAAGCCAAAGTTCGAGCCATGGAGAAGGAGCGCGAGGACCTGCTTGATCGTTTTGACCGTGTTGATGAAGCTCGCCGGAAAGCTGAAGAGAGGTTCTCTGATACGGAGGCAGAAAAAGAGGCACTGCAGGCCACGTTGGAGGAATACCGCACATCCAGCCACAAATGGCGAGCAGACATCGACGAAGGCAAACGCGTGCGCGAAGAGCTGGAAAGCACAATCGCCATGCTCACACGTCAAGCAGAGGATTACGAAGAATCTACTGTCGGGATGAAGAGGCGCCTGGAGAAGCTGCATACTGACATGTCAACTGCAGCAGGTCAGCTCTCGAGTGAAAAGGCCATATGGAAGTCCAGGGAAGAGGACTACCGAAGCAGAATCGAGACATTGGAGCACCAGAACCTCGTTAGTACGCGTGAGCGCGCCCAGCTCGAAGATGAATTGCGGATTGTGCGTGCTGTTGCTATCGAGGCTGCAGAGACGCGCAACACCGTGGATCATGTACGTGCATCAAACAACTCTCTAGAGGAGATGCTACGTAAGCTGCAGGGCGAGCTCTCAGAGCAGCAGGCCATCACCGCGCGCTACGAACGTCAGTTCTACGATGCACAAGAGTCTGGCCGCGCCGAGGTCCATCGCACTCGCATGGCCTATGAAGCTGAGGTGGAAGCTGCTAATCATCAAGTCAACCTTGTGCGAGCGGAGCTTGAGGCAGAGCTGAGCAAGACCCGCGTAGAGCTTGAAAATGCCAAGATGGAAATCGAGACTATGAAAGAAAGGCATGAGCATCTGCTTGAGCAAGAGGATAGAGATCGCAGAGAAGCCCTGCGAAAGGTCAACGCTGACAACAGTCGAGCTTTGGATGATGCACGACACAAGTACGAGTCGGGCATCCAGGAGCTCACAGCACAGCATTCCAGAGCTCTTAGGCATGCTTTGGAGGACAAGGATCGCGTTGAATCATTACTCAATGAAAGGCTAGCCTTGTCGAACGCTAGAGCGCAGCACTATGAAGAGCGCTGTAGGCACCTTGAGGAAAGGCTCGAGGTGGTGCAGGATGCGGCAAGAGCTGCAGCCCAGCAAGCAAAGGCTTCGAAGGCGATTTCTCCGCCCGCAGTCGCGAGCTCGGTTCGATCGTCGACTGGCTTGCCGGAGAAGATCTCGCCACAGGCATTGCGCGAGACTATCCTCGTGCTTCAAGAACAGCTTCAAGAACGCGAGACGCGCATCGAACGTTTGGAAGCTGACTTTGAAGAGGAGGGTGTTCAGAAGGTCAAGGCTCGAGACGATGAAATTGCTTGGCTACGCGAGCTTCTTTCAGTGCGCGGGGACGAGCTCCAGGAGCTTGTAAACACGCTTCAGAAACCCAACTTCGATCGTCGCCGCGTCCAAGACATCGCAATACGTATTCGTACGAATTTGCAGATGGAACAGGAGGAGAAGGAACGGTTCGGTCGCAATTCGAACCAGTCCGTGACTGGCCAGGCCACAGCCTTGCTGTCAAGCTTTGCAACACCACAGGCTGCGAAGTTGACCTCTGCCTTCGGCAAATGGCGGGCTTCCATGGAAAGCTCTGCGTTGAAGAAAGCTCCACGCGCTCCTGGCTCACGATCTGATACGCCATCTAAAGCAAGTGCTCCTCCAGTCCCATCCCTTCCGAAGGGCTACCAATCTGGTCTGATGACACCACCTGCCAGCAACATCAGAAGCTCACCTGATCCGTCAGCCTTGGACAAACTACCGCCACCAAGACTGCATTCCCGCACTGGGTCGAACGGATCCAAGGTGAGCGCCGGGACAGAGCGCCCTCGCAGCAATCGCAGTCAGGCCACTGCCGGAAGCGAGAGGCCCCGTAGTCTCCGAACGGGATCTAGCACTTCTACTGGTCCACACACGCCTCTCTTCCGCGAGCAAAGCTACGATCGTGACGCGGAAGAAGGAGGCGCGCCAGAGCTTCATCTTCAGCACTTTGAGGATGATGATACTTTGGATGACATAGACGAATCGGGCGAGGCGCCACCTGGATTCCGAGCACCGAAGAGTCTCGAAGAGGAGATGGGTGAGCCAAGTCCGATCAGCCCTGAAGCCCTCGCGTGACTACGTACACGAAAAAAGAGCGTTGTCCTTGACTTTGCACAGACGCTCAGGCGCATGGCTTCTGACGAGCACACAGATCTTACGTTGGTCAGCGACCACAATAGCGTTTCGCAAAGCAGTATTCGACAACATTCTGCATCGCGAAATAGCCCTAAACCGAGAGTGACAGAGTGCTCTCCAATAGAGGTCTCTACAACGGATCCCAACGTGTTCCAACGACATCCGATGTTCAGAAGCGGCCAATTTTCTTTTGTTAACAAATGAGAGCTTCGCGCTCGGTGGAGGAAAGAAGAGCGACAGTTGAAGCCCCGATCTTTTGATTTATATACGGCATTTGATGTGGATTTTCTACTAGTTGAAGCGCCAAAGATACCCCGTGCGATCTCATCTATTATTGTGTTGCATTTGCGATATACCCAGACTGGAACAATATCTCTTGAAGATAGTTGAAAAGTAATCGGAGGATGTGGCGGTACATGTAAGAATGCAAGTGTTAGTAGATCTATTCCTCCGTCATCCGAGCCGCGTTTTACACACCAGCGGCCATGACTGCACCCAAGACAAGTAGAATTGGTGCATAGCCCCAGTGATTCATCTCTCCCGCCCCGACTATGTATTTACACGCCCACCCATCGGCGCCTGCCGTCAATCCTGCGGCCAGCACCATGCATCCCAAAGCCGTCGTGTTGCCGTATAGCGCACTGATGTAGATTGCCGCTCCCATGAATATATCTCGGGCTCCATAGACCAACAAGAGGGCGTTGACAAGCTTTTGTTGATCCGGCGGAATGGGGTAGGATAGCTCGAAGAATGTTAAGGCGCTGGTTGGGTTTAGCATGGCATTAATCCCAAAGCCGACGAAGATTGTTGCGAAGGCGAGAGAAATGTATCGTAAGATGGGCGAGGATGAGATTGTCATGTTTTTTCTTTTTCTTCTTCTCTTCTTTTCGTTGTCTGTTGTCGTGAATGCTGGGTATTTTGGTGAATTGTATGTGGTAGAATACGAGGCACGGCTTGGAACTGGACTGGACTTGGCGCGAAATGCGAATCCGAGGTCTACTTAAAATACAACAACAGCCTCTCCAACATCATCCACCTACACCTACACGGTCGCAAACATCTCAGCCGGCTACCAAATCTATGTCTTGATTTTATACCCCACACTGAACCACGCAAGGCTGGCGACTGGCGCTTGCAGTCCATTTCTGTGGAACGGCCGCGTAAGACTTCTCACAGCTCTTTGTTTCACCCTGCCTAGACCAACTCCAATTCCAAGCCTCAGGTCTTGAGTAGCCGCCTTTGCTCCAATCCGCCTCTTTGTCTGCACTGGACCACTTGTTTAGGACCAGCTTGGCCTCGCATTTTCGACATATTTGGCGCTAATCTTGTGTGTCTATATGACTAGCAGCACATGTGCTGCGCGTCACGCTTTTCCTGTGGTCGAACCTTGCTGTACCTGCGTTAGTTTCTTGCGTGTTCATTCCTTCCTATTTAAGTTGCCTATTCTTCCTGCTAACGTGGAGAGGCTGGTTCTCTTCGTTTTCTTCACTACGCACTGAGTTGCTACTTCTCGGCAGACCAGACACAAGCTACCATACCCTTTTCAAGGACGGTCAATTTCAGGCACTCCAAATACTGCAGCAACTCCTCTCCGACACGAACACGAACGAACTCGTTGCTCCATTTCGTCAGCAGATCTGCAGGTCGATATGTCGTCCACGCAAGGCTCATCAGACTGGCTGGACTCAGATGACTCCAGCTCCGGCATGGGCATATCACTTTCCAAAACCGAGATCATTTGGCTAGTGGTTGGCATCGTGGTGGTGACGATTGGTATCGTAGCGGCTCTTGTCCTCCTATGCAATTTCTGCTCCTGCTGCACGAGGAGAAGAAGTCGGAACCAGGCTTGACCTACGACGACGATCGAAACGCATTGCCTGCTTGGAATCCGAACGTGGCGGACTCTGGATCCATCAAAGCTATAAAGATGTCGCGGATGGAGAGTGTGAAATACACGATGAAAAGTATGATTTCGCGGCCCTTAGCTCCAAGTATGTTGCCGCGAGGAGCTGATGTGTCGACCAGACAAGATGGAGAATTGCTTCGGGAGGGGAGGAGAGGGCGTGGTGCAGAGGGATTCTTCTGAGCATAAGGATATTATTGATAATGTTTGGGTGACATGTAAAGCCTGAGAACTACGTAGGTACGACTTGAACATGACTTGAATGGTCTCGATGCCTCCAGTACCAGTTCGTAGTCTCTCGACATGTCGATTTTGTTGACGCGGTGAATTGTAATCGTCACTTTCTTTGTTTCGAGGCAGAATAGCGTGGATCAGTGGAATGCGTTCCGTCTTTGAGCGGATTGTACAAAGTGATGTGGTCTGCACAATGCTCCGGTATTAGCATGATAGTTGCGCCTCACCGAGTGTTTACGATTCAGGTCAGGGCCCCACCAGCCATCGCCAAGAACGAGAGTTGTGACGAGCAGTGAAGCGCTTCTCTTGGTATCTGTGTCTGTACTCCTACACACCACGACATCACCTCGACACCTTCGATCATTGCGCCCCCCAAGACATTCCTTCACGACCCATCCCATCCCATCCCATACCATCCCAGTGCGCGTAAGCCAAACGTGTGCTTGTGCTTGGTGCATGTGCGCGAAGACAGACCCGGCGCTTTCAACTCGTCTGACGTAGAACTAGATCTAGTTCCAGCCTGACTTGACGGGAGCTTCAGACCGCGCATCTCTGCCTCTGCGCCCAGCACCGCCCCGCCCCGCCTTCACCACCGCCGGCTCCAGTCTCTCAGTCTCTCGCCGACACAATCCCCACCGCTCCGAACACCACGACCCTCTTACCGACTCGCAGACTAGCCACCCAGCCACGAGCGACGAGCGGCAGCAGAGGATCCCGAAACCTGGGCCGAGAGCACGGCGCGGCGCGGCATTGGAAGCATCTTGATATCAACTTGAGCCATTCACACTTGCTGCACCGGGAAGATGGTAGAAGCTGCAGAAGGCGCTGCCCAGCCGACCTGGAAGTTCACGCAGTAAGTGCACTCCCCTTCTGTCGCTTGCATTTCCATTTCCTTTGTGCCGTTGCCGTGAAAATAGAAGCACCTTCAAAAACCAATGGCTATGGCATGAAACGGCATGATATCACGGGCAGAACAGCGGACATAGATACAGCAGCAGCAGCAGCATGTTCTCGCGTCTCAGCGGCCTGCTACCCGACCGCACCAATCACTCTCGGTCTGACTCGTCCTCCTCTGACCGCGACTGGCTCGACGATGACCTAGACGTTGAATCCTCATATGCTGGCTCGCCTGTGCTGCTGGATTATGATGACCCTCAGGCTCGAGCAGATGCCCATGCCAATGCCTATGCATATCTGCCTTCATGGCGTTTTACCCAGTGTGCTCACCCCTGCACATATATCTCAATTTCGGCTCTGCAAGGTTGAGTACGACTCAGGCTGACATCTTCGTCATAGGTGCTTTGGAGATAAGGGCGACGTGGAGGATATCACCGAAGCCGACATCATATCGACAGTCGAGTTCGATCAGACTGGAAACTACCTCGCTACCGGTGACAAAGGCGGCCGCGTGGTCCTCTTCGAGCGTAATGAGACCAAGAAGACCTGCGAATACAAATTCCATACCGAGTTTCAATCACACGAGCCAGAGTTCGACTACCTCAAGTCATTAGAGATCGAAGAGAAAATCAACAAGATTAAATGGTGTAGGAGACAAAATGCATCTCACTACCTTTTGTCGACCAACGACAAGACCATTAAGCTCTGGAAGGTCTTCGAGAAGAGCCTGAAGGTGGTGGCCGAAAACAATCTGTCATCAGAATTGACTCCTGCTGGTACTGGCAATGCCAACGGCGGCGGCCCAGTTCGATATCCCAATCAACATTTTCGGAGCGTCGCGGACCTCAAGTTCCCACGAATGACGCATCACGACACTGTCGTTGCTGCAGTCCCTCGCAGGGTATATGCCAACGCTCACGCCTACCATATCAACAGCATATCAGTGAATAGCGATGGAGAGACTTTCATCAGCTCGGATGATCTGCGGATAAACCTTTGGAATCTGAATATCCAGGATCAGAGCTTCAACATTGTGGACATCAAGCCCGCTAACATGGAAGAACTTACGGAAGTGATAACAGCAGCCGAGTTCCACCCCGTTAGCTGCAACTGGTTCATGTATGCGTCAAGTAAGGGTACCATCAAATTGGCGGATATGCGACAAAGAGCGCTGTGCGATGAGCATGCAAAGCGTAAGTGGTGAAACACAAGACTCGTTATGTCCTTGAGCTGATTTTGGGCACAGAATTTGAGCAGGAAGAGGATCCATCATCGCGCTCCTTCTTCTCTGAGATCATCAGCAGCATTTCGGATGTTCGATTTTCCTACGATGGTCGCTACATTTTATCCCGAGACTACCTCACTGTCAAGATCTGGGATGTGAACATGGAGCGGCAGCCTGTCAAGACCATTCCCATCCACGAGCACCTCCGCCCACGACTTTGTGATACTTACGAGAACGACAGCATCTTTGACAAGTTCGAGGTGGTATTCTCTGGTGATGCGAAGAATGTGATGACAGGCTCGTATAACAACAACTTCATGATCTATCCATCGGAAGAAGGCAAAGACACCGAGGTTGTGCTACAGGCCGACAAGAGCGCGTTCAAGGCAAAGAAGGTCGGGATCCCAACGCCAATGAATGCCGCCGGCGCGAAAGATGGCAAAAAGGGAAGCCGTGCTAGCTCTCCTGCGGGAGCTCAGCGGATGAGGAAAGAGACTGATGCCGACCAAATCGATTTTAACAAGAAGATTCTGCACATGAGCTGGCATCCACAGGAAGACAGCATCGCCATTGCGGCAACCAATAACGTAGGTTACTCACGACGCATTGCATTTTGCATCAAATTGCTGACCCCATGTGTAGCTTTTCGTATTCTCGGCATTGTAAGCATCCTCATACACGCAGGGACGTAATAGGGAGCAGGACACGAGGAACGACTTGGGGGGTTCGAGGTGGGCAGGCGTCGAGTGGCAGGCAGCATTTGCAACAGAATCTTAAGGCGCTATGAGGATCAGTTAGCGAAAGATCAGAAAAGGTTCGGATTTGATCCCTTGGGCGGAGCTGGCGCAAGAAAATGGGCGTCGGGTCTTGCTAGACGAGGGTTAGCCGGATTAGAGCGAAAGAGATCGTTTCTCCTCCTCGAGGACGGGTATGGGTGCTGTCCAGCCTGGTACCGTCAAATCTGGCGTGAATTCAGGCAAGGAATTGAACTGCGCGTTTTGATTGTAGGCCTGTTGATTGTATTGCATGTTGTTGTTGATAGTCGGCACAGAATCCGAGCTTCCATAACCAGTGCTACCTGTCGATGGATGTCGTGACTGGGGCGTGCCGACACTAAGATTTGCGTCGCTTCGGTACGGAACCGGAGGTGGTTCTTCTATGCTCCTGCGCGCTTGCTGGTTGATGTATCCAAAGGGAGGCTTGTTCTGCTCTGGTGGCGTCTGCACGGACTGAGTGCTAACCGTCGCGGGAGACGTCGCTCGGGAGCGGTTGTGCGCGTCTGGAATCATTGATCCCGGTGAATTCGCGTCAGAAGGTGTACAGGCAGAGATTGGAATGTCGCCTTCCTTCTCATAGATTTTCATGATGGCGGTGATGAGATTCTGGTACAGCTGCACAGCTGATGCCACACCAGGCCATCGCTCAGACGCCATTTGAATTGCGTCCATAGCGACTTCAAGATGCTTCTCAACTGCTTCGCGTTTGTACTTGCGCCGCACCTCAACATAGCTCAGTGTCCAAAGCATCGTGTTGATAGCCATGAAGAGAGATTGTGTGAAGATCCAGGTCAGGTCGACGTTACGCTTGATGATCTGTTCTTTCTGCATGTAGATGTTGTACTCGCATGCATCGTAGCACTTCAACGCCGCGTCCAGGGACGGTCTAGGCACCTGTGGTGATGGCCGGTACAAGAAGACAATCATGGTATTGTAGCGGCCAATGAACCAGATCTTGTCAAGCCCGATGCCCTCGTCTTGTGACGGCGCAGCATCTCTCCAGGCCGTCAATTTGGCTTCCATCCGGATGAACCACGGGTCGCTGTCATCTTTCGGCTCGGTTCGCTTACATTGATATAGCTTCCGCCGTATTTCCAGTTGAAGCAATCGCATTTTGTAGAAATGTATTGCTACCCACTTTTTCAAGGTAGGCCGAGGTGCTGCAGGGTCAACGCCTTCTGGTGTGATGTACTTGTCGTCGCAAGTCTCGAACCAGCCCACATCGATATGGTCCTGGCTGGTGGCAAGCATGGAAGGACGGCCTATGGAATGTGACAAACCATACTCCATCACCATGATGCTCCAAAAGATGCGGCGCCGCATGTCGATTTCCAGGTAGTTGGTAGTGCCGTCTCGTTGTGCTCTTGTGATTGTCTTTTCTTCGTTGAGGCCTAAAGCCTGCAATAAACGCACAGCTATTCCCACGACGTAGAATATGGCGGTGCGCGTAGGGGTCAGCAGAGAATATTCGGCCATGAGAGCAAAACACTGCAATGTTTGCAAGTCCATTGGTTTCACCACACGCTCCATGTACTTGAGGGCTGCCAGATAGTAGCTATCGGCCAGACCTGCGTATTGTGTGTCCATCTTCTGCAAGCTGATGGCTATCAGCATGCGGCACACGAAATGCTGATACGGCGAAGCTTGGTCGGGTGCTGAGTAGACGAGGTCAATGTCGCGATCCAGAGTCGGCTCGTGCAGTGCCGGATACATGGGCTGGACCTTTAATTTGTACAACTGGACCAGCAAGTCTGCGAGGGCACGATTTGGCAAGTCGGTGGCGGCCACATCGCTGATCAAGGGATAGACCTTGGACGTGGGCTTTGCCTGCTCCTGAGCATACAGCTCTTTGATCTGCCTCGCGCGCTGCTCAGGCACGATGTCCTTGATGCTCTTGGAATCGGTGAACTGCTTGGCCAGCTGCATGACCAGGCGTGTGATGGCAATGCCACTGGACGGGCCCAGATATTTGCCTTCTTTCGTGTCGTGCACTCGCACGCTCGCCGCACGCATCATGGCCTCGGGATCATCGGCCTCATCCTTCTCCACGCGCTCGAGCTCATACTCCAGCTCGCGTACTTTCTGCTGTAGCCATACGACGTAGTTGCGGTTCACGTTGTGGCCACGCGTCGAGTCGTAGTATTCGCATATGGACTTGCTTCGTTCGCACGGCGTGCAGCGTGGAAGGCCGGGATCGCATCGTGTTTTGCGCTTTGGGTAGAAATAGCAGTCAACATTGGCGCTTGGTCTACTTCGCTCTCTATACCAAATTTACCTGTCGACAGCGCGTGCACGCCGTCAAAGTGTGAGCTACCTGTCCCGATGTGGAGCCCTCGTCTGCTCCCACATCACCCCTCCCGCCCGTCTTCCTCGAGGCTCCATTATTGGCAGTATTGATGGCAGGAATGGCGTGTACCGAGGCCATGTCCAGAGGATTGTGCGAGCGGTCGGGTGGTTCTAGAAGGATGGCATGCAGTGTAGTGTGTAGTGTTTCTGCACGGCGGGATCATTCCTTCACCGTGCCTGGCCGTGCACACCGAACTGGCGGCGGTTGCTGCCCAGGTCCCTACGTATGCTTCACGGAGCTTTGGGCATACAGTATGCTTGGTCTACGGCAAGCCATGGCAATGCCTTGCATCAAGCGCTGTCAAAGATGGCTGCGTACGAGACGCCACAGAAAAGTCAAACGCCGTGCCGTAGCTCAGCCACCATACTACACCGCAACGTCTGTAATAGTATGATATGGTTACTCCGACTCCTGCGAGAAGCATTCCAAGTTAGAAGTAGAACTATTCTAGCCGGTATCTTCGGGTATCCGTCTTTCCGCTTGCCCAAAGAGAAACACCCCTTCCTCCCATGCACTCGGGGCAATCTTGACTACTGGCACATCGTTAATATTCAACGCTGCACGCGGCGAGTACTACTGCACGTCCATGTCAGCTGGCGGAGGCTGAGGTGGCACTGGAGACACACCCTGTACTACCAACGTACGTTCACCATCATCCGATGCTACCTACTCCAAATATCCCCGTTGCGCCCTCTCTTCCACACGCTGTCTGTTGGTCCTGATCGTCCACATCGAGGAGGCTGACAACATGGCAGTAGACGAAATCGATCCAACCACGCTGATGGTGCTCGAAACACCTATTCTCAAGGTCTCGCGGTACAGAAAATGATACTGACATGGCCATCTCTACTTTCCGTGCTGACGCCACACACGTGATAGGCCAGTCGCTGCTTGCTCTCGATGTCGGAATGCCAAGATTAAATGCGATGGCAAGCTGCCAGCATGTTCTTCGTGCGAGAAAAACGGCCGAGCCGCAGAATGCACGGGCACCAACGACCAATTCGCCAGAGGAAAGGAGAGAAGTTATGTCTCCACACTGGAAACCCGCATCGAAAAACTCCAGGAGAAGCTCGAGGATGCCAAGGCCAGGAAACCGTCGGTCATCGACATGCCGGACGACGATACTCCAACAAGACGCCCTTCTTACCAAGTACAGGAGCCGCCAACGCCCATTACGAGCAAGGCCATGCGGAGGAGAGAAGTCATTGCTATCGACGATCTTGTGAACGATTTTGGCATTCTGTCCGTCAATGCTACTGCACGAGACTTCTACGGTTTTACCAGCGCAATGTCGTATGCACGACTAATCTTGGCAGCCTCCTCCAAGGAGCCCTTGCCAGAAGGCATGACGCAGCCGTTGCCCGCTCGATATCAGGCGACATCACTTGTTCAGCATTATCTCAATAACGTTTTCACCTTGCTGCCTGTGTTTGACGAAGCCAGCTTTTATGCCTCCGTGGACAATGTGTATTCCCGACACGCGCATCAGGCAGATCCGCTCGATCACTTCATGGTGCGCATTGTGCTTGCCATTTCAAGTGCATCTTCTTCAGAACAGCGCGGGGATCAGCGATACATCGAAGCCATTGGTCATATCTGTGAGGCTCTGAAGCATGCTGAGGATGTGCTACATCCCGGGGAAATTACCAGTATACAAGCACTTGTGTTATTGACCGAGTTTGCAATGCTGGATCCTCATCATTTCGACTCATGGGGCCTGATTGGGGCAGCTTCGCGAGCCATGGTCGACCTCGGATTGCATCAAGATCCCCCAAAGGGCACTCCAATGCCAAAAGGGAAGCTTGAGCTGCGACGTCGAGTCTATCACTGTGTCTACAATTTGGATCGCTCGACGTCGCTCGTTCAAACACGAGCCTTTTCATTCTCCGATGATAGCGCTAAAGTGAAAATACCATTCAACAAGCCGTCTTCTTCTGCACCAACGTCGCCTGCGCCTACTTCAAGTTCGCAGGGCCTTTGGCTACAATCGTACGAGTATGCGGTGGAATTGATCAACCTGCGCAGGCTCCAATCCGAATGGTACACCGACCTTTTCCAGTCTGGTCGGACGCCGTGGGAGGAACCTTACCAGTATCTATGGAATGCTTGCGACAAGATGCGCGAATGGTTCGACAAGCTTCCATCGACAACATCGCCTAACATGCGAGCATTTTTCGAACTCGACCTGCTTTACTCTTGCGTCTACGTTCTGTCGCCATCTCCAAGGGTGCCCGTGATTCATCCTTTCGCCCAAAAGCTCATCTTTGAATATTCCATTCGATATGCCGACCTCATGCTCCGGCTGATCAGTGATCCTGCATATGTGGCACCTCTAACATTTTACGATGCCATGAGGGTCTACATGACAGGAAGGCAATTCCTGGACGTACTCCAGCACAATACAGAAGGACTACTGGCAGGCCATGTTCCGCCTCATCCCGAGGTTAAGCCCACAACTTCACCACCACCTCCAATGCCAGTCATTTCTCCGCCGCCTGGAGAGACTGCATTGAGGTTCAACACGATTCGCAGTCTACAATGCATCAAGCAAATCACAGAATGTCTCTCGCGATTTGGGATTCGCTGGGGTTACATGAGGTGAGCTAGACACCAGTCACCACTGTTACCTGTTACTAACGCTTCTCAGTTGGAATCAAAGATATCAGTCAGAAACATCTTCCATGCTTGATGACCTCAATTCTCGCCTTCGAGAGCTTGATGGTTCAGGCCGCAGACAGAGCATGTGGCACCATGGATCATCTGGCTCTATTGGCAGTAGCCATGCTGGTAGTATGTCATATGGCTCACCGCAGAGCATGCCTGCTGGGCCTTGGCCATACGCACAGCTTTCCCCACCAGTGCAACAAACGCCTGGTCTAGCTCATGCTCAGATGGCCCATCAAGTCAGCCCTCCGCCTCAATTTTACCAGCCTCAGGTAGGACACCAGGTATCGCCACCTCTGGTCCAGGGACATCCGCAGCCTGTGCAGCCAGCACACCAGCAGTTCCAGCAAGGGGCGTATAACTTCAACCAGGACTTGACTCCGCCTGGGCAGCACCAGCAATCTTACTTTACACAGCCGACCCAGACACATCCGACTGCACAGTTCGCGAACTGGGGAGGTTACAGCGGTGCAGGTGGAAATCCCTCCACTCTTGATGAAGAGAATGCGGTACCTCCCCAGAGCAATCCTTGGGACATTGATGCAAGGTGAAGCAGCTGCTAAACGAAGGATGACAGGTCCTCGTCCCACAGCATAGACTGCCAACACAGCAGCATGCTCCCTTTCCAGCGCAAACACTTCCCACACAGGCAAATGCCCGTGAACACTCGAATGCAATTCCACAGGCCACAGAGTCCGTCGTTTAGCGACCAACGACCAGCGAGGCTGTGTTGAGAAAGAGCGCCGGACATCCACCACACGTGCATACACCAGCATTCTCTATTCCCAAAACCACAGTCATGCCTCCGCTTGAGGGTAGAGGTCCCGCTCCACAGCCGCGCCCTCCACGGATTTCCATGCGCGATTCGGCGAGAGCGATCTCAGAAATGCCGGCGCTGACACCATATGCCGTGGCTTCTGGGCCTCTTGTCTTCGATGAAAATCTCAAACAAACCGCGAGGCCTGACACCAGTGGCAAGACATTCCCGGGAAGCTTCTCTGCGTCAGACCGCGGATGATTTCGCGGCATCCCGCGTTTACGAGCTCTTTGCGAGTGCCGAGATCTGGGCGAATTTGAAGGAGCTCACTAGTCACCGACGATCATTAGGCGAATTTGATTACCAACGTGAAAGGGAAAATGAACAACATCGACAGTATCCGAAAAGGAGGAGATTGGCACTGGTTGCAGTCAATCACGCGTCCGTGTGCACGCTTTCGCAAATTGCAGCATTTTTACTGCTTACAAGTTAAGTGTTACAGCGGTACGGCACCCATATGAGCAGTTGTGAACTGAATGAAGCGTTCTGATGAATACAGCCGGGCAACGGGCAGCACTCGTGAGCTGAGCGAAGCGTACAACCAGAGTACGAGCGCACAGAATTCGCGCACGGCCGAGCAATATTTCAACACTGCTCTGCTCAAAGGAAGTCCACTTGCTCGATCTTTCAATAGGCATATCGCCAACCACGCTCGATCCCGCTGCGTTCACTATATCCCTCTGCTTCATCGAGCCTTGCATTAAGACGTTTGGCCCACCACTTGACAGCCCAGCAGAGAATCATGGTGCAGAGACAGCCGAAGTGTGTCGAGCCGCCGCCCAAACGATAGAAGCCCTGAATTGTTGTGAAATCCAGTGAGAAGTCTGGGTCATACGATTCGCGATTGCAATTGTGTAAATGGTGAGTATGTCGATCGTGCCTGTTTCTATGAAAATAGAGCCTACAAAGCTGCTTTCTTCGCTCGCGGAGCTGGGACTAAATTCGTCTCCCAGGAGAGTTGCAGGTTCAAGCCGTTGTATGTCCTACTAACCAGACGAACGGCCCAAAAATATCGAGCTCCAACATTGGCAGTTGAGATCATGTATGGGCAGATTTCACACGGGTCATTGCAGTTGACCGGAGCGGTCTACTTGAGCATAGCAGTATATACTGCAGAGACGGTAGCCAATATACATTATCCGATCATAGATTTTGAATAATGACTATTCAGTATTCAGTTATATTCAGTATTCAGCTGAATATGACTTTGAATATGGATTTTCTGAATAGTGGGTCTATTCATATTCAGTCGGATATACCCCGGAGGATAGCATGCTAAGGGATTTTTAGTCTTCTAGAGCGAGTAGCCTCGGTCTAGAAGATCTATGGCATCTAGGCGCTAAGCGGGATAGGGTTCAGATTAATATAGAGGGCTTCACGTCGATATTGTCACGGGCGACGTAACATGTGACAGCCGGTTCGGCTCGGCCCGACTCGGCTCGGGGTCCTGCCGAGCCTTAGAGCCTCGGGAACCCTACGTAGATACCTGCCTTAGTATTGCCAAGAAATTAGACTTAATATTGAATATTCACCTGAATATTCACTAGACCTATATTCAGAATTCTGAATATACCCGCTAAGGACTGAATATTCACTATTCAAAATCTATGTATCCGATGACTTATTAGGTGGGGAGCAGCCTTAATTGGAGTGGTCGCTTCGTTGACTCTGTCACTTTAGAGCGAATGGTGACGACACGATATCCCAGCGGTACAATTAGTGCCAAGGTCAGGATGCATGGCGGCGGGTTTGTGAAGGGAATGTCTGCTGTGGTAACATGTCATGTGATGTTGCGAGTTCAAAGTTCTACTTAGTTTTAGAATACTCCGAACGCCGTGCTTGGCGGTGACTCGATTCGGACACCGCGCAATGTCCTTATAACTACTTGACCTGACCTTTCTCTTGACCTCACCTCATCACTGCTTTGGCATCGATATCCCATCACGCATTCGATTAAATGCGATTGTTGCAATATCTGGCGCGCGATACCCCCCATGCGATGATGCGAGTATTGCCTGTCTTCACGCAAACGAACGCGAGTACCCTGCCACACGAAAGTCCGACGACGTTCCAGCACACACGAAAGTCTGGACGCGCAAGCGAAAATGCTCATAGATCCATGAGCTTCGAGGAGCATACACAAGCGCGAGTCGCATCACAGCGTCGTATTGATGCAAAGTACAAAGATAGCACTGGCGACCATTTGCGGCAGTTCGACCGCGCTGTAGATACGGCCTGCGGGCACGTCTCCGTCAGCCATGCTTGCTACTTCTGCACAACTCAAGTTGCGCCGAAATCTCTTTGTTGCGGATTTGGAGAGCGCTTCAGTTGCAACAAGCTCGATCAAAACCGACGCCATCGTCGGACCTTGAGGAGTTGGCGGTCTTTACCCAATGGCTCATTTGTGCAATAAGCGACAAAGTAAGGCCAATAATAAGAGCCGGCGTACGACACATTGTACAACTCAGATAAGAAGCCCTGCCAACCTTCCACATGTAGCACCCTTGTCGATGCTATCGTCTTGCTGTTGCCCGCACATGGAACCAAGTTAAGTCACTGGTGTGCCGCGTCTGTTTCTCCCTTCCGCTTTCTTGCATTTACGCAGCACTGAATATGGCGAGCGCTGAGAAAAGTAGCCATGGAGGCTCTGATGAAGAGCTCAAGATTCCGAGCGTTACGACTACGATTGTCGCAGAGAAGAGCCTTGACGACGGGGCATATGTGCCCAGAGACGATGAAGAGTTCATCGATCCTCGCTTGAAGGACTACCGTGAGTAGCTACTGAGTAACGGCCGACTGCACTGCTAACATCCTTCCTTCCGCATCAGCTATTCCGCTAGTCGCAAAGACTGTAGATCTTCACAATGATCCAACAGAGCCTATTCTCACCTTCCGGTTCTGGGTCCTCTCAACTCTATGGACTGTAGTTGGATGCGCGGTGTCGACATTCTACTACTTCAAACCTTTTGTGAGCACATCGTTGACTGGTTTGACATTCGAACGCATGAGTATTTGCAACATCTTAGAGTCGTAAATGAGCTAGATGTCCACTTGCTGCATGCTGCCCAACACAATCGCGTCGACCATTTGCCTGCACAAGGGCTGATAATCGATATTTCAGGACCAATACCTCTCATCTTATGCCATTCAGCTACTCGCATGGGGTACGGGCGAAGCTATGGCTCGCTGGCTGCCGAAGCGAGAATATTCCTTATTCGGATACAAATGGGTACTGTTCCTTGCAGTCTGCTCATTCTGCAGCAGTCGTCGCTGATGGTGAACAGACGATGAACCCCGGTCCGTGGAATGCAAAAGAACATGCTCTCATCATCGTGGCATATTGGGGGTCGTGCTACACTGCCTACGGTCTTGGGCCACTGAGTGCGCTCCAGATATACTACGGCAAAAGGATTTCCGCTGGTAAGCAATCGCACTCAATCTTGGAAGTGAATCTTGCGTAACTTCATCAGGCTGGAGCATTATGTTCCTGATCACTACTCAAATGATCGGATATGGCTTTGCAGGCGTCTTTCGTGATGTCCTGGTGCGGCCTCCAAAGATTTACTATCCTGGCGTGCTGCCAAATGTGGCGCTATTCAATGCAATGTAAGAAACCCGACAGTTCAAGGCTCCAGGAAGGTAATGATATCTTCGCTAGGCACCGAAACCCTACCGTCACGAGAAACTCGCTCAAGTACTTCATCATTGTCGCGGTCGTGGCTTTCATCTGGGAATGGTTTCCTGAACTCATCTTTCCGGTCCTTGCCTCTCTTCCGATCATCTGCTGGTTCGGGCATGGCAACCCCATTGCGTATGTCCTTGGATCTGGTACATACGGATTCGGCTTCCTCACGCTCTCTCTCGATTGGAATTACATCAACAGTTCTGTTCTTGAGTGTCCTTGGTACACGCCGCTTTGGGCATATGTGACCATGTGCGCAGGCGTCGTCTTCTCTGCTTGGTTCCTGTACCCGATCCTTTACTACACCAACACATTGAATGCACAGACCTGGCCTGCGATGGCTTCTGGAACTTACGACGTAAATGGAACTACATACAACATTAGCCGCGTCATGACAGCGGATTATCGCTTAAACCAAACCGCCATGGACGAGTATTCCAGACCTTACTGGAGTCTGCCTTATGTTTTCTCGTTCTTCTTCGCTTTTGCTTGCAGCACAGGTGCTATCGCATATGCCATCTTGTGGTACGGCAAGAGTGTGTGGAAAGCTGCGAAGGATGCGTTCAAGAAGAGGAACGAGCTTGACGATTACAACGATCCCTATCTCCAGTTGATGTCGTTTGATCCACGGGTGTAAGTGGGATTCTGGTCCACAGAGTGGTCGATTTGCTGACCATTCCAGCCCTCATTGGTGGTACCTCGCTCTTCTTTTCGTCTGCGCTGCTCTCTCGCTCGGCACAATCTACGGAGCGGGCTTGCAATTGCCTTGGTGGGGCTTCGTCATCATGGCATTGGTCTCATGGCTATTCACCCTTCCGAACGGCATTCTCTGGGGCGTAGCAAATCAGCAGATCGGCATGGCATATCTCTCGGAGGTTATCGCTGGGAGCCTTTTCCGTGGCAGCCCTACTGCTGTGCTGATGTCCATGACCTATGCTCGCCAAATCTTGGAACAAAACCTCAATCTGATATCGGACTATAAGTTTGGTTTCTATATGAAGGTAAGCTGCCATGTCTTTGATGGATTCGATGCATGCTGACATTGATCAAGATCCCGGAGAAGGAGATGTTTATTGGTCAAGTATGGTAAGTGAACTGTCTCTGTCACTTCGCTGTAACATGAACGACATTCGCTGACCTCTCGCCACTAGGGGCACACTTATTGGTCCATTCATCAATGTCTGCCTGATGCAATACGTGATCGACGACATAGGGATTCCCAAACTCACAGGTGCAGTCCCGACGGTGAACTGGTATGCCGCCAAGACGAAGAACTACTACTCGCTATCCGTGCTCTGGGGTGTGTTGGGACCACAGACATTCTTCGGGAAAGACTCGCCTTACAACTGGGCATACTATGGATTCGTTCTAGGACCCGCCGCCATGATAATCGTCTGGCTCATCCAGAAGACCAAGTGGGCGCGTAACTGGGACCTAGAGCACTACTTCAACCCAACATTGTTCTTTCTGGGTGCCGCCACGTACCCGATTTACCCAATGACAAACTTCTTCACGGCATTCCTGGCGTCGCTCATCACGTAAGTCTTTGCCCCCCGTCGGTTTCATGGCTTGCTCTTTCGGTGCTGAATGAAACGACTTCTATAGCATGGGCTACGTTTACCGCTACCACCCTGCTTGGTGGCGGAAGTATCATTACTTGACCGGAGTCGGTATGGACTGCGGTACACAGTTGATGCAGACCGTCCTGGCTTTCTGCATCAATCTGCCAAATCTGAGCTTTCCTACATGGTAAGTTTTGAAAAAAAAAATTATGGCAAATTCGTATATGAGGTTACTGATTTTTCTCTTTTTTTCTTCTTTTCTCGTAGGTGGGGAAATCAGCCAAAATTTATTGATCGTTGCTTTCCTCCCAACTCCAAGCTTCCGCCAGCCATGCAATTGTTTCCGGGCTCGAGCTGATGAAAAATGGAAATTTCTGTATGCTGTCTGCTATATGTATGGCCCTTCGCAATGTAAGCGGTAGGCTGTGGCTTCTGTAGGGCTGGCAGTGCAGGGTGGAAATGTGTATTTCATGTCTAGAATTACGTGGAAGAGACAAGCCAATCGAGTTTCTACTACTTAGTCCTCTCGCTTTTGATCCAGTTTGTTTCAAGTTTTTGAATCGATGTTGACTAGGCACGCGCCCTCGACTCGATTCACTAGATAGGTCGATGGGAAGACACATTAGCTATGGTGAGCGACATCGGCCATACTGGAAATAAGCAAGGTTTAGCTACCCCAGCCCTTCACGTGTTGACGCGATTCAGGTAAAACCCTGGCAAATCTTATTCCCTCGGCAGACCTCATGCCTCCGCCATCGATCCGAGGACACCTGCATGACCATCCTCAAGCGAGTCGATCACATAGTTAGTAGCAATGTATAGTCCGCAAAGCATTCTAGTCTCCTTTGCATCTAACCCACACGCCCTTCCGCAACAATGACAGCCAACGTCCCCTTCTCCGACCCGCCCTATCTCAACAATCTCCCTTCCTTCTGGCTCACACCAGAGCTCCAAGCATGGCAGAAAAAATGCCGAGCCTTCATCACAGAACACCTCACGCAAAACGCCTTCGAATGGGAGAAAGAAGAGACCATCCCTTCGCACGTGTTCCAGACGTTCGCGAAACATCGAATGCTGATTCCCTCCTTACCGGCTCCATTACCCGTCAAAGAACTGCACGCTGCAGGCATCTACGACGTCTTGGGTGTCAGAGTGGAAGACTTCACGTACTGGCACAATTACATCTATGGCGATGAGATGTTGCGGTCGGGACTTATGGGTCCTTCGGGAAGTCTCACTACCGGCATGGCGTTTGGGGTTCCGCCGCTCATTAAGTTCGCTAGTGAGGAGGTGAAGAAGAGGTTCTTGCCGGAGCTTTTGAGGGGGGAGAAGAGGACTTGCATTGCGATCACGGAGCCAGATGCTGGTAGTGATGTGGCGAACATTAGGACTACTGCCGTCAAGAGCAAGGATGGGAAGAAGTACGTGGTTAATGGTAATAAGAAGTGGATTACCAATGCCTACTGGGCAGACATGGCGACCATGGCCGTGAGAACAGGTGGACCGGGCCCTGGCGGACTCAGTCTCTTGGTCGTGCCGCTGAAGGGACACAAAGGTGTGGGCATGCGGCGGCTAAAGGTTCAAGGTAAGACTACATGCTGCGGAAGGATCTGTTCTTTCGGAGAGGCTGCTAACTGCTTATGACCAGGACAAATCTCGGCAGGCACAACTTTCATCGAATTGGACGATGTTGAGGTACCCGTGGAAAACCTGATTGGCAAGGAAGGCGATGGAATGAAGATGATAATGACGAACTTCAACCACGAAAGGCTTTCGATTGCGATAGGAACTACAAGGCAGGCAAGAGTCGCGCTTTCGGCAGCATTTGCTTACGTCTTGAAACGAGAAGCATTTGGCAAGACATTATTCGAGCAGCCAGTCGTGAGGCACAGGCTTGCGAAAGCAGGGTTGCTGCTGGAAAGTTCAACAGCCTGGATTGAACAGTTTATTTTCCAGATGACCAAGATGAAGAAGGAAGACGCTGACCGGGAGTTGGGCGGCTTGACTGCAGGGGCCAAGGCAAATGCTGGTATTGTACTCAAAGAGTGTGCTGATTGCGCGATTCTGCTATTTGGTGGCAATGGATACACTAGATCGGGACAGGGAGAAATCGCGGAGAGAATGTGGCGCGAAGTCAATGGCAACAGGATCCCGTAAGTCCGCGAGCTCGAACTGGATGCCTCGTTTATACTGACTTGACGTAGTGGTGGCTCGGAGGACGTTATGCTCGACCTCATGGTCCGACAGCTTGGCAAGAATTATGAGCGGAAGCTGAAGGAACTGATGATGACTCCTGGATCGAAGCTATAGAGCCTGGACGCCCATTCTGGCTGAGCTCGATCGAATGCGCATGTTCCTGCGTGCGGCAGTTGACTCTATGCAGGGAGAAATAGTGCATTCCCATGCAAAGGTGACGGCCAGCTTGAAATGCTGGAGTAGCGAAGCCATGCCAAGATGGTCCTCGCACGTCAATCGTCCCAGATGGCTTTCTTTGCCTGTTCGGCCTCTCTTCTCTTCCTATCTTCCTCTGCCCGTGCTTGATCACGCTTCTGCTTCTCCTGTACCTTCATAGCCTGATCGTACTCGCGCTGCTCTTTGGTACGTTTCGGGGCCTTCTGGCCAATACCAGCAGCAATGAGCCTGGACGCAACAGCTGTAGTCTTTTCCGGCCTCTTCTCCTCTCCTTGATAGCCCAGGCTCGATTCTGCCACGCTATCCAAGGCCCCGTCGAACTGCAGCGGACCGAATGACTTTTCGACAGTGGGGCGATGTCTGGCATTGACTGGCGAGGACGGCGTTGGGGGAGGAGGAGGTGGATAGTCGGCTGTGCCTGGTCTGCCGGGCGTAGTCGCTTTTTCTGTTTCGGCATCCGAACTCAGATCAGCTTCGTCCTCCCACGACTCGGCCGGCTCTGCTTTCTTGGACGTTGGCTTCGAATCGCTAATTTTCAGCTTGCCGAGTCCAGCGGCTACAGCTTTGGAGGACATTATATGATGATACGGAGGAATCGTGCACACTTCAGAGTCCAGACGAAGGTAGATGACGGAAGCAGCAAATACTGCTGATTGTCGTGCACGTTCAGCGACTCCTGTATCGTGCAGCATGCATGTATGGAAACGAGGCAAGGCACGTGTGAGGCAGACTGTCTAGAATGCAGACTCTAGAATCTAGATTTCGAGGTGCACACTGTCCAGCGGCTCGGAAGTCGGGACTCCGGCTCCGACTCCGAGCATGACGGCATCGCATCGCATCGCATCTCATGGGGTGAACAACATCTGTGCCAAGCCATGCGGTGATATGTGAATGTGGTGAAGCAGGTGGTGGGAAAGGCTCTCATTATCACCATATTCCCGTGCCGTGCCAAGCAGAGATTCAGAAAATCTTTGCTTCAGGAACAGGTTAGCCCAGATGATGCGTCCTTGCAAGCCCTGTGCTCCGATTTCGCCAATTCATATTCCCGCCGGGCATAACTAGACACGACGCGGTTGTCGGTAAAGGTTCGATAATGGTATAAGAAGCATTGAAATGATAAATTCAAGAACATGTTTGTACCCGTCTAGAGGCCTCAGTGAACTAAACTACTGTCTGTCTTCACCCCCATCTGCACCTCTCCGCTCACATCCACCCACGCCATCATTCTGGCACTGTTGGCTTATGTTACGTGAGCTCTTGCTATAGTGGTTGCTAGCATAGCTCTCAGGCTGCCGACGTCATGGCTTTGACAGTACGCTGCTCTCAATCTTCGTCAATATTGTCGTCGGCAGCAAGGCGGACACGGAGCAGGGCGGGAAGAGCTTTCTCAAGTTCGCCATTGAGCGCAGCATACGATGACACGGTTCAGAACTTGCGGATAGGAAAGCACACACGGGTCATCTACCAGGGTTTCACAGGTCGAGTAGCAACCGTCAACGCAAGAGAGTCTTTGGCCTATGGAACAAACATTGTTGGAGGCGTCACGCCTGGCAAAGAGGGAGAGCACATTGGCCTGCCTCTGCTGCCAGATCTGAAGAGGGCCATGGAAGAGCTCAAGCCGGATGCAACAGCAGTCTTCGTGGCGGCTCCACAGTGCGGTGAGGCTATTGAGCAGGCCATTGAGGCCGAGATCCCGTTGATCGTTTCAGTCGCGGAGCATATTCCGGTCCACGATATGATGAGGGTAAGTCAAGCAGCAGTGTAGAATAGAGTATCGGGAGGCCTCTCTGATCGCTCCCAGGTTGCTAGCATTCTCAAGACCCAGTCAAAATCTCGCTTAGTGGGAGCGAATGCGCCTGGTATCATTGCACCTATTGGTTTCTGCCGTATCGGCTTCCAACCTCTGCCTACCTTCGCTCCTGGCCACATTGGAATTGCGGCCAAGTCTGGAACTCTATCTTATGAAGCTGTTGCATCTATCTCTCGAGCAGGTCTCGGCCAAAGCCTGGTCATTGGTATGGGTGGTGACATTATTGCCGGAACAAATCTCGTAGATGCACTGAAGGTCTTCGAGGCAGATCCAGAAACGGAGGGCATCGTGCTCATTGGAGAAGTAGGCGGTCGAGCAGAGGAGGATGCAGCAGAGTGGATCAAGGATTATTTCAAGCGCGAGAAGAACCCAAAGCCCATCGCTGCTCTAGTTGGAGGCAAGTGTGCCAGACCTAACACAATCATGGGCCACGCTGGTGCTTGGGCTGCTCGAGGAGAAAGAGACTCCCATGGCAAATACAGCGTACTGCAAGAGGCTGGAGCGACCATGGTCGACCATCCTGAAGATTTTGGCGGTGTTATGAAGACCATCCTTAAGCAAAGTGGACGAGACGTGAGCAAAATTCAACAAAATGTCCAGTCCAACCAGAAGCGAGGATATCATACATTGCGACGAAATCCTGCGATGCAACGAGCCGCTCGACGACCTACGGCCCAACACGGACCAGTCCTGAGGCCCAGACAAGATCAGCAACATCGAAACCTTCACATTGCCCCAGAGCTGGCTCCAGTGCCACTCTATCCGTATCTTGTCAAAGTGAAAGGACTCGCCCTCTCTCTCGATGAGGCTCCCAAAGACAGCTACTACGTTGGGATCATAGTTGATCGCACAGAACGTGGCCCATGTATCGCTGTTGCACCAACCGGCGACTCCTCCCAGATCGATGCCCGCGTGAAGCGATTTCCCTACGACTACCAGAATGGTCCATCACAATCGGACATCAACTCTGCAATCGAATACTTACAAATGAGCTCGGCTCCTCAGACCGCAAAGGAGCAAGTATCTCAACTCATTTCCAATCTCGCAACGATGTACAAAGAAAAGGAAGCCATCATTCTCAGCGGCTGTGTCTCGATCGATGGCTCCGGCAACCTGAAACTCCACCAACCCTCCTTAACCCTCATGTTCGACGACTCCGCCTACCGCACCAAGAACCGTCAAGAAGACATCCATCGCCTGCGCCAAAAAGAAAAGGAAGTCCCCGAAGAAGTCGAGGCAGAACAAGACGGCATCGTCTACGTCAAGTTTTCAAACGAGCAAAACGCCAACATCGGTACGCTCGTCAACGGAGCCGGTCTCGCCATGAATACAGTCGATGCCCTCCGCTTACACGGCGGCATCGCCACCAACTTCCTCGACACCGGAGGCAAAGCCACGTCGGAGACGGTGAAGAAATCCTTCCAACTCATCCTGCAAGATCCTCGCGTCAAGGTCATTTTCGTCAATATTTTTGGCGGCTTGACGGATGGATGCATGATCGCGAACGGGATCCTGCTTGCGTTTAAAGACGTCGATATGAAGAATACGCCGGTGGTGGTGAGAATTAGAGGAACGAATGAGAAGGAAGGTCAAAGGATTATTGCCGAAAGCGGGCTGGGTCTTGATGCTTTTGACAACTTTGCAGACGCTGCGAAGAGGGTGATTGAGATTGCGAATACATAGATTGATGGCTGATGATGATGTTGTGTATATAATTGACTTTTTTTGTTCTTGGATACGTAGGACAGATATCTGGGGCGAGACCAGCAGTCCAGAGGGATTAATGTCGCTCCAATCCGCAGTCATGTTAACTCATCATTCAGTGACCTTTACAGATTCCCGAGCCACTCCTCTGTTATGGTGAACGTCTATCCCATTTCCGACGTTCGAGGGCCTATCCTGGTAGCCTTGTTTTCAATTCTCAAAGACTCGCTAGACATCATGGAAAAGTAGGCATGTTCTGAACGGTACTTGATTACAGCGCTAAATATGGATTCTCCAGCCTCCTATGCATAGTGAGGCTGTGCAAGTTTATCCGCTTGCCCGCCGCTCGTGTCATTTGACTTCCCATTAACAATCTTCGCAGGCGTCGGTCTCTTGAAATGCGGCTTCAAAGGTTCCCACGATTCGGCATTATAGTCTGTCTGCACTTTCCCGCTCTGCTTAAGGCCCCATTCCGTGACACCGACCATCAGGCTCGACTCGAACATGAATGCCATACTGTTATCACCGACCTTGGCAGGCTTCAGATCAAGGTTGCTGGCTTTTTCGTGGGTGGATGCATCAGGTCCGTGAGCGCTCATGACGTTGTGTAGTGATGCTCCAGCGGGCTGGAAGCCGCCGCCAGTCTTTGCGTCGTATTGTCCATGGATGAGTCCCATGAACTCTGACATGGTATTGCGGTGGTACCATGGAGGACGGAATGTATCTTCTGCGACCAGCCATCGGGGTGGAAAGATGACGAAGTCTGCAATGGCGGTTCCGGGATGATCGGATTGTGCTGTGAGGACCGTGAATATGCTTGGATCGGGATGGTCGTATGAGATGGTGCCCATTGTGTTGAATCTGCCCAGATCGTATTTGTATGGGTAGTAGTTGCCATGCCACGCAACCACATCAAAAGGTGTGTGATTCTGCTTTGCAGCGAAGAGCGTGCCAGCGAACTTGGCAAAAAGGGTATGTTCGCTTTCGGTGTCCTCGTCGAAATATGCCACAGGAGCCTGGAAATCTCGGGCGTTCGCTAAGCCATTGGATCCAATAGGTCCGAGCTCGGGCAGCTGAAAGTGGCCTTGGTACAGCTCGAGGAGGAAACCTCGCACTGGACCGTCTGGCAAAGTGACACGGTGTCGAATGCCTCTTGGGATCACACATATCTCGTTAGGCCTGACCAGAATCTTGCCGAACTCAGTCTGAATGTCTAGTACTCCGTGCTGAGGCACAATCAGGAGATCGCCATCAGCACTGTAAAAGGCATGTTTCTCATCCATGTCCTTCCCTGCTGCATATATAATGATTCCCAAGCCACTCTTGACCGTCGGATCTCCAGCGCCTGCAACAAGCCGCATTCCATGGATCCAATCTACTGTCTCATCGATATCGAACGGGTCCCATCGGAGTTGGTTTGGGATCTGGTGCCATTTGGCATCTCTCAATCCACCTGGATTCAGATCATAAGTTGCGCTTTCGCGAGGTTGGAAGGGAGCGTGTGCACTGGCTGGCAGGATGCGGTAGAGCCATGACTGTTGATTTTCGTGTCGAGGGGCAGTAAAGGCTGTGCCGGACAGCTTCTCGTTGTAGAGTCCATAGGGTGGCTTCTGTGGGTTGTTGGCAGCAATGGGCAGAGCGGCTTCGACTGCTTCGCTCTCGTGATAGCAGCCGAATCCGGTGTGGTACTTGTATTTTTCTGGAGTGTTGAAGTGCGTGACAGGCATGGTGAGGCTGTTAGGAGGTGAATGTTGAGTGCATTCTTTGTAGCCTCTGGGACTGACTACTACTACTTCTACTATTCTGTGCTCATCTTCAACTTCCACTCGTCCAATTCCGCGACACCGTCACGGCTACGGCTACGACCACGGCCACTCGCGGTCCTGAGGGCGGAAATGCATATGGCCCGCCGCTACCCGCAGTCTTGCATGGCGGAATGTCTCCGCCCAACAACACACGCTCAGACACAGCTCTCGTGGACCACGCCCTGCCATCCGACAACAGCGCCCTTAAGATGGCCGTCTCCCTATACTACCACACCACGGCAATAATTGCGAACCGGCACGAGCACTCACATCAGTTATGGCATCCCTCAGAAGCTGGCTCAGCATCGATGCCAAAAGCCATTTCTCGATACACAACATCCCCTTCGGCATCATCTCAACTCCGAAGAACCAGCAACCTCGCACTGCGGTAGCCATTGGCAATTATGCTTTGGATCTGCATGCATTCTCTCAAGGCAATGGCTTCTCGAAGCTTTCCGTCATTCAGCCTCATCAAGCGGTCTTTTCACAACCGACTCTGAATGCCTTTGCGGCCCTTGGACGACCAGTGCACAGAATAGTGCGAGAATACTTGCAGAGTGTATTACTCGAAGGCGGTCCTTTCCCGGACGTGCTAGAGCAGAATAAGTCTCTGCAGCAAGAAGCATTGATCCCGCTCGACCAAGCCACTACGCATCTTCCAATGCAGATTGGTGACTATACGGTAAGCGACCAGCCACCTATGATCGATTCGGTCCCGGGTAAGTTTCTCAATCGTGGTGGTGAACTGATCATCGACAGGATTTTTACGCCGGTCTCAATCATGCCTATCAAGTCGGTGTGCTGTTCCGCGGTCCAGCAAACGCCTTACAGCCAAATTACAAGCATTTACCTGTTGGTTATCACGGTCGAGCCAGCTCCGTAGTAGTCTCTGGCACACCGATCGTGAGGCCAACTGGACAAATACTCCTCAATCCAGCAGCCGAGAAGAAGGAGCCTGTCTTGAGCGCCTGCAAGAAGCTTGACATTGAGCTGGAGCTGGGATGTTTCGTGTGCAAGCCCAACCCTATGGGTCAGCCGATCGGTGTGACGGAAGCACCGGAGCATCTTTTTGGGGTGGTGCTAATGAATGATTGGTCTGCACGCGACATCCAAGCGTGGGAGTACGTGCCACTGGGACCTTTCAATGCCAAAAACTTTGGCACCACCATATCGGCCTGGGTTGTGCTTATGGATGCTTTAGCACCATTTGCCACTGATGGTCTTGAGAACGATACAAAGGTATTGCCTTATCTTGACGAGGCAGGTCGCAAGTCTCATTACGCGATCGATCTCTCGTTCGACCTTACTCCTGCAGGGGGAAGTCCGACAACGATATCGCGGACTGAAGCAACCCAGCTACTTTTCTCCTTCCCGCAAATGCTGGCACATCACACTATAGGAGGTTGTCCATTCAAGGTCGGTGATCTGTTAGGCTCAGGGACGATCAGTGGTACCACGAGGGACTCGAAAGGCGCATTATTGGAGGCAACGGAGGGCGGGAAGCACGAATTGCAATTGACAGGCGGAGGGACCCGCAAATTTCTGGAAGATGGCGATACTGCCATCCTGTCAGGAGTGTGTGGCAAGGAAGACTATGGTCTTGTGGGCTTTGGTGAGTGCATTGGCCAGATACAGCCTGCACTTGACATCAAGTTCTAGGCGATGGATGATAGTGAGAGCGTGTCCTCGTTTAGTCGTATAGCATTGAAGTTGAAGACAAGCTCTTTACTAGATATCACGTGGTTCATGGCTTTCCGCTCCAGAGGAAGCATTCCGCTTCGACTGTAGACTAGACGGCGTGTCAAACTTTGTTCCCTCCTCGACCCCAGTTCGACAACTTCGAAGGCTCGACGCTTGTAGGGCCGTGGACATGGCTGCACATTCTATCCCGCCGGCCCCGCGATGGGAGCTTGGTGAGACCTTATTCTCACGGCCTTCTCCCGGTCTGCGCGGCCACATCTCCCCTTGTGTTCCGTCAACCCTTTGCTATTTGTACTTGTGCTCCCTTCACTGCTTATCACCACTACATACAATATTCTCAACACGGCCATCCCATACCCTGTCCGGCATTGACTAGCATTGATAGGATATACCACAATGGGCCAGACGCAGGAACCGACGAGCATTGTTGGCCTCTTGCTACAACCACAAATTCTTCCATTCTTTCTTCTCGCAGTCGTCTATACCATACTCAAAGTCATCGACACGACCGATATACCAAAGATTAAAGGCCTTCCAGAAGTGCCTGGTGTTCCTCTTCTGGGCAACCTCAAGCAGCTAGGCGATAACCATGCCGTCAATGCTATGAAACTCGCCAAGAAGTACGGGCCAGTCTTTCAAGTGCGCTTAGGGAATCGAAGAATAGTGTTCGCGAATACCTTTGACAGCGTCAAGAATCTCTGGATCACCAATCAGTCAGCCTTGATCAGCAGGCCCACGCTGCATACCTTCCATACTGTGGTCAGCTCCAGCGAGGGTTTCACCATCGGAACCAGCCCCTGGGATGAGAGCTGCAAAAACAGACGCAAGGCGGCTGCGACTGCTCTGAACCGACCGGCTGTGGCAAGCTACATGCCGATTCTGGACTACGAATCTACAAAGTCAGTCAAGGAAATGGTCAAAAACACCGACTACGGCAAGCACGATATTGATATCAACCCATACTTTCAGAGATTCGCGCTCTCTACATCTCTTACCTTGAACTATGGCTACAAGATCGAGGGCAACATCGATGACGATCTACTCCAAGAAATTGTTCATGTGGAGCGCGAGATCAGCTTTTTCCGCAGTACTGCAACCAACTGGGCAGACTACGTTCCAATAATGCGTCTACTACCCGGCAGCAATGACAAGCCTCTCGAGTAAGTGCTGCCGCACCTCATCCTCGCCGCGCTTGCTAATGTAAGTGTTATACCACAGGTACAAGAAGCGAAGAGCAACATATATGAACCGGCTTCTCAATGGACTCAAGGACCGAATTGCGAAGGGAACCGATAAGCCTTGCATTTCGGGCCATGTGCTCAAGGACCCAGAGGCCAAGCTCAACGACGCAGAAGTCATGTCCATCGGCCTATCCATGGTCTCCGCAGGTCTCGATACCGTGCCTGGCAATCTGATCATGTGCATCGCCTACCTTTCCTCAGAGCACGGCCAGGATATCCAAGCACGTGCGCTGTCTGAGATCAATGCACAATACCCCAATAACGATGCCTGGGAGAAGTGTCTCGTGGAGGAGAAATGCGAATACATCACAGCACTCGTCAAGGAAACCCTTCGCTTCTGGTCCGTAATCCCAATCTGCCTTCCACGAAAATCCATCAAAGACATCAAATGGGGCAACGCAGTCATCCCAGCAGGCACCTCGTTCTACATGAACGCCTACGCCGCTCACTACGACGACACACACTTCAAAGACCCCTACACCTTCAACCCAGACCGATACATGTCCGACACATCCATCGACGACGCCTCAGCCACCCGAGGAACACCACACTACGGCTACGGCGCAGGCTCCAGAATGTGCATTGGCTCGCATCTCGCAAACCGCGAACTCTACACCGCTTTCTTGAAAATGATCTCAGCCTTTGAGATCTTGCCACCCAAAGATCCAAACGATGCCCCGATCCTCGACGCCATGGGCTGCAACAAGTTACCCAATGGATTGACACTCGATCCAAAACCTTTCAAAATCGGTCTCAGGCCCAGGAATAGGGAGCTGCTTGACAAATGGATCGCTGAGAGTGAAGCGAGAACTGCAGACTTGTAGTTCTGTGTTTTTTTTTGTGTTTCTTCTCTCTCTAACTTTGGGAGGCTAGAATAAGCAAATGGCATCGGCGAGGCGTTTTGCAGGGCCCAAGTCAACGGACATGTCATGTGTGTGTGTGTGTCGAAATGGATTTTTTTCTTTATTACTACCTGAAAATACCCCAATCGACTTCAAAAATCATCTCTGTTCCAGTGCATCTCACTCAACTCCATGCCACATGCCGCGCCACTGCTGACTACCCTTTGGTCTGCAATTCGTCGTAGCTGAGAAGTTCAGCCCAAATTTTCTTGTCGTCGAGAGTTAGGTGTTACATGAAAGAGGACATTGACCTTTTCAACCTTCTGATTCTGGAAACTTGTTCACTGGTAGGGGTATTGTAGTACAAGGTAAATACAGTTATGTGAACGCAATTGACTTTCTGGTCGCTTCACGATAATTGGAGTCTTTCTGCCAGATGATCTCTCTATACGGCGCTCGGCCAATACCCAAACGGCGGCGAGCTGCTCCGGCGCGGCCGTCAAATCTTTCATCTATTATCCTTCAAAGAGTTCGCCAATCGCCATGCTAAGAATCAAACACCCTTCTCTTCTCTTCACTTTCTCTTCTCAGGCTCACGGCCTCTCGGCCTCTGAAAAAAGTCCCGGGCCATTAAATGAGTGACTGGCGTACTCTGATAGAGCTCCAGTGGATCCACCTGGCCTCAAGGTTGTTGGTCCAGCTGCTGTACAGTATGTGTCTGTACAAGCTTTGTATCATTGCTCACGGCTTAACATCGTCTTGCTTGGAGCTGCTGTCTCCACTGTACGGACCAACGGGAAATGCAGGCGTAGTACTGGCCGACTGACTTGGCGGCGCACCGCCTCGCTGCGGATTTGGATCAGCCTGGACCACGAGCTTGTCCTTGTCCCTTGTCTCTGGGTGCGGATCGAGCCTGTACTCCTTGCTAAGGTCACTTTTCGAACGTTCGCGACCAAACCGAAGGCTATCACTGTCGCCTTCACGACGTTCTATAGGCGACCAGCCTCCAGCAATCGATCCAGCGACAATGCCTGCCATTGCTGCTCCAGCAGCGAAGGTCGAGTTGGACCTTGACCTGCCTCGTCGACGGCGAGACTCGGGTGTAGGCGGCGCCGGCGAGTGACCATCTTCACCTTCTGCTCGCTCGTTTTGCGGTGTCCTTGGTAGGCTTGAGCTGGCCCTGGTTCGGCTAGGGCTCCTGCTAAAGGCCTCCTTTGGGTGGGTCATAGCGAAGCGAAGCTGATTGAGGCGACCGCCTTTGTACTTCCGCAGCCATGCTAGTTCTTCCTTGATATCGTAGAGCGCATCGTTGAACTGGAATGGGCTTTGACTCTGGCCTTCTTCATCTTCGAGCCTGAGTCTCTTCTCCCTGTTCTTGCGCACCCAGCTCTTGATGAATGGTGGCATCATTGCAGCAGCGATTTCGTCCGGGAAAAGTCGGACAATAATTCCAATCGGCAACGACAATGCGCCCAAGACAAGAGCGATACCCCACTGGGCACCAGTCTGCGTCTCGGCTTGGAACGCAGGCCAACCGCCAACAAATATGATGAGGGTTTGACCACCGATCATGACAAGGAAAATACCGACGAAGAACCAGTTTCGCTGAAGACCCTCAAAGACATTGAAGCGATTGTCCAATCGTCGGTTGTTCAGCGCATTGAAGATCTGCATCCACGTGAACGTATTGAAAACAAGTGTCTGGAGCTGTCTGTTTTCGTGCTCTGTCTCGTAGTTCAAGATGCTTGCACCAGCGAAGTACAGGATGAGGGTTACAGTGAGTTGATAGATGGCTTGGCCGATGATCATCTTCCACATTGTGACAGAGAATAGCGGCGCGGACTTTGGATCAGGTTTCCGGTTCAAAATCTCGCGGCTGGGTGGATCGGTCGCAAGAGCAAGCGCAGCCATCGTGTCCATGATCAAGTTGATCCAGAGAAGCTGGACTGCGGTTAGGACTGATTCTTCGTGATCGTTGGAAACAGCAGAGATGAACGCCAAGGCAACAGCTGTAATGTTGACCGTGATTTGGAACTGTAAGAATTTCCTCACAGCATCATTGACAGCGCGTCCCCACATGAGCGCCTTAACGATGGAGGCAAAGTTGTCGTCCATGAGGATAATGTCGGAGGCCTCTTTTGCGACTTCTGTGCCTGCGATGTTCATGGCGAAACCAACATCGGCAGCTTTCAGGGCAGGAGCATCGTTTGTACCATCACCAGTCACAGCAACAGTCTCTCCCATCTCCTTCAAGCGCCTCACCAGGGTACGTTTGTCATCTGGTGACGAGCGCGCCAGGACTTGCAGCTTTGGGATGATCTGTTTTTGCTCTTGTCTGCTCATCTTCCTGAACTCGGGGCCCTCGAGGGCTACACCACCGGCGGTGAATATACCGCACTCTGTCGCAATTGCCTTCGCAGTCAAGATATTGTCTCCAGTGACCATGCGGGGGGAGACACCCGCAGTAATACAATCCTTGACAGCTTCTGGTACGCCTGGACGGAGAGGATCCTGGATTCCCACAATGCTGATAAAGGTCATTTGCTTACAAATGTCTTCGAAAGAGGCCTGTGTCTTGTCATCTTCTGATCGCTTGATACCGCGTGGAGGCCAAAACTCGCTATCAAAGTCACGGAAGATGAACCCGATCGTTCGAAGCGACCGTGACGCATATGCATCAATCAATTTCTCCAGCGTCTTCTTGTTGTCGGCAGTCATGCTGGTGGCCTCTGTACCACGAGTTGGGTCGCGGATGATCGAGTGACAATGCCGAAGCATAATCTCAGACGCACCCTTCACCAGAAGCCGATACCCTTTGCCATCTTTGCGCTTGATAACCATTCCCATGCACTTTCGGCTAGAGTCGAAAGGTATCATTTGCACGATTTCGGCGTTGCTGCGCTCAATGCCCACACGCTCCATGCCAAGATAGTCGCGGGCCAGATCGAGAAGAGCAGTTTCTGTCTTGGAACCCGTGAAGATGACCTTATCATTTTCTTCGGATTCGAACGCTGTTGAGTTGATGGCAATGCTGTCTTTCCAGAGCTGCTTCAGGGGTTCCGACAAGGTCTTGATAAACTCATTGATGGTGACATCGTCGATGTCGCCCTGAAGGTCATCGTTCGGGTCGGGCTTGCCTTGATCGTCCTGCCGTCCAGCACGCATTGAGAATCTGCTAGAAGTCCCAACGGTGCCAGCAACAACAGTCATGACATTCTGTGTGAGTGTTCCCGTCTTGTCTGAACAGACGGAGGTGGCGTTTCCCATGGTTTCGCAGGAGCGAAGCACTCGAACGAGATTGTTGTCTTTCAGCATACGCTTCGTTGCATAAGCCAGTGACAGGGTGACCGCGAGCGGGAGGCCCTCCGGCACAGCAACGACAATGATGGTAACGGCAGTGATGAGAATCTTCATGAAGGACTGGCCCTTGTCCGCAGGCGATGAGTCGTCATGAGGAAGCTGCGCCAGAAATTTGATCAACAGGACCACGAATAGCAGAAGCGCAGCACTACTGCCGAGCTTCGCGATGTATTCTGCGAGGCCGTTAAGCTTGACTTGCAATGGCGTGACTTCGTTGTCTTCTTGTAGGGATAGCATAGTCTTGCCATATGATGAGTGGATGCCAACTGCTGTGACAATCATGCGTCCTACGCCCTCTGTGACTTTGGCGCCAGAGATCATGAAAGGATCCATCTTTTTCATGCTCTCATGGGCCTCCATGGATCGGTATACTTCATCAGCGGCTGTCTTCTTGATGATGTCTGATTCTCCAGTGGCAGATGACTCGTCGCATTTTACGCTGTGGCCAGTGATGAAGATTCCGTCTACTGGAAGAATGTCCCCAGGTTCGACCAACAATACATCACCAACGAGAATGTGCTGCACATCGATCTCCTGCGTCTTGCCAGAGCGCACGACTTTGACATTTCGGGCATCCTTCTTCTTGTTCAGCTTTGCGAACTGTCGCTCCTTCTGCCAATCGTTGATAGCTCCGACGAGAACGACCACGGTGATGGCCACGATGATGGCCACGCCCTCGATCCATTCCACACCACCGAAGGCAACCGCTTGATATACACCAAGTGCCAGTGCAATGACGGCGGCCACGGTCAATACAATCAAGACCTTGTCATTGTAGGCGATCCACATGAGCTGTAGTATGTTTTTGACTTTCTTCTCCGGTAGTCTGTTTTCATCAAAGATGCGTTTTCGATCGTCATATGTGCCGGAAACTGACTGAGTAGCGCCAGCCATCTCTGCTTCTTCAGTCACAGTTTTGTCCGAGGAAGGGCTGCCGACATGGGTGGCATCCTCGAAAGAAACACTGCCTTGCAATTGATGCTCGTCGACGCTCAACCCAGAATTTCTGTCTGTTCTTAGGCCCTTCTCTAGGCCTACGAGCCCGCCCAGCGCATGAAAAGCACCCAAGCTTTTTGGATTGAATAGCTTGGACATCTGACCTGGTGTGAAAGCGAAAGGATTGTTGTCCCGGTGGAAGTCGTCTTCTGTGCCGGGATCCGGTCTGAGTGCTTCTTCGTCCGAGAGAATTGGATGGTCTCCCTCATGGGTCGACTTGCCAAATCCCTTGGAGGCATCGGACGGCGTCTGTGTGTTGACGTAGGTAAAGTCAGACGTTGACGACGAATCTGCATCCGTGTCGACGCTACCACCTCTACTCCTTCCTGAAGGCACCGACAAGAAGCCATGTGGCTGACCCCATTGCGATGGCGACGAGACATTGTGCGGGCTTGTAGGCCTTGATTCCCTACTTTCAAAGCTCTGCTTGCCTAGAAGCTCGGGCTGAGCGGGCTGAGTGTTGATTGAAGGTCGTAAACGCGATGAAGCAAGATTGACTCCATTCTCGTTGGGCAGCTCAGTCATCTCTGTATCCACGGGTCGATTCGCATCGCCTGACCGGCGGACAGCGGAGGTGTCGATTGTGATTGTTGGCGCTCGAGGCCGTCGTGCTTGGCCATCTACAGGTGATGTGGGAGCGCCATCACCAGGCGCGTTGTGTTCCGCCATGCCGTCCTTCCCCAAGACACTAGAGTGTGCTCACCGGTGTCTCTTCATGCGGGCATTCGTGCAATATAGCAGAATGCAGCTGTGACTAGCCGGGTGTGCAGGCGGCGGCGGCGTCCAGGTGCAGGGCAATACATGCAACCGAATGGAATGATGGTCAAGGATATCGAGGTAGAACAAGCTGATAACCTGCTTTCCGAAGGCAAAGAGGCGCAGTTGGCGCAGTGAGGTGGCGGCACGGTAAGCGGTTCTGCGAGTGTCGAGTGTCGAGGGTAGGCGGTTGGGTGAGGTGAGGATGAGGGTGAGGGTGAAGGGCGGTGGGAGGGGAGCGTGAGCGTGTGCTGGGCCGTTCTTGCTTCCGTGAATCGTTCTTGCTTCAGTTGTGAGGACTCGCCGACTCGGTAGGGCAGGAGTGATGCTGTGCTGTCAGTGGCAGGGGCAGCACGCGACAATGCCAGCGCCCAGCGGTCGAGTCGATGCAGGTGCGGCGATGAGGTCGGAACGAGGCTGTGCATATGGGATGTGGCCCAGGCCAACGCATGAGAAAAAGGTTAGGTCGATCATCTAGCCTGGAGCCGATGGCGCCTGGACAATGACACGGCAGAACGTTGCTCGCCAAGCGTGGCAGTGCTTGACGCTTAGGCTCGATCGCAAATAATAATGAATGACTACACTCTAGCGCAGACAACACTCAAATCAATTAGAACTATCAATCTCGACAACTGCTTGCTGCGGCAGCATGCAGATTGCCGCAACCTTCAACCTTGTCGGAGCTCCATGCACGGAGAGCGCAAACCGGTAGTCTTTAATCAACACGCTCATCAACAATTAAATTGCACTCTTCACAACCCATAAACACCGAACAACACTGACCTCACCGCTGTTAGGAGTGCCAATGTTTGCCCAGCCGTCGCCCAGCATCATTTCGCAGATTGGCTTTTTTCAAACCACGAGCATTTTCGCCGCCACTGTCTTCTCTCAACACTTCCAAAAACTAGCCACGGCTGTTAACACGTCTTACGCTGACATATTGTTCTCTGCCGGCCTCACCACTGTACGACTTTTTTGGACAGCTCTCGCTGAGAGAAAGTCAGCGTCAGGGCATGAAGCTTATCTGCGCGCTGATCCACCTACCAAGCGGACGAAGGATTGCTTGATGGTAATGAAGCAAATCGCACGTCCATGGCACGTCTTCCGAATCGAGGAAGGTGAAATACGAGCGCAAATCTCAACTTGACATGGGAGGCTGCGCGAGCTGCTTCAGCTCAGTCACGAGAACAACTTGGGCATCTTCGATGAGCAGCGCGAGAATGTGTCCTGCCTGGAGCCTGCGCGCAATGCAAACATATCAGGCCGCATCCATAGCATCATCCCGATATCGCCATGTCAATCAGCTCTTGCTGTCGATGGCGACTCAAAGGAGCATTGATTGTACTTGATTGTACCGCTGGCCGCACAGCTTTGCCCAAGTACCCTCGAATGCGAAGGTGCTCTCAAGCGTGGGGAGTCCTAAATAGACAAAAATTAAACATGTAGGGCTCCTCTAAAATATCCATCCTGTGGTTGGCTGTCGCTTGAGTCAAGATTGTGCAGTGTGTCCCTTCGTTGCACACAAGCTGATTGGAAAATACAACCTGGTTGTCCGATCGAAAGCCTCAAGATACTGCTTGATGGCGATATGTTGTGCACGACATCGGAGCTCAATGGATGCTGGTGGGTCATGATCGGTTCGTGGTGGCATCTCAGCTTTCAAACGCGTCGTTCAAGTAGTCAATGAACAGATCGCGTATACGGCTCTTGCTCAATGTGTGCTGCCTATTCAAGCCGATGAATTGTCTCCGCAGTCTTTGTAGTTGAGGCAAAGTGGGAGCGCTCGTGGGTAGATTGATGACCTGCTCTGACTCAGGTACTCGAATCTCGCCTCCACTTTCGCCAGCATGGTCTTGTTGCCAGCTTGTAATGAGCGCAACGACATCTGAGGTCATCTTGTCCAGTTCGTACAGATATCCCTGCTCGGCTGCCGGCTTCAAAACTGTGGCGGCATTTGGTCGGACAACTTTCTGCTTCCCATCAGATCCTATCATGGCTTCCCATATTGCATCACTCGGTGGTTCTGCGTCGTCGTAAGGGATGATGAACAGCGGTGCATCCCACCTGTTCATGCCATTCGGCTCCTCATAGCGGAAGACCAGGTTCTCGAAGACTTCAGACGCATAGCCACCACTTTTGGCATCTCCTAGAGCCTGCTCATTCAACTGACGGCATTTCTCGCCGGGCGTTCCCACGTGCACTACACAGTTGGTCGTCTGTACCGCTTTCGCTTCGCAGTACAGTTGGTATCGAAAACCTTTGATGTAGTTCATGCCATCTGCGACCACAAGGGTGTCTCGGGTGAGCACTCGCTTGATGGCAGAGGAAAATGTTGCCCTGGCATCTTTCTCTGCACGAGCCGTAGCATAGACGTCGCGGGACAATCCGAGACTTTCGTCATCAATGTGCACGATTTTCAGGCGCTGAATTCTGGGATCTTGGGACTCGGAGATTTTCCGGGTGAAGCTTTGGATCAGTTGATGAGAACGGAAAGTCTTGCCACTTGATGGAAAACCAGATATCAGGATGAGCTGCGGTGTCGTGTGAGCTGTCAGTAGATGCGACTCAAGAGGATATCCGGCGCAAGTTGATGAGGTTGCTGCGTACCGGCATAGCGTATATGTTCTATCGACGTTTCTCCGTGTGGTCGGGCAGCAAATAAATTTTCGTGTCGTGCACGACGCACGTTTTGGCGGTTTGGGCGAATGCGGAGAAAAGATGGGGGGCATTTGCACGCACATCCTAGTCTCGCTAGTCACTACCGCGGACCTGCAGCCTTGCACAACAGTAGGCCATCACTCGTCATACAACTTCGATCTGTCCGCTGCGAGATCTTGTCCCTTCTGCCGCGCAACACCCTTATACAATCATCGTCAAAATCACGGCAAGCATTCTTCTCCGAACCAGCTGAGCACCAAACAGAAGAGCATATACTTCTCTTGGGCCGAGCCGGTCTTATTATACCCCTCGATTCGAACCATCGTCTGCCGTTGGTGTGAGAAGACGTCGTCTCTTGGAAGCCGCCTTTCGCCTGGCTCGACCCGCGCATCGGCCGAATTTGCTTCAAAGCCTCGGCGCATTGCCTTCCACGAAGCATTAACGATAGTGGCGCCTGGCTATTCCTTGCACCTGCCTCTCCTAATCGCTGTTGTATGCATGACTTCTGATCCCGAAGATTGAGCTGAATCACGTCCAACCACGAACCTTTCAGCAAGTCGTGCCGTGCTGCGCATCCGGCCTCGAACGCGGCTTATCACGAGCTTGAGTGCTCAAGCGGAAGCAGATCTACAACTTTGACTCGAAACATTAGCAGTTTACCATCCTTCCCCCTCGGTACAGCGCTACATCGCCAGCTTTCGACTGACAAGTCTCACGCAACCCTCTCTCGGCCTCAACCGCATCAGCCCGATACCATCATCTGTGTGCGGCATGGACCAGAGGCAACAGCAACAAGTCCACCAAAGGCCGCCCTACCCACAAGTAACACAGCAAACATCCTCATCGACCTCAACGGCGACCTCATTCTTTCAGAGCTCAAGCTCGGTGTCGTCGTTATCGTCGACAGGCTCGTCCACCATGTCTCCAGCATCATCAGCGCCATTGCCGTCACCGTCGGTTGAACAGCATCCCGTAAACTACTTCTCGCGTGCCCCAACGTCGCATCCCGCGCAACAATCAAGATTGTCGCAGCAGCAACAACAGCAGCAACCATTAGCGCCACAGTACGTTGGACAGCGAGGAGATGGTGGAGGCGCTCCGGAGACTGCACCGCTCCTTTCAAACTTTGGATTGCTCGCCGAGGCAGCGAAAAGAGCACAGATGGCGTGTCTTTCAAGAGATCTGGGAGACGTTGGGCTCTAGGGTGGTCTTGATAAGAGGTCTCGGGGTGCGATGCCCGTGATGCTGGCCGGGCTGGATTGAACATCGTCTTGTCGGCGAAGGGGGGCGTGGACTGCTCGAGCGCAGAAGCGGATGATGTCTTATGGGTCACGAAATGCATACCAATGTTAAGTAAAGATTTAGCATGGCTTTGGATATTGACTTCCGTGAGGAAGAAGCAGGAGGAGAGCTCAGACTAGATGCAAGGTGATCAGTATCAGCAGGTCTTTAGATACCGCGATCACTCTTGATGATGCCATGTGTGGCATCTAATCCTCGCCTGGCGCATCTGCACCCGTTCCAATCCGTTTCGTTTCATGCCCGGCAATGGCATGACGGAAAATGCCCGTGTGGCTTTGGCGGAGATGTGATTGAGCCGTGGCAGACAGACTCTTGGCTGCAGGCCTCCGTGTTCCTGCTGGTTGAGAGCACTAATGAGGTCTAGTCCATCAAGTTGACGTGGTGTACAATGTGGAGCTCACGTTCTGCCACGTGCTAGGGAACGAGCTTGCGACGTGCTGTCAAGTAGTTTCATCGTCAGAGACTTATTTGCATCACGAGCGAAACTTTGATGGATATAAATACAGGTAGGTCCTGGTTGTTACAAGTGTGTTGAGCCATTGAGTTTGGCGCGGAGGTGCCGAACTATGTGGAGGTACGGAGTAGCGCAATGGAAGCTGTTCTTGAGACGACCATACATGCACATCCATAGCATTGCCATTGCCTGCCGCTGTCATCTCGAACATTGCTCCGTCGGATCGGGTTTCGATGACAAAATATCCATATCCGTCGTTGCGAGCGCAGCACTCCCGTCCCATTCTTGACGCTGAATAAGCCAGCGTCATCCAGCCTCCCGCCGAACGAAGCCGCCCGAGCTTCTCGCAGCTCATTTACCATCCTCCGCTCACTCAAATCTCACCCGCCGAGAGACCACAGCGCGCGCTGCGCCCCTCGTCGCCAGCATGTCTTACAACCAGTACTCTGGCTACGGCGGCAACCCGTATGGAGGCGAGCAGCAGGGTTACGGCGCGACGAATCCATATGGCAGCGAATCCGGCGATCCCTATGGCCGTGGCTACGAGGGCCAGCAGGATGTGAGCGCACTCTTTCGCGCACGGCGCCTGACGCATATACGCTCCATACTAACGCACATCAGACGCCTGCTCCATCGCGACCGGCATATGCGACCGAAGATTCGAACTACAGTCAAGCGCCTGCGCCTGCGATACCTGGTCAAGCGCCTCAGCCGGGTCAGAATGTGCAATATGTCCAGCCTGGACCGACCGTTCTCTCCAACTCTGATTTCCTGTCGCGAGTGGAAGCTGTCAAGGCGGACATCCGTACCCTGACCACACACGTTGGCCAGATCGCATCACTGCATCAGCGCGCTCTTTCCTCTCCGGATAGCGGCTCGTCTGCGCAGCTCGAGTCTATGATCACGCAAACACAGGTCTTAAACACATCGATCAAGGACCAGATCAAATTTCTGGAGACAGACGCTGCGCGAAGCAAAGACAACCAAGTCAAGAACACCCAGGTTGGCCAGCTAAAGACGAGTTTCACGAAGCAGTTGCAAGAGTACAGAGTCGAGGAGGCAAACTATGAGAAACGGTACAGAGAACAAATTGCGCGACAATATAGAATCGTCAACCCGGAAGCCAGCGAATCAGAAGTGCAAGAAGCTGCCAATGCGGATTGGGGCAATGAAGGTGTTTTCCAGACTGCAGTAAGTGCATTGATCAGAGCATGGTATTAGACGAATTCTGACCTTGACCACAGCTCAAAACGAACCGATCAGCGACTGCAAACACGGTCCTTGGTGCTGTGCGAGCTCGACACAATGACATCCAGAAAATCGAAAAGACACTTATGGAGCTTAACCAACTCATGGAAGATCTCGCGACTGCCGTTGTGCTACAAGACGAGCCTATACAGCAGGCCGAGCAGCACACCGACAATGTCAAGCAAGACACAGAAGCTGGAAACGTTCAGCTTGACAAAGGCATCGAGTCCGCCCGACGAGCCCGGAAACTGAAATGGTGGTGTTTCTTCATATGTCTGGCAATCGTCATTATCCTAGGTCTCGTTCTGGGATTGTACTTTGGCTTAAAAAATAACTAATCGAAGCATAATGAGCGCTATTCTTGTACGTACGTGGGGAAAAGGCAGAATCTCTTTCTTTCCTGGTTGACTAAAGATGCCTGCCATTACCAGATGAAAAGAGGACCAGGACTTTTTGTAATAGTGGTAATTGGGGAGAGCCGGAATGAGGAATATTGTGTGCATTTCCAGTGCTATTAACCATTGTGCAGTCCTGTACAGTTTTTCAAACCCTCGGTGTATATGCTATCATGCAAGATCGTTTCGCTCAAAATGCTATCACACATGCCTCCCAGAAAACTTATGCTCGCTCAATCCTTTGCAGATCCCGTCCGGAACGCCTCGCTGGCTGATGTAAATGGTCGCAGATTCCGCTATTATGTAAACACCCTCAAGTACAATCTGTCGTCAATATGGTCCTGCTAAGCTGTCCCATTCTCATTCTCCTTTGAGAACTGCTCGTTCAAATGATTCCAAGCTTTCTTTGCGTCCCACTAAAAGTAAACGGCAGAAGCATTAGCAGGTGTTCTGAGCGAGTACAAGGGGTTTGGCAACCAGTACATCTGACTGGCGCTGGTAGAGTGAGACAGGAGGGCTACCGGGCGGGAGTGTGCAAGGTGAAGGCTTTGGCCGTTTGGTTTACTTACATCTTCTGGGAGAGGAGCATCCCATATTGTGCCTTTGTCAGGGTTCAGGCCTGGCCATAGGGGATCTTCGACCCTTCCAACATGGGATGCGTACTGCTTTGCCTTCTCTTCGGCATCCACAAGCCAATCATCCCATACTTTGGTCTGAGGAGCAGCAGCGCCATTCTTGACCCAACGTATAGACTTGGTGAGCAAGATGGCTTTCCAAAGCGCTTCTGTGAAGTTGGGATTCTTCCAGCCTCCGGCGACGCCTTGCTCTTCAACCTCGTAGCATGATAAATCCCAGTTGTAGCGCTGAGGGAGTGCAGCGGCGATCCAATGCGCAATGTTTATGATGACATATCCGCCCGCCCAAGCAAACTGCAGCTGGAGCTTTGCATTGGCGAGAAACACAATACCCAACATGAGCATGATCGTGCCAACTAAAGATAACATGCGGTAGATAAGCGGGTTCTGGATCTCGTAATTGATCTCTTCCGGTGCAAAGTAGAGCTCTCGTGCAACTTCCTCGTCGCAACGAACGACTAGATAGCTCCCGTTCGGATATCGAATGACAACGTCGCCGGGTGGTGGTATGGATCCTTGGGCTTTGCGCGGTAAGACAAGGTTCCACTTGTTAATGATTCCCACTACTGTTGAGAGACCCGCAAGGGTGATGGTAGCGAGGATGGACATGCCATCGCCAAAAGTGATCGACATGGCAAGGAGGATGACGGCCTCAAGAAAACCGATCAAAGTCACCCAGGTCTGAGGGCCAGTGGCTTTGGCCTTGATCAGTGGGGGGCCCATCTGGGGCGATCGAGTAGGTGCTCGTTTCGGTTGGCCGCGAAAGATCGTGTCCATTCTAGTTGGAGGCCTGTTCGATTGTATCCGCTTCTTGACTTGCACACATCTGACTGTGAACGTGGGCATTTCCTCTCCCCTGGCGGCCAATATTAGCTCTGTCAAGTTGTGCAGAGTGCAAGACAGCTTACAGAAGGATATTGGCAACGTGGTGAACATGGTCCTTGACGTTGCCAGAGTATACACCCGTAACCTTGGCTGTCACAGGAGGTAGCGTAGTTGGTCGGGTGGTTCGTATTAGAGCTTGAGGAGCAGGTAGCAGGCGCGGAAGGTAGAAGAGTCGCGAGAGAGCTGAGACTTGTGCATTTGCGAGTACAGCACCTTCACCAAGCACGGCGAGGAAACCAACAATGTCAAGCTGGAAGTCGGCAAACACATTCCACTGCCACCAGACGTCCCAGTTAGCTTCTCCTGGGATTGCGACTGTCACATTGTTGTTCCCACTCATGATTGCGGCTGAACTCTCTTCCAGGATCACAAATGCTAGTTCTATTAGGCTTTAGAATAGTCTATTATCGAGATGCTCAGGGTTCGAAGAAGAGATGGTGTCTCCGTCTACCAGCTGGTGTGATGAGATGCCGATAATCATTTCATATAAAAGGTAGCCTGTGGAAAGGAAAGGCGTAACTTGAAGGCAAAGAAGGCGTTTGCACGGTCCAAGCCTCACAGCCCTATATAAGCGCCTGTGCAGTACCCAGACCTTGTGCTGGCTCTAATGGCCTCTCGATGAGATGCCTCCCCTTCACTCAGCCGCATTTCTCCCCGAGGCCACTTCACGCCCCACTCCTGAGCTTGGCCAGGGCGCAGCACAAGCCACCCCATAGAACAACCATATGCCTTCTTATGTTGTCGACAGTAACACGCCGCCACGTATGTTCATGATCCCGATCCTGTCCTAAACCCGGTTCTGGACTGAATACCAGTCTGACCTGAGTGACAAGGACCATAAGGTCTGCTTACAATCGGAACTTGGTTCAGTATCGTTCGGAGCACTGACAATGTGTACCAGAAGCCTGAGGTCCGTCGACGATGCTGTTCTGGTCACCTTGGGGGAACATCGCCAGCCCGACCTGGTCGTTTACATTGTAGTATTTGTGGCAGGAATGCTCAAGGAAAAGGTGTGTCAAGGAAGTCTTCTTTCTGGCAACGAGGGACAAAGCGAGCAATTACTTATATAAGCATTCTGGCATGCCACTTACAACTTTCAGATCAAACGCCGACGCTTTCAGCGGGAGAAAAAGTCAGCAGAGACGAAAAGCCCTTCCGACAATAGTGAAGGTCTCGCTCAGTCAGAGCAGCGAGGAAAGCTGTCTCTACTGCCCCTACTTTGTGGCAAAAGAACTCAGGATCGCAGAATGTCCGATCCAGAGCCTGCAGCTAGGCATTCCAAGCCAAGCAGAGCCAAAGCTATAGCAAACCACGTCGAGTATGAAGTCGAACGGTCAAAACTTCTCGAAGACGAGCGCGGACAGCTGTGGTACAAGAATATACTGAGAGATTTAAGCAATGTGGAGACTGAAGCCAACGCTATCATCGCTCGAATACGTGAAGATGAACGAATAGGGCTGTTCGGCGAGATTCCAAGTGAAGCTGTCCCGGCAAACGACTTGCGCGATCTTGGAGGACGATTTCTCGTGAACAAAGAGCGAATTGACCAGAGCGATCTCCTCCGTATTGCTAAGCGCATGCCCAAGGGCACGCATCTACATCTTCATTTCAATACTCAATTGCCACCGGAACGACTAATCGCCCATGCTCGGAGGCTTGCTGGCACGATGTATATCCGGAGTGACAGACATCTAGGCACAGCGGACAATTTCAACAAGGCTGAGATAGTGTTCGAAGTTCGTCCAAACACTACACCAGAAAGTGACATCTTCTCTCCAGATTATGATCCTTTGCCTGTGGAAGGCAACAAAAAAGATTTTGGCAGGTCATGGATGAGATGGTCTACATTCCGACAAGCATTTCCGAACGGCGTGGGACTGGACTCGATTGAGACCGAGACTGGCTGGCAAGATCTCCCCGAAGAACATTGCCAGGATCACTTGAACTACCATAAGCTCGACAATGCTGAACGCTGGGCCCGGGAAAAAATGATTGTGACACGGCATCGTGCCTACCATGATCGACAGACAACGAACGGCGCTTGGGCATGCTTCAACCAGGGCACTCGAGCATTCAAAGGCTTGCTCAATTACAAGAGCATTTACCGCTGGTACGTCGGGGAAATGATTCAGAGCTTGATCGATGACAAAATCATGTACGCCGAGCTTCGACCTATGCTTCTAGACAAAACCATTCCCTCTGACGATGGCATGGAGCTGGTCGACCACAGCGCACAGATGAAAATAGTCCTGGAGGAGGTTCAGAAAAAGCAGGACGAGCTGCAACGGATGAATATGATCGACCATTTCCCATTCGGCCTCAAGATCATCTACTGTACCCCCAGAAGTATCAGTCCAGAGCTCATGACGAAGGAGCTACAGAATTGTCTCGATCTCAAGAAGAAATTCCCGAACCTGATTTGCGGCTTTGATCTTGTCGGGGCAGAAGATCGGCCAAAGAACATCGGCGCGTTTGCCAAAGAACTGGTTGATTTCACGCACATTTGCGAAAATGAAGGCGTCAGCGTCCCGTACATGTTCCATGCCGGCGAGACACTCCTCGACACAGGCGGTACCAGAGACCCGGACAATAGTAACTTGTACGATGCATTGCTGCTACACTCAAAACGAATCGGCCATGGCTACTCGCTTCTGAAACATCCATTGCTCGTGGAGAAGTATAAGACTGCCGACATCTGCCTTGAAGTCTGTCCGACATCGAATGAGCTCCTGCACCTCTGCGGCAATGTTCGGCAGCACATATTACCAGAACTCCTAGCAGCGGGTCTGCATTGCACTCTCAATGCAGACAACCCGAACCTCTTCAGCAACTCCTTGTCCTATGAGTTCTATCAGGTCATGGCTGGCGATCCTCGAATGAACCTTTACGGATGGAAGCAGCTCGCATTATGGAGTATCGAACACGCTTGCCTCAATGCAACTGAGCAGCAACAAGCGAAGGATATTTTCGATCGCAGGTGGCAGGACTTCTGTGATTGGGTCGTCGATACGTATGGTCAGACTCTTGCAACCTCCGAAGTGGCAGCACATGCTACTCGACCGTGAGAATGGTCACTGCTCAGAACAATTCAATGCTGGGAACCTGCCAGTGGCTATATGAAAATTTCGCTGTCATGGTGCTTCGAAAATGAAACCTGAAGCTGACATCAGTGAATGAGGTACTAGCACAACGGTCAACGGCGCGACTGCATCAAACCTCACCTCAGCTGAAACTGCTCATAATATCTTGCTCTTTGACGCACCGAGTGATATATACCTACTTCCTTCGATCTCTCGACAACTGGACAAGCACACAGCACAACAACACAACCATGGCCGCCATCAGCACGAGCATAGAGACCGCCGTCAACGCCACCAACAAGCAACCAGGACACAGCAATGGCTTACCAGTCATCTGGACCATCTTGATCTGCTTGTGCGCCGTTGCCATAGCCATTGCCATCGGAGCCTGCCTCATCCTTCGACGCTACCAACGACGCCAGCACCAGACTGCCCTTGACGCCAGCACAGTAGAAGCACTTCCACTGCCGACATACACCACAAGCAGCCAGAGAGCAACTGCGCCCACTCCAGAGGCCAGCAGCAGCATGAGAACCGCCGTGGAAACGCCAGACCCCGAAGCAGAGCCCGAGCCCGAGCCAGAGCCAGAGAGAGAATCGCTGCCAGAGCCACTGCCAAAGCCATCGCGAAGCCACAGCAAGACCATCTCAGCCGAATCATACTCGCGATTGAGAGAACCAGTCACTCCAAGCAAGAGCGCTAACGCCCAGCAGACCAGCTTCCTGCCGAGATCCTTGAAGGAGAGCATGTCGCAGAGCAGCTTGAGAAGCAACCAGAGTGAAGGGATAGGCCGTGCTTACTAGCCGGCGCTCGGGACTCAAAGGAAGGCTAAGGCATGGACGAGAGAACCGGAAGGAGCTTCAGAAGGTTAGATTTTCGAGCGAGCGCGCGCTCATGATGCAATGATATACTTTTTCGACTTCACTTGAGAAGAAACTCGCTCCACGTCAAGTTCCAAGCCAAGCACATGGGATGAAAATTAGATCACGAATAAGGAGGTTGAGTCTAAGCGAGTGCGCACTCAAGTGAGTCCTGATAACATAATAGCAGACTTGCGAGTTCACTTGTGACGAGATCGGCTCCGTATGAAGTCGCGAGCCAAGCATACCAAGTAATATCTGTCATCACTTATGAAGAGGTCAGATCTTTGAGCGGGTGGGCGCGCACCAAGTGAGTTCTCCCAACGAAGCAGTAGATTTCACGAGTTCTCCTTAGGAAGAGACTCGCTCTGCGTGATGTCGCGAGCTGAGCACACGAGGAAAATCCGGTGTCATGAGTAAAATTAATGACGCAAGAGTGAGATGGAGCTGCACTACTACGAAATGAATACCTTTTTGAGCTCCTTTTCGTCCCATTCCGTCTCCATATCGGTCGGATCTTTAATCTTCCCTGGCGCAGTACCGAGCTTCTCGTTCAGCCTCTGCAAACGTTCTCGTCCAAATACACGACCATTCGGCAGCACGACAGGATCTTCTTCCATGTAGCTCTTGCTATGATGAGCGTATGGGACGTTTCGCGCCAGTTCGTTGAGCTCTGTGCTGCATATCGGGCACACAGGAGCGCCGGTGTTTGCATTTGCTCGGAGAGCATACTGCGAGTGGCAGCTGGGAGTCTTGAGCGCGGACAGACCTGCTGAAAGGGCAATGTGCAATAAAGGCTGGGACGGCAGTGCGAATAGCTCGTGATGTGTCTTCACAAACTGCTCAGCGAGATAGGCATATCGATCTTGACTGTACATTTCCTACGCATAGTCAGCAGAGGCACGAGCATCCAATCCGCAATGAACGTACTCGATATGGTTCCACGGGTGTATCTGTGGGATGCGCGAGTAGGCCGCCTGCCTTCAGTCCAAAGTCGGGGTCCTGCTCTCCAGCGAGGTGTTTCCGCGCATGCATGATAGCTTCCACCTGACTACCGCTTCTCGCAAGCTCGATAAATTGTTGTAAGCGCAGCTCCAATTCGAGCTTACTATTGATCTTCTTTAGAGGTTGCTTATTCTCGCTGCACCATGACAAGCATTCCTGCGTTCTGCCCTGTGCCAGACTTGCTTCAATCCTTCCGCACTCGTCAAAGACATCTACGTCGACCAGCTCTTGTATGTGCTTCTCGGCAGCAAGCTCCCTCGCGCTTTGAGTATAGCCTTGCCTCAGCAGATAATCTACCAGTAAGCGGTCCAGCCGCGTGTGTGACCAGGTGTCGTACTTCACATCGGCCAAGCTAGGAATGTCGTGAAGCTGCTGTAGGTGCTCGATCCGTAATCGCTGCTGCCGATGGAGATTCTGTTCTTCTTCGTGAAGAGCCTCCAGCTTCCGTTTCAGACTCTGTGCTTTGGCAAGCGTGGCATCTAATGAGGCCAGTGTCTGTGCTGAATCCAGCTTTGTTGCGGACTGCACATCTTTCTGGATGTTCTTGTTGGTCTGTTCGATGTGTCTCTGGGCGTTCTTGAGGTTCTTGCGGAGGAGTTCGTGAGGTAATCGTAATAGTGGCTGATCCAGCAGAATGTGCGAGTCCGGCTCTAGGTTGGTGGTGGTATGCAGCTCCGCCATGATACTCTTTCGTTTGCCGTTTCGTGGCGTTTCTCGTTATTACTACATGGATGCTAGACACACCACAGCGATGGTCGGTCGCTGTCGCTGTCGCTGCCTTCCCAGAACTACCGAAAACAAGGTTGGAAGCGGCGGCAGCGGCAGCGGATCCCGAGTGAAGTGAAGCCAATCAAATGTTTGATTCAAGCCCGTCCACCCCTGCAGGGCGATTGCGTCAAAATTGCATGAATAATGCATGGGTCTGTGGTGCACCAACTTGAAGGTCATCATGACGATAGTGGGGACGCGCTCGAAACGATTTAAATGTGCGTCTGCAGCGTTGCTCAGGAACAGGAACAATCAGCACCAGTCAACAGCAACGACTTCAAGCTTCTTGCATTCAACTTCAGCTTCAATCACAGCTTCCATACATCAAAACACCATCAGGTAAAGCTGTCCACGAAACCTTGAAAGGGAAGCTATAACCAATGCTAACCACCACTTAGACCCGTTTGCGCTACACAATCATCATGTCTGGTACCGAGCAAGCATACCACCTTACCAAGGAGGACGTTCGCAAGGTCGAGCAGCGCGAGGCCAAGGCCCACGGCGGTGATATCCCAGCCGACTCGAATGCTGCAGGTCTCCAGGTAGGACAAATTCCAACGATTTGTATCTGCTATTCATGATACTAACACTTTTTCATCAGTCCATCGTCGATTCCGCAGACAAGAACAAGGCCGAGATCATCGCAGAGCGTCAAGCCAACCTTCCACTTCCAGACCAGCCACCAGCAGCCTCCGACTTCAACAGCGCCGACGCCCGAACTGTCAACGTTGGCTCTGGCGGAATTAGCGGCCACCTTTCCCACGGCAACTCAGCACTGCGCGAGCCCGCAACTGGCGAGAGTGTGGCACGAGCAGACCCACACTCCATTCGTGGCAATGTGCAAGGACAGGGTGTAGGCCGTGAGGCTGCTGAGGGACTGAGTGGTCTCCCGAATGACGCCGTGGCCCAGGGCAGCAAGAACAAGGCCGGTCTCGAAGACACCACCGGCAAGGACTACGGCTACCCAAAGAACGACCCTAGCTCCGGCGTGAAGAACTAGATGATACCCAAGTACCGCGCTGTCCACGCTTGAGAAGCAGGTGACGGCATGAGTTTTACGTTGCATGAATGGCACGAAGATAATGCTCTTCGGCTTTTGAAAAGGCGTCACAGGAGCCGGGAAGTGCATTGAGATCGTAGCTACACAGATAGCACTTTGGGAAAACGTTCAAAATCTCTTGCTGTTGTACGGTCTTGTTCCCGAGTCGTCCCGAGCGTTGCCAACCTCTAACAGTCGCATTCCTCAATGAGGCCTTGTGTATATCCTGGGTATCTTCCATATGCTGATCCACAATCACTGGTGCATAGCCGTACTGTTGTAATGTCAACCCATATGCCTCGTGTTATTTCATGCCAAAAGCTTCGTCAGGTCGCCGTTCCACCGAAATTCTGTCTGCTGTATGGTCAACTGACATCTCGACTGATTGCCGTTTCATAATCTCAAGTGTCGGCTTGCGTACTGGCTTGTTTCCAGGAGGCTCAGCGGTCGACCATGGAGTAATCTCATCCTCTCCATGAGTTGCAGTCGCAGTTGCAGATACCACTGTGTTCTTCTCCGGATAAGAACGAAGCATTTCCAGCATGCCATACTCATCGTCGCCCTCCCAAACGCTATCAGCTGGTGACTTTCGCAATGGCGTGCCAAAGAGAGAGGACTTCGACTTGCCCATGCTGGACGTGAGGGTGCCGCGGGAGGCGGCTCGTGATCGTGAAGACCCTCTAGAGCTCTTGAAGGAGAGCTTCTCGGATAACTTCGAAGTCACTCGCGAAATGCGTACATGCAACAATGGCTTGAGAGCCGGGGCACAGGCGCATATCTGGAACGACTGTAAGCTTTTGGCGCATTGCTAATAGCGCCATTAAACTTACGACAGCAATGTCAATCTCAATAGCAGCACAAATCCATAGAGGGTACGAGTACCAGGTCGTGTCCCAAGTACCTATCAATGACTGCCAAATGAAGTACGTCCGTAGAGCACCAGCGATAGTGACGATAAAACCCAGGCTCAAAAGGAGAGATATACCGATTCGGTGTCGCAGAGCCATCTGAAGTCGCCACACGAGAGGTATCGGTAGAATTGTGGTAAGCAAGTCTGCGCAGCAATTAAAGATCCCGACGGTAAGGGTCGCAGTTCCTTCATCCAGACAGTGGTAGTTGGCCATGGGCGGGAAGATCCAATAAGCTTGAACCGGTCTGCCATCTGATCAGCATAGTCGAAAAGTCACTGACAGAGCATGATACTGACACGCAAAGGAACACGCCAACGAAAGTAAAGGCCAGTCCAAGTCCCACAACGAAGGCCATACTTGCATGGAGCACGTGTGCAAACCATGCAATCCCGCTATCTCTGACAAGTCTATAATAGAAGCAAATCAGACTTATCCGCGTGAAAGTCGCGGCGCCCACGAATAGTAGTTTTGCTGTAAAGGCAGCCAAGTTCGCATCCTGGATCCTGGACAGCGCTTAGCGAAATCGTCTTCTTGTTGATCGTTTATACGTACATAGTTGGTTTGACGTCCCATATGTGGCGATTCCAGCCATATTTGCGATTCGCCAGGACCACAATTACGTTCAACGCAATAGTCTGCAAAAGATGAGATTCGAATGCACCAAGAACAATTCTTGCACTGACTTACGAAAATAAAAGCAACTATGATTGCTCCATCGTCCCATCCGAACCAACTCTTTACAACTAACCGCGAGTAAAAGCGGCCAGCAACTGCCAAGCCCACGAGAATGCTAAAACATATCATAAGCACCAAGAGTGCCTCTCCTCGTGTAGTGGGATTCTCGTAGTTCGGTTTCGGCCATGATAGGAGGACTTCTGTTGGTGGTATCTGCATGCTCGTTATGTGTTCTGTCTGCAAGTTGGCCAGTAAAGCTTTTCCACGTTCATCAATCGTACATTGCCCGATTGTAGATGGACTTCAGCGACAGGGGGGAGGTGTGAGTATGAACGAACGCTAGAGGCGAGGTTCAATTCTGTTCCTGGGTACAAGCTATAGCGAGGGACATGCCTGGTCGAGGATTTGGCGGGCATGCAACGCTTCAGAACGACTTGTCCACGGATAATGCTAGCTCAGCGAGTCAAGAAGGAAACGCAAGAGGCTAAAAAGCCACGAGACGTTGCCCACGACGGGAAGCGACATTTCTCACGAAAATGACCGAACTTCGCGGGCGAGCTTGGTCTTCGTGAGGTGACTGACGCCGCAGAGCCATGGACCAGACGCTGCTGTGCAAGTTACACAACATCGGGAGATTCGTTGTCACCAAGGCGTGGCAGGCAAGCAAGGAGTGTGGCTGTCCGCATTGGGGACTTGGAGGATCGGTGCGAAGCATTTTCCTTGGTCGACAGTCTGCCGGACCAGCTGAAGATAGAAGAGCATGAATGCATGACATGTCGATTACTGGGCAGCGGTTCAGTGATCGCCTGTCCGCCTGTCCGCCTTCTTGCTCTGGGGGAGTTGCGGCAGCAATTGGCCACGAGAGGGATACTCCGATATACGACTGAAGATGTAAAATTCAGTGCAGAGTCATGACTTCCAAGAATGCTCTCGCTTCGTCTCATCTCCATCCGACGAAGAGCCGCGCCGAGATTGAACCGTGGCGCACCACGTACTGTTACGCAGCTACTTCACGCTCTCGGAACATCTCCTCAACATTCTCGCGCGCCTTTTGTGCTTCGAGTCACGTACCATTGCCACTACTGCTGTCTTCCGTGTTTCATGCCATGTGGCTGGCGATGCTGGCGGAAGGTGTGCAAGGCTTTCGTATCGGCCGATGAAGCTTTCCGAGAGTGAGAAACCACTCATACTCGGGCCTAACTTCTCTGGATACATTCTACTCGAGCACATACAAGCATGATTCTTCCAAATGCCAGGGGCGAAAGCACACGAGGCTGGGTTGTCAACGCAGCAAGCATGCTGGTTCGTGCTTCGAAGAGGATGACATGACATACACACAGCTAATGATCTCTGGGGAACCGTTGCTTCTCTTCCCACTCCAGTATGTTTTCAATCTCGTTGAAGACGTTGCGTGTCACTCATTGACTCCTGCTGCAGCCGTACGCTCCCTCGAAATTCGCAGTGGTGGGCATGACGAAGCAAATGGCGATTGACTACGCGAAAGATCGCATACACGTCAACGCAGTGTGTCCAGGATTTGTCGAGACGCCTATGATCGGGCACATCATCGTAGATGAGCAGCTTGCGGCGAATCTTTCGGCCAGACATCCATGGAATGCCAGAAGACACCGCAGATGCTTGCACTATTCCTCCGCAGCGATGAGTCTGCGTGGATCGCAGGGCACTCGCTCGTCGCAGATGGTGCATATAAGGCCCAGTGACGGTCTTGCTGAAGAAATGACAGATGGGTATCATTGTGCCGCTAAATATACTATTTATTCTGAAGGATTCGATGAAGGCTCGCTTGGGTTTGACGACTCTGCCGGCGAAGGACTTTCCACAGTCTCAATAGGGACCGGACTTTCGGGACGCATTGACGTTGTGTCGGCCTCTGAGACGCTCGAAGAGCGTCGGAAGAGCTTATCGATGATGGAAGAAGAGCTACTCTTCGAGCTGGATTTGGACGGGAATGAGAATATCGAGTCTCTTCGTCGCTTTCTCTTCATCACTGTCACCTCGTCAGTCCGCGCCATGAACCGGAGAGTTAGGTGGACTACCTTGTTCGATTTCGTGCGAGTGGCTGCTGGTAAGCTGCGCTGTGAGGCGTGACTCTTCCTTATCGGCCGCTTTTATCTCGGAAGGAGTGTCTACAATGAATGGTGAGCGCCTGTACCCAAATTCCATCGTACTACCCGATAACATACGCATGTTTCCAGCTCCACCTCGGCCACATACTCTCGGTCGTTCAGCATGTGCTGATGTCGTCGCAGAAGCAGACGTCATCCTGCTTGTGGTGTCCTTCTTCTCCGTTACTCCGTTCACTGTTTCCAGCTGTTGCCAAGATTATTGGATCCAAATTCCTAAAGAGAAAGAGTAGTCGTATGGGCGCATATGCTTCACCATGAGATACCAGGGCACAACAAGTCGCGAGTGAGGTACAGCATTGGGAGGGAAACAAGGTATGCGTATGTATGGAATTCCCGCAGTCCATTCAACCTTTCTACTGTGCGCTAACACTGGCGCTTTCCAAAAGGACCCCGCCATCCCTTTCTAGTTGCAATTTTCACGCCTACTTAGATGGTTTACACTAGTCGGGGTGGCTTATAGGCTCCTTAACCTACGTACTAGCTAGGTAAATGCCTTAGCATTAGATGAACCCTACTTTTCTAGTAGATAGCACATAAATATTATATCTCTTTCATGTAACAACCTATAGCCGGGCATTTTAGTATGTTCCCTTAGCTAAGTAAGGACCGAGTAGCTAACAACGCGTAGTAATCCGATAAGGAAGAAACGATCGCTATAGACGATAATTTGTGCGCTCGGGCGCCGGCGGGGGAGGTAGATTCGTACGGCGGGGACGAGGTAACCGATGCTACTAAGTTTACTATGTATAATAGCGCTAGACTTCCTAAGGAATGGAACTTCGAGCCCCTATAGCCGCCTAGAGGGCTAAATTCGTACTAAGAGCGGAAGTTTCGCATTCCCGAGGTCGATAGGCTAGCTATACCTAACATGGAACCGAATAGCGATTATTAGTGCGCTAATAGTAGTAATTCTTAGTATGAAGACTGTGAAGGTCGTCGAGCGGAGTTCGGCAAGGCATAGGACCTACCTAGGCGTGTTTAGGAGCTATTTTAGACCGCGGAGGTAAAGGCGTTAGTTACTAGCTTCTTGAATAAGTATATTTAGTAGACGAGAGATTATAGACTTACTAATAAAGATAAGAGGCAAGCCGCTAACGTGAAGCCCTTTAAGGCTTACGAATTAGACATATTCCTCGGTCTAGTATATTATATTAGCGTAGTAGGTTAGAACACGCTAGGTGACTACTAGAGCGATAATCCTTTAATGCTATACTACCGTGCTACGCGGTTTATAAAGAAACGACGGTTTAACTAGATAAAGAAGTTCTTTAAGGCTAGTAATGTCGATATAGACCGAAATCTACCTATTAAAGCATAGTATAAGAAGCTAGAGCCTATTAGTTTAATAATTAAGAAGTCCTTTAAGGATTACTATATACCGCGCGGCTAGATGTCGATCGACGAGATTATAGTAAGGTTTACTAGTAGGAGCCGTTATATTAAGGTAATTAGGAACAAGCCTTATCCGGAGGGTTATAAGCTTCTCGCTCTATACGATGCTAGCTACGTGTACGATTACACGTTTAATTCGATTATTACTAGCTTCGAGAACGACCGTCCGATAACTCCTAAAGAGGTAGATAGGGTACTAAGTAGATGTAGGAGTAAGAAAGATGTTATAGTCGCGAAGGGCTACATTAAACGGCTATCCGTAACGGTACGTGCCACGCTCCGCTTAGCACTTAGTTTACTAGGCGGAGGGCAATACTACATCTATATAGACAATAGGTTTACTAACGTGCTATTGTTGTCGTATATGCGCTTCGTAGGTATTACCGCCGTAGGTACCTATAAGTCTACTAGTACAGACTATCTATAGGTGTTAAGGGCGGCTATGAAACAAGGGCGAAAGAAAACGCGGCTTCCTCCTAGAATGCTAGTAGGCAAGGTATTAGCCTTAGGCACTAACGGTTTAGTTCTTTCCCTCTTATAGTAAGATAGTAACCTCGTTTGCCTTAACACGATAGCATATAGTAGATACGAGATGGATAAGGTATAGCGGCGCGTGCTTATAACCGGTATAAATGCGTAGAAGAAGGACTTTATATCGATAATCTATAGTTTAGCGCCTAATGCCTCTAGTAGGAAGAAATTAGTAAAGCAACCGCGAGTCGCTATCTAATACAACCTCTATATAGGTAGTGTAGATATACACGACTAGCTACGCTCCTACTACCCTACCTAGCTTATTACCTGTCGAAATTAGATGCTACTATTCTACTAGTTACTCGATGCTATGTGTATTAACGCCTATCTCCTTACTAAGGCTCGGTATAGCGATTCGCACGCCTAGACGACTAAATCCTCGCACTATAACACTTACCGGCTCTTTAGGTACAAACTAGCGTAGAATTTAATTATAGTAGGCGTAAGAGACCTTTATAGACCGTAAGAAGTAAGTATTAAAATAATGGAAGAAATAGTAGCGAAAATCGACCTACCTAGGTAGCGGAAAGCGCTAACTTCGCGTACGCCGAAGCTACGAGGTGCCTATATTAAGAAGGGCCGTACAATGCTTCTAGTATAGCTCTATTTCGATACTTAGCACGCGCTAATCCGCATAGGCCGTAGAGAGTATTAATTCTGCATATTTAAGAAGAGATGTTAGGGCTAGAGTAGTAAAGAACATAGAATAAGATAGTAGTGCGAAGACTACGGCTAGAGCCTATGTTCTTATTACTATAACACCTTCCACGACTATACGCCTAACTATCGATACTAGCTGTTTCCTAATAGACGTTATAAAGAGCCGAAGTAGACTCCGGAAATATCGCTAGATATAGATCTCGATGCTAACGGAGAAATTAACGAAGAATATTCTTTATAGTCGCTAACTCGGTCTCTATACGCTTAGCGTACTTAATAGTACGCTTCGAGTTAACTAACTACGCCTCTAAGCGACTAGCGTACGCCTTAATCTTACGTACCTACTTTAATATACTCGTAACCTACTTCTATAGCGCTAGATCGTTATTATTAGCTATAGTTTATATGCCCTTATTAATGAACTACGGAGCTCTCGGAGGTGCTAGATTAGCCTATCTCTTAACCTTTATCTTCCCCCTCGGTATGTCTAAATCCTCCGAGTCCGACTCGAAAGTCTACTACGTTCTAGCCGGCTCTTCTTCTTCCTTTATTACTACTAATTTTAGTAAGGAAGCCGACTAGTTAGAGACTATAGAAATCTCGGAGGGGTGCGGCGATGAGATAGGCTCATTGTCCGTATGCTAGGTCTACTACTCGGTTAGCTATTAGCCTTCTACACGGCCTTAGTTGCTTACTTCTGCGACTTTAATGGGCTCTATTTATTTACCTACTTATCTAGTATATGCTAAAGCTACGCGCCTAAGGTCTATAGAAGCCCTTGTCATATGCTTCTCGAATAGGCCTAGTTGCCGCTACGGAAACCTTCACTTACGTGTCCGGAAGACTAATATTAGCTTTATGGGCTTACAGGGGTTGAAAGAGAGTCTTGCACCACGATGGGATGCTGCACAAGATCCACCAGTCCAGAAAGCCGCGGACACCTGTTTTCTGCCTACTCATTCGGCCTCCCCATCCCCTGTACGAACTCGTTGTCTCGGAGCGTTCACCGGCAAACTAGGATCCTAGTAGGGCTCTCTTACAAAAGACGTCTGTGCCATCTTATGCTAAGCCGATCTAGCCAACCGGAGTGTCGAGATCTTTCAAGAACAGTTCGACCCACTTCACCTATAACTTCGTCAAGGGAATAGTTTTCGGAAACTGCAGAGCACCAAGGATGATCAGGCCGCTAGGTAGTGCCCAGCGTCTCCACTAATCAGAGACTGATCAAGCTCAAACCATGCCGAAAGGTTGCCACGCTTGAAGATGAGGCAGTGGGTCGTGAATAATGGGTTTGACACAAGCCAGTTAGTCGACGATGCATTTCCGTGTCGCCTTCCGTGTGCCTGATCCTTTGATGGACCTGTGCAGGAATCCGTGGGTGATTGACAGAACCCGCGGGCGGAAGGCGCTTGTCGTCCTATTCAAGCATTTGGTGATCTGGAAAAAAGAACGAGGTTGCTGTAGTCAGTCGTCATGATGCCAAGACCATGATGCTCCCCGCAGCGGCCTGGGGTCGGGTTCTGCCTATCGCGCAGCAGCTAATCACATCACGCAACACTGCCTTGCCAAAGAGCGGTGTTTGACGCAACCCCGGATACAGGGACTAGACACCGATGAGTACAATGTTAGGTTCAAGAATCGCCTGTAGAATGGAGCCTGTATCCGAAAGCGGGCGGAGTACTCCGTACTCCTTCCAGAAGAAGTATATGGAGTACTCGCAGACCACACGACACCCAAGGCTACAACACGTGATGGGAAGGTCGCTATAGTCCGAAATAGAGCGACAGCGATATAAAAGGACCGCGACCATCGACCTGCGAGCGGCCGCTTCGTGATTCTTGGATTGCTTGCGCAGCGATCCACGCCACAGCACATTTTTCCAAAGTCGCGCCTGCAAAATCGAGAGACCGCTGTAAGTACTATGTGCCGGCTTATACTTGTCAGTTGGCGCGGGGAGAACCCTAGCCCTCCGAAAGAGGTCTTAGCAAGTACTCACACCGCTATTTTCTACTAAATGTTGCTCTCTAGTCCTCTTTCTAATGCCTAGAATCCTCTAGTTTATCGTAGATATCGTGTCGTCGGTAATTTAGTAGTATAGACCCTTCTAAGGTATTGTTAGCAACTATAGTTAAGAAAGCGCGCATTAACGACGACTAGTAAGGCTAATTAATTAATCTCTTCGAGAAGAACTTTACCGCCGAGTAAATACATGCCTTTACTAAGCTACTAATATCTGTCCGGTCTATATATCGATACTAAGAGAAGTACCGCTTATATAGTACTTTATATACTAAGAATACTAGTACGTAGCGTAGACGAAAGTAAGCCCTCCTCGCGATAGAGGTAGACTTCCTACTATCGTATCTCGACGATCGTCCGGACGCCTACTTTATAGAGATGATCTAAGCTCTTTAAGACGAATTTATAAGGCTTCGGCCTTAAAGTAATAGCGGAGAGGGTGCGGTTAAGCTTCGACCTACTCTTATTAGTAGGGTATTAAAAAGGAATAAGTATACTCGTAAGGACGTAAAGCGGTAGGCGAAGGAGCGAAACCTATTTCTTAGGGCTTTATGGACGATTAGGTGCGTAAAGTAGCCGGTAGATCGCTTAGTATTCATCGACGAGACTACTAGTAATTAGAAGACAGGTTAGCGGAAGTATAGCTAGAGTCTAAGAGGTATTACTTATATAGATGTTTAGTATGCGAAGCGAGAAGTGCGCTAGTTAGTATTACCGGCTTTTACGGTTTATAGGTACTTACTATACACCTATGTATACTAAGGATCGATTAATAGTGATCGTTTCTATACCTAGATTACTAAGCAGGTGTTACCTTACCTCGAAGATGGTCTACCGATAATATTTGTAATAGACAATGCGAGTATCTACTATAGGTTAAGGATTAAATAGGCGATATTAGATGCCGGGCATCGACTAGAGTACTTACTACTATATTCACCGGATTTAAATCCTATCGAAGGTAGCTTTAATCTACTAAAGAAGACTATTAAAAGGTATAGAAATTAGTAGCCGAAGTTCGTTAGCTTTTAAGATTACTTACTATATTGTCTTTACCTATATAAAGGCCGCCGGGCGCGTAAACTCTTCGCATACGCTAGATATAATGTCGACGGGGTAGATTTGCCGTACGACGCTTCTTAATTCGAGTCGACCGCTAGTAACGCTTAGAATATAATGGCACTCGACCCGTAGGAGTCCTAATAGATATAGTAGGCTTAGAATACCGAGCCGTCGGTGCTTAACGACGTAGAAGCGCTATATACATTATATGAAGAAGATAATAAGGAAGATAAGGAATAAAAGGTAGATTTTAACGACTTCGAGTAATACTAATCGGTACTAGCGTACGGCAAGCGCCGTAGGTAGAAATTAGAATAAATATGTTCGAACGCTAGCTTTACCTATCGCGCTTTATATTCTATAACTAACGCATTATATTAATTAACTACATATAGGCTAAATAAGTACTATTACCGTAAGAATCTCCCGCTTATTATAAGTTTGTATGTGTTGTAGATGTGTAAAGATCGCAGCCTAGGCGAAGCTAAGAATTCTTAAAAATTCTCTCCCTCCTTAGTAGCGGCTGCTTCCGCCGCTATAACCTTATCCTATTTCTTCCTCATAAACTCGACAATCGCTTTCTTTAGTTTTAATCGTATACTATCTACTTTCTCGAGCGCCGCCGGCTAGTCGTCCTTTATTAGATTATAGATAGTCTCTAGCGTCTAGCCTATGCCGACGAAATGGGTAATATAGGGCCGTAAATAGTCGTAGTCCTAGAATTCGCGGTAAAGGGTTACCTAGTTAAAGAATTCCACCGTTAGCTATTCGTACTAAACGATATTCCGAGGTAGTATAACATCGCGTAAACTAGTCCTTATAAGAGCTCGAGAAGGTATCTTACTTAGCGTACTAGGAATAATACTACTACCTCGTAATTTACTATCTAAAATACGACTAAGATCTTTACTAAAGTTGTTATAAATAATGGGTTAGAAGCTAGCGCTAGCGCTAGGTCTACGAGGCGAGTCGGATTCACTATTACGGCGACCTCTTATCTTCCGAACCTTATTCTTCTATAGGTTAGACTCGACCTTTCTCTTAATTAATTTAATCTCTAGTCTTACTAGTAACCTATCTTCGAGAGCGCTAGTTTACTTATTAATCTTCTACTCTCCGGACGCGATCGCTTTATAGCCTTCGATTATTATAGCTTCGAAGAACGGAAAGTAATTCTCGCTATAATCCTTTAACTTCCGGTCACGCTAGCACGTATGCTTACTAGCCTTCTAGAAGTTACTATAGTCCTTTATCGCGCATAGAAAGTCACGGATAATCTAGTAGTCGTACCGCTTCTAAGTCTCGAGTTTAGCTATTATAATACCGGCGTTAGAAAGCTAAATTAAGGTTAGATTAGAAGCCGGTTTAGATACTAACTTCTTAATGCCTAAGCTAGCCGCTACTAGTTTAGGCTTCGTTATAAAGTCGATATTAATGAAGACATTCTTTCGCGAGGTAAGCGTTAATCCTTTAGCAACTTCTAGAGCATTAGCATAGACCTTATCGCCATTAATGTTATCTCTAGCTTAATGCTAATCGCTAGTAAAAGCCGACTTCTAACCGTCGGCTCTAACACGGATTACGACCCGATTAATCGCCGCTAGAGCGTTTAACTTCGCTATCTTCGCTACCTACGCGTATGTATTCTAAGCCCCTTATTTGTTAGCGAATAAGAACTTTACCGGCTTAATCGCTATTATCCGCGCCGCGCCCTTCTTCGTCGTATTAAATAACGTCTATTACCCTTTATAATAGAAGATCTTATCTAAGAAAGAGCTAGGTTAAGTAATCGGAGCGTTGCCTATAGCGAGGGCGGTAGTACTATTAGTAGTAGTAGCCGCCTCTAGCTCGGCGTTAAAAGAGGAGGCTATAGAGGTCGTAGCGGAGGAAGAAATAGCTATTTTTAGCGGTTCTATACCGCTAATCTCCTCCGTTAGTATTGCTACGGTCTCCTTACTTAGTAGACCCGTTAGGTCGGTAGTAACGGCGGTAGTCGCTTAACCCGCCTTACCGCTCTTCGAGGAGCTACCGCTACCCTTTGCCGTATTAGCTATTCGTCTTATTAGCGGCGGACTAATAGGCTTCTCGAGTAGAGCGCTAATTACCTTCTTCTTAGCCGTAGAGACATTATTTACTTATTGTTAGTCGTCTAATCGCACTAGAGGGATGCTAGTAGTCGTACGTGTCGATCTTATTAGCGCTATTATTACGGTAGAAGGCTAGAAATTAATAGAGATACGCGTACGATGCTTAAAGATACGATTATCCTCTATACGACGACGACAATTAGGAAGAAACACGAGATTCTACACGTAAAACTGCCCCTATCGCCTACCCCTGTGCGGCTTAGAGGAGGAGGAGGCTCTGCGGACCGTACTGACAAGAATAAGCCGGCACATAGTAATTGCCGATAATTCGATCATAATCATGGTAAAGGACCGTCCTATCTACCTCGCCACAACCTGCCTACCCCCCGATACCTGCCTGGCTCCCGACAACCTGCTTGCCGACAACGAGCCTGCTCTTCGTCACGAAGTCGAATTCTCAAGCCCTGCTGCGGGTCGGCCTTTGCGACGCTTAAGTCATGAGAACAAGCACGGCAGGGCTTGAACTGTACTTTAGAATGTTGGTTTGCCTTTAATGGCATGAACACACCGACACCCTTGCACGTACCGCAAGAAACACTATCACCTTCGCAGCCTCCTAGCGCCGCTCGCTTCTCGCGACCATCGACGATCACTAAAAGCTATGCCGCCAAAAGGCAATCGCTGCTCCTTTGGTCAAAGGTAGAGGGCGGGAGCGCTTCTTCGATAGTTATGGGATGGTCTCCTAGTGAGGGCGAATACCTCTTGTCTTCTGATCACGAGCACTTCTAATTGATGTTACTAATGCAGACTTCGAAAGGCACAACGGTATTGACACGGCGGCGAGGAGCTTGCAGAAGATGTCGGGCCAAGAAGATACGGTGTAAGAGGCCTTAGGCTTGAGACCGAATCGCGACACGATCGTATCACTAATGCCAGACTCTTGTAGGCGATGGAGCACGACCAATGTGCGGTTATTGCGCGGTTCGTGCCGTTTTGCTGACGCCAAGGCCTCAATGCTTACTCTGCTCGCATAGCGTACGAAAAATGCGGACTGTGTATACTCGCCGACAACGAGAGCCGCTAGTCGAGTCAATGGAGAGCACATAAAGTCAGGTGCAGCTTGGTTGGACAGACTCCATCCTGTGCTGGACAGCGACGCTACTAAGCACGACTGCTTATATACGAGCGGCGCATGCCCCGGGGAGTGCCCATTTCCTGCGAAACTAAACATCTTTGACGAAATGCAACTATCGTTGGGCCACGATGAGGATCTACATTTCCATATAGCAAGCACGGAAATACACGATTCCGACTTCTTCGCAAACCTGCTAGGCGGAAATAGCGTAGATGGAGGAAAATACAAGGGGGTGGATTCGGCGTACGATGACGGTACCGCAGACCCGATTAGTCTGTCGACATCGACAGCCACGTCTGAAGACTGGATAACGTTAGAAGCGCTACCTTCATGCGCCACGAAACTCGAGCGACGAATTCCGCGATTCGCAGCCTTTGCGAATGAGATAGCTCGAGGCGCGAGCGATGCCTCCGACGGGCGTACATGCTTGCGTGATGATGACTTCCTAGGCGTTGATCAGGTCTCCCCCGTTGCACAGGGATTAGTCTTCCACCCAGGGATCTTATCCAAATACCAACACTACATCGATAGTATGTTGCCATCCTTTACGCGTGCTTTAGACGGTTTCGCTGACTTAGTGTATAGTATCATTGGGGGAGATCGGAGGCAACGCCCAATGCACGCCGAAAGCGCGACTCTACGAGCTATTATCAAGCCTGGTACAAGGCCACACGTCAAACGCCACCAATGCGATACTGGTCGCGGGTGTGGTCGCTAATGGCTGGCTGGAGGCTGCGCTTGAGAATGAAGCAATCACAAGGGGAGATCTTGTCGGTCCGTTTACGCTATTTCAGAGCGCATGTTCGTGGATTCGTTCAGCGTGGCGGACGGACCAAGATATTGTGGCAATTCAAGTAGGTCGCTATCTCTCCACGCGGCAATAATGTGTATGGCTAACCATTTGCAAAAGGGTTTTCTGTCTCTGGTGTGTTCGATGATCCTTGGCGCCTGCAGCGTCTTAATGAAAATGCTGACGGTCGAGCAGTTGATCTTTGCACAAAAATGTGCCAGTCACATGGTGCTGTACTTATTTGCTCAGCTCAAGGGTGTGCTTGACAGAATTGGAGTGGATGACTTCTCGTGGACCGATTACCAAGCCATGACAGTGGAGTCGGACCACATGTCCTTGCACCACGCATTCTGGACCATGCTGTTTCGTGACACAGCTGTAAAGTTGTTTTTCGGGATGAGGCCAGTATGTTCACAGTTTTCATTGTTTTTATCCTTTGCCTTGTATAGCTTGTGTGCATTGACCAACAAGAACAGGCGTTTGTCAGTCATGTCCAAGACGAAGTGGCTTCTCCGTTAGCAGGGTTGTCGGATCAGACAACTAGTGCCTTGTGGCTGCGAGCAATGGCGTCGCTCTATCCCCTATGCCAGGAGGCATCCAAGGTCTTGCGATCTAATGAGATGCGCATGGAAACCGCAACACGAGCACAACTTCTCGCTCGCGCCGCCAATTGGAAGAATGAACTCCCACCACTTTTCCGTGATCTCGACTGTCCGTTGCCCGCATATCTCGAGCACTCGCAAGCGGTACGTCGTGCGGGAGTGCGATTATCAAGTTTGTATTATGAGTTATGTCTCACGTTCCATTGCACGGGAATAGAGGGCGAGGGGGCGCCAGGAAGTCCTGTCACTGATTCTCAAATGGTTCTGCTGGGCAAGTTGTTCCATTGGGCGAGTGGCCTAGCGGCAGGTGATCTTATTTCGGATTGTCGACTCGTGGGTTTACTGCTGGATGGCTGTGCGGTGGCGGGCGCACTTGCTTGCACCAGGCCGTCAAGAGACTTGCTGGCGCTGTTGGGCAACGCTCAAAAGGCTATCAGCAGCATCTCGTATTTACTGCATGAGCCCGCCGATGCCACTCTGGCCGCTGTGGAGGCAGCTCGGCGTCAGTGTGCGTTGGGCGTGGCAGCCAGCGAGTCCATAGCCGCAGTGGTTGATTCCTGAAGAATCGACTCTGTGTCACAGGGCGACGCTTGCGGCCTCAGGCATCGACGGGTAGACCCGCAGGGTCCTTCTTCGGTTTCCTCTCTATCGAGGTTTCTAGGCAGATAGGGTATGCATTCGCAGCGTCTGTAGGATCGATATTGAACGACCCACAGTGCTACGCTGCTATTCATTTCTAGTATCGTTACGCGCGCTATGCGCTTACCTGTACGCCGTCCACCGAAGACAGCTATACGCGCGAGATGGTACGAATATGCAGAATGGTTGGAATATGTACACCGCCGAGGCAAGGCGATCGAAACCTTTAACAAGTGGCTCCTTCCTGAGCCCATCAGACTGCACGATATTAGAAAAGACTACTTGTTAGCATTATGTTCCGTCTCGCCAGGTGAGCGGGATCTTTTCGTACTTGACGTGATCGGTGTCGCTGATCTGCCAGTTCTGGACATCGATCATGCCGCGAGGACGCACATGAGCCACGCCAGCGGTAATGGACGATAAATTGTTGCGCTTCAGGAAGCCCATCCCGCAGTGCACGACGTGATGCTCAATGTCGAAATGCGGCTCCATCACGACGCCCGTCATAGGCTGGCGGAAAAGCTTGCGCCAGTAGAAGGTGCAGTGCTGGATGTGCCACTCGAAAACGGTGTAGGTAACAGCGAAGAGATCATCGCGCATTGACAATTCCGCCGCCGAAACGACGTGCTCCGGGCCGGTCTCGTTGTGGTTGTAGTAGTATGGCCAGGAGCCATTCGGGCCGGGCCCGCTCCGACTGAACTCGCGCGAAAGCTCCTCATCGATGCATTGAGGCCGTAGCCAGATCGAAGCCAGCTCGTCGAAGCGGCAGCCCATCTCCAGCGCTTCCTGCCACGTCTCCCCGCAGAAACACTCGTGGGGGTGTGGGGAAATCCAATCCAGCCCGTCGGGTCTCCAGCCGCGACTCCACCAGAAGGGTTGCATCACCGCCGCCGCCGAGCTCCTCCGGACGATGTCGACAAGCCCCCAAAAGGCCAGAGCACCACCCAGTCCCCAGAGCAGCGCCAACACCAAGCTCCACCACCGCGCCTCCTCCCCCCTTCCCTTCCACGCATCCTCTCCCCGCCCTGCTCCCCCGCCCCTGCGCGCCTTCATAGTCACCAACTCGTCTGCAAAGGGCAGCGCGGTTCGGACTTGCTGCCGGGCGTCTGCGTTCGGCAGCATGAATTGCTCTTCGGCGTCCCTGCCCGCGACCATGGTTGTTGCTGGGCCTTTGTCGTCGCTGCTTGAGTCCGTCACCGCTTGCGCGCTTGCTGGTATACATGTATGTGCTGGCGAGGCGATCGAGGCTACGAACACAAGGGACTTCGCAAATGGCGCCCTCGCGTGCACGAAGCGCCTCTCTGCCATGAAGCACTGCTTTCCGGCCGTCATCGCCCCTCGAACATTCTCGGATTGCCCTTCGGATTTGCACCAAACACACTTTCCGCCTTGAACATGGGGGCGGCTATCACGTCGCATGATCGCATCGACGCATCGTCTGCCCTCCCCTGCTCGGTAAGGCTGTCAACCGGGCCATCACCACACTGTCGTCCCAGTCGCAATCACTTTCCTCCCCCATTCTCCCCTTCTCCCCTTCTCCGCATAATCACCATCCACATCTTACGATATCAGCAATATGGCTAGAGACAGGAAGTATGAACCTCTGAGTGAAATGGACGTCGAGGAGCAGGAAGAGCATCGATTGCAACAACGGTGGCCATCCCCCCTTCAAGACAAATGGATGGTAGTCGTGCCGTGGGTCCTGTTTGGCGGCATGGTGGTTTTGTACCTTACGCATTGGCTTTCGCCTCGTGCTGAATGTCCTGAATGCTTCAACGGTCCGTCATGCCCATCGAACCTTCCACGCGCGACTTGTTCCCTTCCCTTCCTCCCCCGCCAATTCTCCCTGTTCCGGGCGTGGCCTTCGCTGTGAACAAGGCGCTGATCCGCGATACTCCATCCAGATCGTCTACTTAATGCCCCGATTGAGTGGGTGGAAAGTGAGTCTCCGAGTGGCGAACCACCGCCCCCTGATATTGCTCACACCAGCATCAACAGAAACCTACTACAGCGATCTGGACGGCTTTAAACCCGACATATACTCCATGAGGAATCCTAACCATAAGGAGGAATGGAAGAAGATACAGGACATTGGAATTACCATCATCACAGAGGAAGAAAAGAGTCGACTTCCAGGTCACCGAAATACCGCCACGTTCCGAGGAACAGAAAGCCAAGGAGAAGGTTATGTCGTGCACCTGGAAGCCTTTCATCAACTTCATTGCCTTAAAGCTCTGCGCGGCGCTTTCTACGGAGACTGGGAAGAACTAAGACAGTACGAAGATCCCGATTTCCATGCCGACCACTGCTGGAGCTATCTGGTTCAGACCACCATATGCCATGCCGACGTTGCTGTCATGCCCACTTTCTGGATGGATTGGTGAGTTATTACATCTACTGTGTTGAATTTATGAGTCACTGCTGAATTCTAACCGCAAACTGTGCAGGTCACATGACTACAAGGCCTATTTTAACATAACACGACAGTGCCGCAACTTTGAAAAGATTGCGGAGTGGGCTCGCACTCGAAAGCCGAAGTGTGATGAGGAAGGCAAGGCAACGCTGGATAGAATTCTGGCAAAAGGGCTTATTACCCCGGGAACGGGCAAATGCACACCATGATGAGTTATCTCGCACCAGATGGCGCTTTTGGCACAGGTGGAGCGAAATGAAGATTACTCGTGTATAATGTTCTAAAGTGCCTCAAAGTCGCTCTGCACCACATAAACATGAGCCCGTCAGAGTCCAGCTCTTGATCCGCGTAACGTGGACCGCGATACGCTCGCAGCCGCTGTTCGGACGGTTGGTTCTTAGGACGGCAATGAGTTCTCCTGAGCCCCAATTTTGTAGCGATCCTTGGGATTCGGATTTCTGGAGTCCGATCCGCGTATGATTCCGACCACAGCCTTTTCGCCCAATTTGGACTACGATGTCGCAAATGCTTGCAACGGGAAAGCTATTTTTTTTCGGAAATGCTTCAAGTCCCTCGTCTAACCCAACCGGAGAACGAAACTCTTTCCCGTCCGCCAACAACGCACCGTGCTATCAGCTTTTCAGGGTTGCTTTGCTGTTGGAGATTTCGAAAACAGTTCTCGTCTCTACGATTGTCCCCATACAATGCGACAGGCATTTCGAAAGCATCAACATTCTGGACGACCATCGTGCTTGGAGCAAAATAGTCCCGATGATAGCCCATTAGCACATCTCCTTGGTGGAGCTATTATTCCCACCAGCAGATTCAAACACCGCAATGTGATTCTCAGTCCCTCGAAAGAGCGTAGCCGGATTTCACTACTGGCTTGGGCTCTGGTTGCTGGATTTGCTGGGCTCGCTGTGGTCTACTTTGCGGTGAAGGCGGCCGCCACCGCGATGCACATAGATCGTGCAGAATCCTCCGCGTCTCTCTGTAGACAGGGACGGCCATATGTACGTCGCGAGTGGCGTACATTGAGTCATACAGAGAAGCAGTCATATATATCCGCGGTACGATGTCTCCGGACCACGCCTTCCTCCATCCACAATAGAAACGGTGTCTCACGATTCGACGACTTTGCCTGGACGCATGAGAATGTTGGCCAAATAGCACACGAAGCCGCTGCATTTCTTTCATGGCATCGGGCCTTCATCGCGGAGTTCGAGGAGGACCTTCGTCGGCACTGTGCGTACAATGGTTCTCTCCCGTATTGGGATTGGTCTCTCGACTGGCAGCATCCTACCAAATCCCCGGTTTTTGATCCCGAATCCGGGTTTGGAGGCAATGGCGAACCAAGTATGCCCTCACCAAAGAGCGATGGATGGTGCTTGACCGAAGGTCCATTCGCGGGGGCTATGATCCCTTTCCATGGCAAAGACTGGACGCCCCATTGTCTAGCCCGCAAATTTACAAATGGCAGCACATTCGACGGCCACGCCCTTCGACCATATTACTTACGTGAAGTTGTGCTTGAACATGATGATTATTTCGATATGCTCATGTCCTTAGAACGCGGGCCGCACAACGCGATACCCCGCGGCATTAACGGAGTCTTCAAGTCTTTTCTAGCGCCAGCAGGTACGTGTGCGAACGGCGTACGAGCTTCTCACTGCTCTACACGAACTAACATTGCTTTGCGACAAAGATCCGTTGTTCTGGCTGCATCATTGCCAGCTCGATCGTGTGTGGTGGATCTGGCAACGCAATCAGTCACAGCGCCAGCTTGCGTATAGCGGGCCCTCATTCCATGCAACACCAGATAGAAATGCATCGTTGAGCGACACTCTCAACTTTGATGGACTTATGGGAGATGTCGCAGTTGTGGATGTCATCACGACGACTGCTGGCATGCTTTGCTACGAATATGACAGTGTTAGGATAGGAGAACTATAGCCAATAATCACTTTAACAGACGGGCTCTGCTCGCCGTTCGGATTCATGTTATGGAAGTGTCTCTGAAGGCTTGTAATCGCTCGCTTAGCGAGAAGGTTGTTTGGTACTCATATTGTAATGCAAATGCAGCCATATAGAATGATCCTACTATGAACGAGTGAACATCGCCATTCAAGATACGACCATGTTAATGTATGTGAATATCCTGGCTGCAGCCGCGGCATCGCACCCATCTTCATAGTAGTGCGTAGAGATCACCCTAACGATGGGAAAGCGTATTATCGATATAAGCATGTCGGGCTAATGGCCTGTCAACCAACATACTGTACTTTACAGCACTTGGAAGTGATGCCGAACGATTACCTTACATAAATGTAAGCAACATCCAGCGATACTGATGAAGTTTTCAAAGTAAGAGGCTGTTTAGTAACCTGAGGGCCCACTTTCGGTTAGAAATCTTAATGCCTAAACACGATGGCGACGACGAGAATCGTAAAGGGGCCTTAAGAGGTCCTTTGAAAATTATGGCATGTATAGACAGATTTTATATAAGGGCTCTACTCTCTATAGTAAAGGCGATAACGAGAAGTAGATACCCTAGTTTCTGCCTAGTATTCTCTATCATACCTTCTATATAACCTATTACATCCGGATACCGTCCGGCTGTCTAGATGCTCTATAGATACATACTAGATAAGGGTGTTTTAGAGGGTTGTTTAGTAATAGTCGTCGTTGTCTGTCGGATAGCCTATCCGAATAATTCTGTGCCTAAAACCAGTGGGACAAGGTTTACAAACAGGCTCTAAGCGAGAACCAAACTTTCTAAAAGTACCGATTTGCAATACGGTAAATACCAAAAAAATTGACTAAGCGGTCCTTGCTTGAAATAGGAGAACGTTGAACTGATTGGAATTTGGAAATAATACATGACGTTGTTACCATGGCAACGGGCCGTTTTTGATGTTGAATCATCCCAGCTCCTTAGACTCCGTAGATACAGTTGAGACAGACCGCTCGATCCCCGCCGCCTTAATCCTCATGACGCTTTTGTTTCTGGCTGTCCTCCTCTTCCACGAAGCCATAGTCGACCAAGTACGGGCCATCCTGTGTGCGCTTCTTGTGTTTCTCGCCGTGCTCCTCTTCCACGAAGCCATAGTCAACCAAGTATGGGCCATCTTGTGTGCGCTTCTTGTGTTTCTCGCCGTGCTCCTCTTCAACGAAGCCATAGTCGACCAAGTATGGGCCATCCTGCGTGCGCTTCTTGTGTTTCTGGCCGTCCTCCTCTTCCACGAAGCCATAGTCGACCAAGTATGGGCCGTCCTGCGTGCGCTTCTTGTGTTTCTGGCCGTCCTCCTCTTCCACGAAGCCATAGTCGACCAAGTATGGGCCGTCCTGTGTGCGCTTTTCCTTGCGTACTGGTTCGACACTCTCAACGCTGCTGTGCCGCTTTCCGTTCTCACGCTTGACTGGCAGGCTACCGCAAGTGAGACAGATCGCCCAAATCATAGATATTCTCGGAGCAAGGCTACTCTGGGTACTTACGGGCCAAGTGCAGCATTCTGTATAGCTGGAAGGGCAGCCGCTAGGGCGGAACTCAGAGCGATAGCGATCAGGAATTTCATCTTGGCGTGACACAGAGAGCGTGAGTGGCAAGAACTGTGTGGTGATGAAAGCTGATGATTGATGCAGGACTATGCTATGCTCGAGATATATAGCGTAAACACTACCTCGTTTTCGATTTGCTGCACATCTAGCATGTCAGCCGATTGCCGTGCCTGTGAAGGATTATGTCGTGAGTTCGTCCGCTCCGACAGCGTTTTCCCGTTGAACGGAAGAGCAGTGTGCAATATCGGATGTTCACTGTTCAGTCGGCGAAAAATTTGGTTTACAGTTTCCGGCCTCGATAAGGCGTCCACGCGCGGAAACCTTCGTTCAACACCTGACATCACGTTGTCTGACTTTGCCGAGAAAGTGTCATACGGAGGACTCTGAGAAGACGATGAGGAAGTCGCCTTTGGGAGGTCACAGAATCGACAGCTCCGTTTCATTGAAATTGCCAAATTGGCAACCGCTGACGGACTAAAGGTACAATCCGGATCAACATGGACGCAGGGAAAGAGTCCGACTTCGACACCAGTAGCTCCAGCGATACTCTGCTTGAGTCTCAAACACCCAATGAACAACAAACCAGACCTTATGGCTTCCGTGTGTGGCTATGTGTGGGGACTCTAGCGTTGGCTATCTTCGCGTTAACTTCTTCGTTGTCAGCCATAATCGATTCTCCACTGCGCCACGATTTGCAAAATTCGAAAGATGGACATTATCAGTGGAATGCCACGCAACGCTATGCTGCACCAGTGGTGGGGAAAAGCTGCGACTTTTCTACGCCCGCTGAAGCTCGAGAGGCAGACTGTGTTTTCGATGCACTCACAACATCCTGGGTACCTCACGAATGCGCCGACTTGGACCTTACCGAACAGTACCTAAGAACAGTCTCTGCTCTACCGCAATGGCCCTTCTACTATGACGAGGCGGGAACACAGGAATGGCGAGATCTCGACTTGTTGAAGTCGGGCGAGTGGAATGGCCATCTTTGGGTCACAGGTCGGGCACACAAACTGCACTGCTTATTTGCTTGGCAAAGACTCCACCAGGTGTTATTGGGCGGCAAGCATATCGATACGGTCGTGTTGGGCCCCTACCACACTGAACATTGCAAAAAAGTTCTTGCTGGCGGGCATCATGCCTATGCAGACGACAAAGTAGCTGCTTATCAGAGTATTCAATATAGGGATTGTTGAAAGTATCCGCGAGACACAACAGAACGGCGCGTTTGGAGTATTGATTATTATGAGGTAATTAGGGGCCGCAATGCGAGACAAGGTCGAGGCTCAGCTTCTGCCATACCTACTATTGCAGCATCTTTGGGCACTGGTTTGGAGGGCTTGAACATCGCATGACTGTTGGGATGTATGCACTGTCTATATAAACAGTGTTTGGCTCCATTGGGCTTTCTTTGAAACCAGGTGAAATCATTCTAACACAAACCCTTCTTTTTGAACAAGCAAAGGATGCACAGAGCAAGCTGAGACAAGACTCGATAGTGATCCGTGCCCGCTGCCCCTAAAATTCTCTCGCAGTAGCTACCACTTACGACTTGAAGTTACAAGTTACAACGTCTTCGCAACGCGGGGATGGATCGCATCGCGCTAGATTGTTCTACCCGCAACATCTTTTGCGCTGGTAGCCGACTCCGAGATGAAAGGACGGACTCGGTAAAAGGCGGAACCCCAGCTGTTCATCGAGCCCCAGAATTCTTTGCGCGGTTGTGACTTTCCGTGTTCGGAAAACATGTCCCCTGTGAGTCCATGTCGAATGCTGGCGTGAAGATGTGGCGCTCTGATGACTTCCAGTGCCAGTGTTTTGCTCTGTACAGGAAGTATGGTGAGCGAGGCTCAACAGCAGTACGACACGACCTGCTTGACCGCCATGAGATGGATTAGCTCCTTCGGCCTCCTAACTACCACCCTTGGCAGCGACAGACGATACATCAAACTCGAACGCGGTGTTGATGAAGAGCCTGATTCGGCTCGCGAGCGATTCCTACAGCGTGCGCACGCAAAACTGCACGCTGGCGAGCGATGCATATGGGCCACCTTCGCTATCACCTTGCTCATAGTCATACTATGGCAGGCGTGGTCAATGGAAGACTCATTCCCTGGCACAAGTAACTCATCTCGGTCAAGCTACGAGAAAGGGTTCGCCACAGACTTGTGTCAGTTAGTAAATGATCCTCACACGCTTTTTGTTGCTGATCATCGTGCCAGCACCTGCCGTGGTCGCTGTGCGGCTGATGGAGAGAGTATTCACTGCAGGCGTTGTTCGCAACGAAGATGGCTCTTTGAGGTTGAACGCGTCAGACGGTACGTTTTACGCAGGCGAACCATCGGATGCTTTGGATCAACTGTGGCACGATAGATATCGCGGAGGTATATAAGACCGCCCCACAGCAAAGACTAGTCCTCCAGGCTTCTTCTAACAGGCTTAAAGTGGAAATTTCTCTACACACTAATGATATGAAAACCAAAGCTGGGACAGAAGTTCATTCTATGGAAGACGGGAGTCCGGCCTGGCATCGGGTCAGTGTCGATGTCCTACACTCCCTGCATTGCGTTGATCAACTCCGTAAAGCTGTATATGCCGAGCACTATTTCACAGGCAAGCGAGACGACGATTGGTATACCCATATGAGTACGTCTCTCTCTAGTCAACGAAAACGGCGCCATTTACTAACTTCTTCTCTCCTTGCCATACAGACCATTGCGTCGAGCACTTGCGTCAAGTGGTTGAGTGCCATTCGGATCTGACTCCACTTGCATACGTCTGGAATGAAGAGAAAAGAATTGGCCAGCCGGTGTGGACGCAGCCACATACTTGCCGAGATTTTGATAGAATCAGAGATTGGGGTTTGTCGCGGGAGGCGAAGCCTCTTCTTCATTCGCATGATCATGGATCATGAGCAAAATCGCGGCTCCGCCTCTGTAGGTGTAGATATTAGCATTTGATGAAGCAAAGCGCTACGCAGAGAAAGTATTTTACATACATATCATACCCCTCCTGTCTGTATATCCGAGTACGATCTACACGCTCAGCCGGAGTGTTAGACTGGATTCGGCAATGTGAACTGATTTTTAAATCCAGTCTGGGATATCTAAAGTCCTGAGTGCGTGAGATATTCATGATACCACCGCTGGAAGCAAGATACCCGCAAGCAAGATTTGTTGCTACAGAGAGTCTATGTACCGCACTTCTCGGTTCACTGGCAGCGCAGACAGGTTCAATTTGTCGTGCAGCACCAGGCCAAGTTCGGGATGGATGAACTTCTCACGGGATTCGGCTTTGTTCTTTCGTGCCCACTTTACGATGGACTGGAAATCTCGACATTGATGTTGTGTTTCCCAGTCCGCCCAAGGCTCGATCCAGCCATCCACCCAATTTTGCGTCACCAAAGTAAGCTCACTGTTGCACTGGAGTGACATGAGGATGGCGTCGATGCAATGAGCTGTTTGTGAAGGATTAGCCTCCTGATAGCGGGATTCTCAGAGTGTTGGCACGCCTTACGTATGTGAATATCTGCTGGCACTGGAACATGGAATCGTGCGTTTGGGTAGATGTCTGCGTACAGGATGTTCGTTTTCCGCAAGTAGTCCAGGCAATGGATCTGGTGGAAAGTTTCGAGGAGGGCGAGATACCCCGAGCCATCGGCAGCTTTTACAGAGCTTGATGAGAGTTTCCCAAGCCGACTCATTTGCTGTTCTGAGATCTTAACCCAGCCGTCTGCTCTGACATGAGCACACTGCGCACGAATTTGTCAAGACCAGCAATCACACTTACGAGCAGGCAAGCTGATGTCGGCCCACGCTGCGTCTGCCACAGCAGGATCAAAGGACGTGAAGTCAGAGACCTTGCCCAGTGTCAGATTCCACGTGCGAGTGATTGATGTTCGAGGAGCATCGACAACTTCTGTGAGCTAGTCAGTGGCTAAAACGCACCCTCCGAATCGACAAGCTCGTCGCACCAAATGGCCTTCGAAGACTCATCGGCCTGGCGCAAGCAGTCTGGTACGCTAGGACGGCCATGTTTCCGCAAAGGACTATTGCATGCACGAGCCACCACAATCTTGAACCACATGAGCGCCCTGAGCGCACGTGGTCCAACGACTGCGCGATGTCTTCGCCGTCCTCATCTCGGTAGCGACGCTCTAACAGGTATGCGGCTTGATTGTCACTCATGCTCCTCGCTCGAAGTCTCCTGCACAGAATCGATAGCAGTTGCGTAGGGGCAGGAGCACCAACGTAGGACAGAATGCGGGCCAGGTGTTGACCATCGTCTCGAAGTGCTCAATTGTGTTCCGGGTCGTTCACTCCATTTCCGAAGCGGCTACTACCACTCATATCCTCACGTCCAGCAGAGCACCCCGTCCGGTCCGAGACGCGGTCCGGGCTGTCCGACCTCATGCTTTCGTTCCGGGAAGTGCCCGGGGAAGGCTGTCGAGTCTTCAGGAAGATCTGTGCTGGTCTTGGCAGCTCGCTGGTCATGAAGTGTTGCGCTGCCCTCCCAAAGGCTTCCAGGTTCGCTCCAGACTAGACCTGCCATCGCCTGCTCACAGATCTGAGATCTCGCAGCTGCCACGCCTCCATGTCCGTCACAGCACGCGGCGCTTTCGCAGTGTTCATTCAGCTTGCTGCAGCCTTCTCCTCGCAAACATCGGCTGAATGCGAGAATGTGCTGGACACCGACGTCGTCATTCTTGGCGGAGGAGCTAGCGGTAGCTATGCTCTTGTGACGCTGTCCGACTTGAACTTCAGCGTCATCCTAGTGGAGCAAAGCGAGCGTCTTGGAGGCCACATCAACACCTGGATTGAGCCCGAGACTGGAACACCTGTCAACTATGGTGTACAGACATATTGGGATTGGGGCCCAGCCAAGCCATTTTTCGCACGCATGGGCGTAAACGTGGCGCCTTCCAGCTTCCCGCTCCGTCAACCCTATTATGTCGACGAAGCCACTGGGGTCCCACTTCCTTCGTACAAAGCACCAAGTGAGAGCGAGACGCGGAAGGCTCTTGCAACATATTTGAAAATCACGGAAGAATACTCTAGGTTTATGGTCCCTGGCTACTGGGATTTCCCTTCTGGACATGACATTCCCGCCGACCTCCTTTTGCCATTCGGCGAGTTCTCTGCTAAATATGAGCTGGATCCGCTCGTGCCCCTCATCACAAAGATTGCTCTAACGGGGGTCGGTGGAATCAAAGATATACCAACCTTCGAGATCATGTATGTATCCAAAGGTTTTGTTTCAGACAATGATAAGAATGACCTGATAGTCACAGGGGCCCAGCATTCGGGTTGATCCCGGCTCATGGTATATCCGAAAATTCCTCTTTTGGCCCGGCATCGGGAGACAACAGCGAGCTTTATCAAAAAGTCGGGCAGGAATTCGCACGCAACATCCTTCTCAGCAGCACCATTGTGGCAACGGAGCGCAACGAAGGTGGCGTGACGCTGATTGTGCAGAATGTGGACGGCAAGAAATCCTGCGTCAAAGCTCAGAAACTCCTCATTACCGCGACACCAAATCCACTCACACTACCAGACATCGACCTGGATGACAAAGAGAGACAGGCCTTGACGGGTTGGACACCGCGAGCACTCTTTGTTGGGGTGCTGCAGACTTTTGCCATTCCAGGAAATCGCAGCATATACACCATGTCTTCTCAGGCTGTACCTTCTTCGTACATAAATTATCAGCAAGACGCACAAATCTCTTTCGCCGTGCAAGCAAAAGAGCCGAAAGGGCACGGCGTTTTTCGCGTCATGTTGGAGAGCACTCAGCCCATCGGAGTCGACGAGGCACAGGAATTGGCCACAAAGACTCTGCGAAAGATCCTTGACGCAGATCCATTCCCAGAGCTGGGCAACGTGAACAAAACATTTCAGTGGCGGGCTTGGGATTCTCATCAGTCCATCCTTATGAGACAGTCAAGTGCAGAAATCCAGGCGGGATTCGTGAGAGACCTGTACAGCGTCCAGGGCTACAGGTCTACCTGGTGGTCGGGCAGTTTGTTCTCGTCCGACTTCTCTACCTGCGTATGGACATTTACGGAATCTCTCATAGCTCGGATGGTATCTCCGAATAACGTGTCCTACTAATGCGCCGGCCATGCTGGCAAGCTAGTCAAAATGTCTTAGCACAACGGACTGGCTCCCTCGACATACATACTAACTATCCTTGCTACTATTAAATCAAGAACCTATAGGTATAATACTCTTACTTAATTCTAACGTCCTATCTCCATCACCTTAACATGTCCAGAAGTTACAGCTAGTCCCTCTATAATAATAATAATAATACTAGCGTTCGGGTACCTCCCTAGAGACACTCTGGTAAAGACACGTCTATACAGAAAACATCTGGTATGCTAAAAAAAAACGGCGATCCTCCTCCCGCGCCCGTCGATAATAGCAAATCAGTCGCCTTTTAGCCAAGTGCTGCCCTACGACCTCCTCAACTTGAAACTCCTGAGTTCTTACCTACTAATCCTTTTCACAGGCCCAATCTGGGGACAAACTCTACCGCCAACATCTCTAAGGGCTCAACTGCCTAGTAGATCGATCGTTCATCATCAAGTACATAGCGACGCATCGCTGTCTAATTCCGTCAATATGTGCACCAACACAGCCCATGCACCAACGCTATGCTATCCAACGCTCATTCTAATAGTACTCCGGCAAATTGGTGAAATCAGGAATATCGCTCGAGCAATTGAAGCTTCTTGAATATGCCTTCTCTGGCATGATGCCATGGGCAAGCCCGCTCTTGTAACTCCACTGCGCAGCACTCTCAGTCTGCCAAGTCCAGTAGAACCATCCCCAACCCTGCTCAAAAGAATACATCTGCGCTTCGGCAAACATGAGCAACCATTGCTTATACCCATCAGAATAATCTGAAGGGTCGGCATTTGCGCCATTGCAGGAGCATTGCGGACTGTTCTTGGTCGGGCAAGTCGGTGTCAATACACTCCCGTCGCTGCTCCCTCCGGGCGTTGACACCATGTTCAATGTGCCTTCCCACCGCGATCCAACCCCAACGTTATTAAGATATTTCGCGCAGTCGGTGTCGGCTTGTGACCATTCACCACAAAGCGTCGGTCCAAATCCTGTTGCTGTGTCCTGAGATCGTCGCGCTTGAGCAGTCCATCCTCCACAGGCGAAGTTGATCTTGTCGTGGTGATTGAGAACGATCTGTTCCACGTTGAAGATGACGTACTGGTGAACATCAAGGAGCAGGTTCTTTTGCCCCGTCAGCTTACCCTGCCAATTGTCGAGGCCCATGAAACCATCGCCAAACACGACGATTCCCGTGAAATTGTTTGCTCGAACTGCTTCGACAGCCTTACTGGTCCATGCAAGTACTGTGCTCTGATCGAGCTCGACCATGCGAGGCTCATTGACCAGACCATACATGGTCACGATATTCTTGTATCGCGGCTGAGTGAAGAATTCCGAAAGCTGTTTGTGAATAGCAATTGTGCGGTCACCATTCAGCGTGCCATCTGTGCCGTTCAACCAACCAATTTCGCCTTGATGACCTGAATGGTTCCAGCCATTCTGCGATCCTGGGGCTCCATGTAAGTCCAGATTAATTCGTAGGCCATATTTGCGAGCCCATTCTATGCCGCGGAGTAGGTACCGCCACGAGACATTGCCAACGTATGGGTCTCCATCGTAAGTGACCACAGCCCAATATGAGAATGGGATGCGGACGTGGTCAAATCCAGCCGCCTGAATGTCTGCGAACGTAGATTCCTTCACCCACGACGAGTAGTGTTGCTCGAGAGTACTTTTGGCAGTTGTCGGCCCAAGCTTCTCACAAAGCGTCCATTCATCTACGACATTGTCATGTGTGGTGAATTTGGAGAAGAATGACGGTGTGATGAAAGGCTCAATGCTGAGCCAACCACCCAAGTTCACTCCTCGGACAGGTGTAGTACCGTAGCCGAAGTCTTCGTTCAGTGGTGGCACATGATCATTTGCGCGCTTGCTGTCGTCCCATGTACTGTTCAGTCCCATGATGGGTAGCCCTCCCACCAATGTCGAGGTGAAAGTCACATTGAAATCTTCCGTGTCGTACCAGGTGAAAGGGTCCAAGCTCGTTCCTTTGTACTGCTGCGGTATGCTGTCTTCTGAAATGCCACCCAGATTGGAATTTGCCGGCTTGGTCGAACTGTCACCTGCTCCTCCGGCGCTGCTATTGTTGTCTCCGCCGTTCTTCTTTGAGACAACCACAGCCACAGGGATTATGATGGCCAGCAGAAGTACCAATACACCGACTCCAATGAATATTTTCTTGCGACGCCTCTTCTTTCTTTCTTCTTCATCAAGGTCAAGATAATATGGATCGGTACTGCTATCGCCATCACGCCGTCGAATGTCTTCCGAGTACTCCTCCTTGTCGCTATGATATGCGCCACCATAACCCCGAGGTCCGCCACCACCACGTTCTAGCGCCTGGCCACTCGCTACACGGCGTTCTTTTCGGTCTCTGCGTCCTCTCCTGCGCTCATAATTACTCGGATGTTCATATGCCAAGCTCTGTTCTTCAGACTCGAGTGCAAGTGCTGCTGCTCTTTCCTCCTCCCTGCGCCGCCGTTTCCGCTCTCTGTGCTCTTGGCGGCGTCGTTCACGCTCGATCTCTCGTTGCTCACGTTCTCGCTCGCGGTCGATATCATATTCGGATCTGGGCTCTTCATCGTACTGTCGCCTCGGGGCCTGCGGAACGCTATCGTACTCGTTCCATCCCAGCTTTTGGTTGAGCTTATCGAGCTGAGCAAGCTGCCCTGAGCTCAGCGCAGTACTCGAAGTCTTGGTATATTCGCTCTCGGGCGCTCGCGAACTTCTCCCATGCTCGCGATGACTCCGTCGTGGTCTTGAACGATCGCGGTCACGGTCTCTGTCTCTGTCTGGGTTGCGACTTCTGTGTTTGGTGGGGCTGGGCGGCGTCGGGTCTCGGTCTCTCTCCCGCTCTTCGAAGCGACCGAGCAACTCGCCATTGCTGTCCGTCCGATGATGTGTTCTCCGTCTTCGTTGTCGGCGAGCAGGGCTATCGCGCTGATCGCGATACTGTGACGAACTCGGCATCTTGCCTGCAGAGGCGTCTGCAGTCAATCAATCCATCGCACGGCTGGAATGTGAGTGTATGCTGTGTTTCGATGCTAAGGTTGTCAGGGACAACAGGACAGGGACTTGGCGTCAAGAGCCACGCAAAACGTTTTACTATTTTCACGATTCTTGGAAGTGCTTGGGAGTCAAATCGTTATTCCTCATCTGTAACATACAGCTGTCCGCCATCATCAAGTCAAAATTGGCCTTGGCCTATCTAGTCCTTTCGTGCCGCGCACTGCGGAAACCAGGTTCCCATCAACTCCGGTTTTTTAACCATAGAACTAATGTAGCAAGTCGTAATGAGCGAATGTGCTGCCATAGCCATTCAATCGAGCTCGGAGTCCTTTTCCTTTCATGCATTCATCTCCATTCCCATCTGTTGGAACGCCGATCATGCGCGAGGTCCATTTTGGAGCTTTCTCATGACATTATCCCTGAGATGGTGTCAGTAAGCACTGTTGTGCAACCAACTGATGATGACAGACTCACCAGCTGTCCTGCTCAAACATCAGAGATGGAACTTCAAAAGGCTTACCAGCTTTGTCCTTTTGTCCAAGCTTCTTCAGAGCAGCATCCACATGATCCTGATCAACCATCACGCCGGACTCGGAGCACTTTGCCTTTGCGCGAAGCTCTGAGCACAAGCCATCTAGATCGAACTTGCCCTCCTGGAAATCAGGATTCGATTGAAGCTGGTTCCAGATACTATTGCAGCTGACGTATTTGCCGTCCGAATCCTTCTTCCGCGGCTGAGCAGAGACTGGGAACTCGTCGTTGTCTCCGTCACGAGTCTTCTCAATTTCTGCCATCAGGTTCCTGCTGGGCGTGGATGCGTTCACCGGTGACTTGTTCACAGCCAACGAGCTTTGTGTCTGCTGGGGCGATTGAAGAATGCCGAACAGATTGCTAGGAGAGCTCATATCAAAAGATGACGGATTTAATGCATCATCGAAGAAGCCGCCAGTGAAGTCACCACCTGCTCCAATAATAGCGTCGTTGCTGTCTCGATAATCGCCAAAAAGCACCGGGTCAAAGCTGTCAAGAGACGGGACATTGTAGTCGGTATTTGGGAACCCGAACATAGAATTGAGACCCGTCTGCGAACTGTAGTCTGTTTTCGCGACATTAGAAGTGTTCGTCGGCTGTTTATTGGGGTTGATCTTGTCGCAGAAGTTCTCCGCAGGCTTCTCCTTATTGTCTTTGAGCGCAGGGCTGTCGTGAGAAGGCTCAGGAGATGTGCCACAAGAGCTATTGCCATTTGCGTTCCAATGACTAGACGAGCTGGCGCTCGGGGATGTGCTATCGCTGATGCTGCCGCCATTGAATTGGAAGACGCGATTCAGCCCAGCAGTACTGTCGCCGCCGTTATCGAGGTTTGAAACCGATGAGGCGTTTGTGTTGAGTTTGGAATGGGCAAAGTACTCGTCGGAGTTGGCGCCCTTGAGGATGCTTGGACTGAATAGGTCTCCAAAACCATCGTTATTCATTTGTGGGAGTGTGCTGGCGAAGCCATGCATGTTGTTGTTGGTGCTGTACGGCGCAAACGTTACGTCGAAATGGGTCATTTGTGCTGGGCTTGTTGAATTGGATCCTTTACCGTGAAGACTTTGAGGGCTCATGCTTCTACCCATGCTGTTCTGGCGCGAGTTTTGCCCCTGCGACAAAGAGTTTCGATGTCCATTGAGACTCGTTGGCGACTGAGTCATAACTGGAGGAGTATTGCCAGAAGCTTTGTTTATGGGGCTGTTACCATTGGAGAGATTCTGGTTTCCGAACAAGGCGCTTCCAGGGAGGCCACCGAACTTTGGAAAGTCGAACTCGAACCCCCCATTGTACGATCCAGCGCTGTTGCTGCGATGTTGTCCACCGACAGCATTGAGCGGCGGTGAACCGCGGACAGCGCCACTGTTCAAGGACAGCCGCTTGCGATACTCGCGTAATTCAATCTGCAAGCGTTCCACTTGGGCCTTTAGCAAACCATTCTCATGCTTGTCAGCTTCCTGAGCTTTGGACAGCTCAGTGACTTTAGTCTCTAGATCCTTTAGATGTTTCTCCTTGCGTTCACGGAATGCGCGCTGTGCCGCTCGATTCTGTGCCTTACGTTTCTTACAAAAAAGTTAGGGTATGCATTTTGGATATGCTGCTGCGAAGTACTCACTGTTGTCGGCTCTGTGGTGAGCGGTTTCCTGCCGGGCTTCTTAGCGCCTTTCTCGCCTTCTTCTGTTTCCTGCCTCTTTGTGTCGCCTTCTGGAGCCTCTCCATTCTCGTCTGGACTCTTGCGCTTCTCGTGGCCATCGCCATTGCTCACTTGAGAGTCGTCGCCAGAGCCGCTTCCAGGCAACGCGCCGATCATTTCTCCGCCCAGATCGGCATTTTCGAAATCGAAATTGTCCACATCGAGATAATCGACGTCTGGCGTGTAGTTGACGTCGAAATTGTCGAGCGCCGCGTGTTGCGGGGTCATGAAGAGCGTACCATTGGCATCGCTCATGGTGCCGGTCTGTGCTGCGGGGTCTGGGCCTGATCTCTTCAACAGGCCGTCGCCGATGGGTGTGGTTTGCCCTTGAGTAGCAGCTTGCGAGTTCAATGCGGCGAGTAGGAGGTCCTGCTGATTAGAGGACAAGTAAGGCGTAGGTTGTTCTTTTGGCTTTGTTAGCTGACCAGCCATCGATCTGGGTGGAGTGGCTAAGGCCGCTGGTCAGCAGTTGTCAAAGAGAGAAGAGGAAGGGACGAGAGAAAGAGTGAGATTGACGAGGCCGGCCAGGTGAGTGTTGACGGAGGATTATGGTGCGGCGGATGCGCAGTAGCGACGGATGGAGCGAGGCGATCAACCCTACCCCACCGACGCTGTGTGTTCCATTGCACAACCGGGCTGGGCTGGGCTGGGCTGGGCATACCTTTTTTCTCAGCCTTTCCACCGCTCGGAGTATGATGCGCGCGCGCTCTGAGCGGCGGCGGAGCGGAGCAGCAGGGACAGTGTCTTGGAGGAAGTGAAGTGTCAGGAAGACTGCTGGCCGCGGCGAAAGTGGCCTGAGTCGGCTGTCACCGGAGGAGTTGGCTGCAGGTCAGGGTCTGCTGGCTCACTCACTCTCACTCTTCTGCGACGGCGGCACGCTAGAACTAGGCTGCACACGAACACGAAAATGACAAGCGGTGGTCAGACAGGATGAGTGTTGGAGGAGGATTTCGTGGTACATCGAAGCGTCTACGGAGAGTCGGAGACTAGTCTAGCTGATGATGGCTTGAAGTTGCTGATAAATCCAGCGGAGGCACGGTGTTAAGCTTTCAAGTGGCATATGGCATCGAATCCACGTCTGCAAGAAGTCCATCTACCTCTAGAGTGTCTAATATTGATCATGTATAGAGCCTACAATTGAGCGCATCGTTCACCGAGGACTTGCTACCGTGTGCGCAGTCATTTCCTCGCATCGGGAATCAAGTGAAGTGGCCGCATGTGAAGTCGTCGAGGGGACGCCAAGAAGATCTTCCTCTCTCTCAGACTCTCACTCTCCAGCTGTGCGGTTGCGATTGCACGTGCGCAGCCACCGGCCACACCCACATCGCGTCTGCGTCTACCGCATCACAACTACAGCCATCGCGGCATACCATCATCGCCGCAACTCTACGACTTCGGCGATCGACTGCGACCACAATGAGCGATCTGGCGCAACTCGAGCAGGAGCTCGCAGAGGCCGAAGATGGACTCAACACGTGCACCATGGCATTGGAAATGGATCCGCGCGACAATGATGCGCGCGACCTGATCCCCACATTCAAATCACAGATTGCAGACCTCAAGGCACAGATCTCAGTGGCAAAGACGTCGCAAACCGCCGCCCCTCCACCGCCGCCCAACTATCTGCCTCCCAAATATGACATGAGCAAGCACCCCAAATTTCAGACATCCGCCGCTGATGTACCTCCACCTCCGCCGGAAGAGACTCGTGTCACTTTCAATGTGGGCGACTCGGTCCAGGCCAAGTATTCCGCCGACAGGCAATGGTATCCGGCGACAATCGTTGCCAAGACTGGTAGTTCCTCAGATCCCGTTTACACTGTCAAATTCACTGGCTACAATGAAAAGGAGCAGAAGCGGAAGCACGAGGTACGGCCTGTTGAGAACAACAAGAAACGAAAAGCCGACAGTACACCTGCGCCTACTAATGCCATCCCGCCTCCACCACCCCCAGTCTCGCCAAAGGCCACCTCGCACGCCACAGTCATCTCCGCTGCACCTTTGATAGACACGACAGCTTTGCAGAAGAAGGAACCTAGCAAGGTCAGTGATGGTCCTACACGCATGGCTCCTGCGCCGAAGAAGCTCAAGGGGCAGAAAGCGCTAGAGAAAGGCAAGAGCAGTTGGAACGATTGGCAAAAATCAGGACCCAAGAAGCCTGCAATCGGTGGATCAACGAAATTGAAAAAGGACAGCCAATTTCGTACGCCTGACTTACCAGGTGCCAAGGTATGTCTCTAGTTCTCGCTCTCCACCGAGAAATCTACTGACTTGCCACCAGGTTGGATTCACAGGTTCTGGAAAGCCGATGACGAAGGATCAGGTGCGGACGAAATGGAATTTCGGCAAGACTGACGATCCTGAGGATTGAAGTCCTGCGCGCAGCATTCTACTACTACTACTACAATCAGTAAGTCTGGATGCTAGAAGACAATCTCGAGGCAATCCTTCCAAGCAGAGGATAGATGTATTCGGCAGGACTCTCCTTGCACGGCAACGAGAGCAGCATGCTGCAGATGTCTCGCTCTTTGGCATGCCACAGCATCCTTTGAGGACGTGATTGAGTTCCTGGCATGGACTAGCAACACCGGGCTGATGCGGAAACATGATCGCATCTTCTGCAGAGACTAGTCAGCATTGAGGAATGGAAGTCCGGCATGGGCTCAGGGCCACGAGAAGTATCCTCTTTCCATGCATAGCGAAATACTAGCTAAGAAATCATAGATTGACCTGCTGTCATGAGCGGCAATTGATGCCATTGCTTATTTTGACGCCCATTTTGTCGCAATAGTTCTTTTCGAGATCCACATCTAAGCATGCTGTGCGTGAAGTTAACTAGGTACCCTGAAGACAGCGCTGGTACAGAGTGTCGTTCTAGAGAGAAGTCTGCTCTCTAAGCGTGTATGCAGCACCGTGAACGCGAACAAGAGCGAGATTGCAACGTCACAGGCTGCAAATCTGAAGCAGTCATCGACGAATTGAGACGATGAGGACGCAATCGTGCCCAATGTATACTCCTTTACGCCATTTACAAGAGTAATTGCCTGTCATCGAAGGCCGAATCCAGCGTACGAATGTATCCCGGAGCGACTCCTTTCAAACATCAACCAGCCCAGAGCCATTGTTTATGACTGCTCAAGTGTCATTGGTGACTGATCTGCTAGCGCTCTAGCATGAATCACATTCCATCGTCCGTAGTTAGTCCGTAGTCGACTTGACCGGGCCGAGCAATCTCAATCCTCGCTCTCTCTCCGCATTTGCAGACCGTGCGGTGACAGGTCAACGCCGCCTGACAGCCAGATCATCCTTGCATGATACGCTTGTGGCTGCCGCGTTGCGCTACATCTTTAGCAAGTTTGTCTCTCATTGTCCTCGTTCCTCTCGAATTTTCAGTACCTCGATCGGAAGTCGCCCTGAAATGTCGACAACGGGCCTTGGTAGCCGGCTGGATTCATGGCCTCGACCGCAGTTGGCGGAGTGATTACATCTGCAGTGTCAGCACCCAATGTCTCCCAAGGACCTTTATTGGAGCGGCTGATATGGGCTCTGCTTGGAGTTTCGATACTGGTCGTGGTCCTTCGGCTGTATACCAAATGGCACACAGCACGTCGGCTATTTGTTGACGATGTGTTAATGGTCTTTGCCGTCGTGAGTCCAATCTGATGCGCCTAAAGTGGCTGGTTCTCTTGATATCGGCTGACGTCTTCAGCTATTCGGCCTTGCGCATGCGATCATTATACAGCTTGCGATCGAATACAAATTCGGACAACATATTATTGACATCTTCGTGATCTATGGGCTGGAAACGCTGGAGCAAACCATGAAGTATGGGGTCTGGTCTCTACTTTTCGGCTTCCTAAGTCCAATGTTCGGTCAGTATATCCATGGGTGCAAGGCATGACTCCACTAGGTGACAGCAGCTGCGGTCGCCGTCTCAGACACAGCACGCTGGTCCCAGCCCTTGCTTTTGGAGCGCATACCCTCTCTTATTTTGGAGACACGCTGACCCTCGTACCCTTCGCTTTTAGGCCGGATTAGTTTCTGCTGCACTTTGCTCTTCCTAACAAAGACCGATTCCCGTATGAAGACTTGGCCGATATACTGTATCATCCTTCTGCAGGTGATAGTCAATGTTGTTGGACTCGTGGTATTCTTTGTCCAGTGTGGAACGAACTTGGACACGTTTTGGACATTTGAGAAGCAGTTCAAGTACGATGAGTACTGCTGGAATCCAGAGTTCGTCTTTTCCCCCATGACGATGTACATCAAGATATTGACAACAACAGTATCCAGACCGATTTTCAATACGGCATGGGAGCATTCAATACTGCCACGGATGCATTCCTATCCATTCTACCGGCAATCCTCGTAGAGCATACGCTTCTCTCGCGAAAGAATAAGATAGGCTTAGCGTTACTGCTATGCTTGAGTATTTTCGCAATGGGAGCATCCATTGTAAAGACATATGAAGCAAAAGTCCTGAGCGAAGTCACCGACTACACCTACAGCCTGAGTACCTACGTTGTAGCAATGTCAGTGGAACTCAACGTGGTGATCATCACTGCTTCAATCCCACTACTTCGACCGCTCTGGAAAAGATCGCGCAACGACGAGGGTGGTCCGCCTGCTCAACCACCACTTTGGCATACACACATACCGCTGAGTTCGGCATTCTCTTCCAAGAACCATTCGCGAACGAACACTACACAGCTCACGAGCATGTCGAGCTTGGATCAGATTGTTGCAATTGACCCTCATCAAGCTCCTCTGCCTTCACCTGGAATAACAGTAACCACAGAGGTCGAGGTTACGTATCAGCGAATGGACGCTCCCCATGTGCATGCTGCCCTGGTCGGATTGATACAAGGAGAAAGGGAAAATCCACGATTGGCGAGGTATTGACACGATAGACGATGGAAATAACGGTAAAGATATGGTAGGTTTGGCTCAATCAAATACCACCTTTATATGTAACAAGGTGACCGAATACATTTTGCCCTATTACGGACAACGTCCTTGAGGCTCTTGGCTGGCAGAACCCCGATTTTGCGTATCGCTATCGTCAACTGTATCTTGGAGATGTCCTTTCAAGAATGCGTGAAACGATATCCATCAATTGAATGCTACATGATAGCCTTTCCATACATGTACTCTGCGATGATGTTCAAATCTTGGCGCGCCTCAAATTTGGCAGGCGCGCGACCCCACGAGCTTCGGTTTCAATTGCCGACACCGAACTTCAACCTGACGACATCTCGCTATAGCAAATACTAGTTTGCAGGTACCTCCATGCTATTTTACAGGTACTTATCCAAATGTAGATAAGCCTACCGCCCTCGGCATAATGCGTTTAATACTATAGATTAGCTAGAAATAGTATAGCGTACTAGGCGCGCGGCGCGTCGCGTTTTCGACTTTATGTTCTTCATTATTTAGTAGTATACTAATTTCTAGGTGTTATTTAGACCTATATTACCCGTTATATCTATATTCGCTTCTTAGGCTCTTTATAACAACGATTTCTTCTAGGATACTAAGTACCTCGGAGATCTACAAATTACTAGTAAGACTCCTACTAGAGATAGTAGCTTTAGTAAGGATAAAGACGAAGAGGTAGATTAGAACGACTTAAACGATAAAGAGCGTCGAGAGGTTAAATTAGAGCGGTAGGCGCGGAAAGAGGACGAAGAGCGTAAGGTACGCGAGGGTAGTAACTACGAGGGTAGTAACTACGAGGGTAGTAAACGAGAGGTATAGACTACTTAGTAATTAGCCTCTTAAGTTAAGAATAGGGAAGTCGAAGTCGATAAGGAAGAAGATAGTAAGGAGGAAGGTAATAAGGAGGTCGTAGCGCTACTAGACCTAGTACTAGTTAATATATATAATTCTATAGCGGCGTACGAGTAAGAGGTTTACGCGTATACTACGAAGGCGCGTTATAACCTCTTCGTTAAGTCTACGACTAAATCGCGAGCGCTTAACCTATAGCTTCGTAATAAGGTTATTAGTCGCTAGATGTAGTATTCGAGGGCCGGTAAGCCTACGGATCTAGGTACTAAAATAAAGAGGCTAGGCGCGGTATTAGATCGTTATGGATGTCTAGTACGACTTACTATTAAAGCGGTAGATTTAGTAAAGCCTAAAGGTCGCTAGAAAGTTAAGAGGTAGGTTAGCTCGTATAACTACGGTCTAGCGGATTCTACTAGTAACTTTACGAGTTACCGTCGAAGATAGCGTAACGAGGCGATACGGAAGGCTATTATCGACGACCTAAATACTAACGCGAGTATATATACGACGTTATGTAGGTTTATAGAAAGTAAAGATTATAAGTCTCCTTACCGGCCGAGTTTCGGCCGGCTAACTTTATCCTTCTTAACTTAATACTCTTACATACTCTTACTTATAATATAACCTCTATAGGCATATAAATCGCTAAGGACCTTTAGAATGTTAGGCTCTAGGTACGGAAAGCTATATAGGGTAATTTAACGGCCCCTAAGGCCCTCTTTAAGCAGCTAACTAAGCTAGGTTTCTACTTTAAGACGGAGGTAGATTAAAGTAACGGGAAACTCGACAAATTGCTCGTTATTAACCCTTAAATAGCCGAGTTATATAAGCTCTATCCGGAGTACATTATTATCGATAATACCTATAAGATAAATAAGTATAATCGGCTATTACTTAATATCGTGTCTAGCACTAGAGCTAGAGATATAATCCCTCTTAGATACTATATTATAGGTAACGAAGACGAACCCGCGTTTACCTAGTTTACCGAGAACTTTAAGTCTATATATAGTAAGCATAATCTACCTCCGCTAGGCCTTTAGGTTACTAATCGAGACTATAGCTATATAAACGTACTAGACGTTATCTACCCTCGTATACCGGCTCTTATCTACGCCTAGTATGTCTTTAAGAATGTCTAGGCTTAGGCACGGAAGTTAATTGTAAGAATCCTAGCATTGGTTCGCTTACGGGCTAATAGGGGCGGCCTATCGCGACAGGGGTCGCGATAAGCCGAGCGCATGCTACGTAGATAGACGGCGGATAGACGGCGGTGCGATAGGGATCGCGATAAGCCGAGAGCGTTCGTACTAATAGCGATCGCCCGTTCCGATAGGGATCGCGATAAGCCGCATAGGCGGATAGGCGGCGGTCCTCGAAGTATAGGGATATAGAAGGCCCCCGGTCTCTTACTCTTTTAGAATCTCTAAGATTATTCTATTATACGAAATAGAGGCTATTATATCGTTATATAAACCTAATACTCGTTCTATATACCCTTACTTCTAACGATATCCTTACATAATAATCTTCGAACCTTTCTACTAAGGGTAGCGGTCCGATATGCCTCTAAAAAGTAGTAGAACTACTCGTATAGGTACTTAGTAGCTAAGTAATAATAATGTACTATCTATAGGCGATAGGGCTAGCTAGGGGTAGGCTCCTTTAGTAGAGGACTAGCTAAGTAGTAATAAAGATTCGCCTANTAGTAGGTAAACTACGGGTATAGGAAGTCGAAGAAGACGACTTCGTCCGTAACGTCTTAGGGGTAGCGTAGGGGGATAGTAAGGAGGAAGATAACGAAGAGGAGCTAGCCGTAAGGTATACGGAGGCGAAAGCCTAATAGCGTTCCCTTCTAAAGAAGAAGCTTACTAGTCTCGAAAGAGATAATAATAAGCTTACTAAGGAAGTCGGTAATACGGATACCTCCTCTAGCTCCTAGACATTTCGAGGCGCGCCTACGGCGGCATCTCGTACTACCGCCCTACTAGAGAGAGTAGGCGGACCCTAGGCGGAGTCTTATAAACGTATAGCCTCTACTACTAATTATAGCCTAGTACCTAAGAGAACTATTAAGGACCCTCCGATATATAAGGGTAAGAGCCTAAAGGAATATTAGGAGTAGGTAATAGTATACGAGATTATATTTCTCTAAGCGTTATATACGTATAAGTTAGATCGGTCTAAGATTACCTACGCTATATAATTCCTCGAAGGTATAGCGAGCTAGCTATAATAGAGATAGTAGATTCGTAACGAGAAGTTACCTAAACTTATATAGAAGTACCGAATATAGTAATAATTCGTTAACTAGCTCCTAAACGAGTTAGATAACCCGATTACCCGCTTACTAAACGTATACGAGAAGTATATAGAGACTAAGTAGTACGATAATTAAAGCGTAAGGAGCTTTCTCCTCTATATAGAAACCTTAGAAGAATAGCTCGAAGCGTATACCCCGAATTAGCTTCTATTTTATTACTTCTCCTACCTACGGCCCGAACTACGTATCGCGGTTATAGACTATAATATTATTCCTAAGGATCGAGAAGAGCTATATCGCTTAGCGACTACCCTCGAGAAGAACTTAGTAGCGAAGGAGAAGAAGCTATAGCGTACCCGACCGACGGCGGTATCGACGGCGGGTAACGATCGGGGAAGTTCTAAACTAAGAATAAGTCTAAGGCTAAGAAGGACGATAAAGCTAAGGATAAGGATCGATCTAAAGATAAAGATCGTTCTAAAGATAAGAAGGCCTCGACTTCGGATAGTAAGGATAACGAGATCCGGTACTACTATTATAACGAGGTAGGCTATATTCGACCTAACTATCCTCGCTATAAGAAGGAGGAAGAAAAGAAAGGTAACCTTAATAAGTAGCCTATAGGACGCTCGGGAAAAGCGTAGGCTTTATCGTAGCCTCTCCGATAGCGGTAGGGCTAATCCTAGTATAATCGGAGAAAGTAATCGAGACGGTAGGCGAAATCTAAACTCCGTAAGGAGTTCGTAAACTAGTTTATATAACTCTAGATATAGGTGCGTAAGTAACTCTCCTATAATAGCGGCTCGTAGTCGAGTAGGAATTACTAACTATTAACGCTAACCTTCCCTACCTAAAGTAGTTAAAGGACTAGTAAATAATATACTACGGTATATACGAGCTAGAACTTAGTATAACCGATAGTAATAGCCGAGTAAGGATATATAAGGTCCTCGTATACGGGGTCGACTAAAGCGGGGTAGAACTCCTACTTAGTAGATATATACTACGGTCTACCGGCGTTAACATTTAGAACGGGCCGGGGACCTAGATATAGGGCTTTATAGCCGAATAGATTAAGCGTATATCGTTAAAGAGGCTAAAGAAAGAGCTAAAGGCTAGCGCCGTAGTCTACTACGTAGGATAGATTAGACTAGGTACTAACGGCGGTACGCCGGCGTTCCGTATCCTAAACGTTAGAGTCGGGTTAAACCTAGAACTACTAGATGCCCTTAAATCGTACTAGGATGTCTTTAATAAAGATTCTACGAGCATCCTACCCTCTTTTAGATAGACTAACTATACTATTAATCTTATAGAAGGAAAGGAACTACCTTACGGACTACTATATAACCTCTTACCTCGAGAGCTAGAAGTCCTTCGGGAGTACCTAGAGAAGGAGCTTAAGACCGGCCGCATTATACGTAGTACGAGCCCCGCCGGCGCTCCGCTCTTATTTATACCTAAGAAGGATAGGGGTCTACGTCTCTACGTCGATTACCGAGCGCTAAATTCCGTTACTATTAAGGATAGGATACCCCTCCCGCTTATCGANATTATACGTAGTACGAGCCCCGCCGGCGCTCCGCTCTTATTTATACCTAAGAAGGATAGGGGTCTACGTCTCTACGTCGATTACCGAGCGCTAAATTCCGTTACTATTAAGGATAGGATACCCCTCCCGCTTATCGACGAGACGTTAGACTAACTAGTTAGAGCTAAGTACTTTACTACGTTAGACCTAAAGGATGCGTACTACCGTATCCGAATTCGCGAAGGCGACGAATAGAAGACTACGTTCTATACGCGGTATAGGTACTTCGAGTATCGTATTATACCTTTTAAGCTAACTAATATACCTACTACCTTCTAATCCTATATAAATCGGACTCTAGTAGGGTACCTAGATAATATGTGCGTAGTATACCTAGACGATATCCTAATATATACGTATAGCGATAATATCGAAGACTACTAGAATACGGTCTATAAGGTGCTCGACCGACTACGGGAAGCCGACTTATACTATAATATTAATAAGTATACCTTCGTAGCGGAGGAGGTCGCCTTTCTTAGATTTAGGGTAAACCGCTAGGGGGTTATAACGGATCTAGAGAAGGTAGCTACGATTACGTAGTAGCCGGTTCCTAGCTCTATACACGAGGTTTAGTTATTCCTCGGCTTCGCTAACTTCTATCGGCGCTTTATTAATAGGTATTCGAAGGTAGTAGTACCTATTACCGACCTTCTAAAAAAGGATATGCTATAGCATTAGGGAGAACGATAGTAGTAAGCTTTTAACCGGCTAAAGTAATAGTTTACTACTACGCTAGTACTACGATACTTCGACCTAGCGAAGGAGGTCCGCCTAGAGACTAATACTTCTGACTTCGGTCTTTCCGGCATCGTATCGCAGCTTTAGGAGGACGGGCTATAGTACCTAGTAGCCTTTACCTCGAGGAAGATAATCGAGGTAGAAAGGAACTACTAAACGTACGACTAAGAGCTATTAGCGATTATATATTGCTTTCGGACTTAGCGTTATTACTTTAGTAGCCTAGTAAAACCTATCTAGGTATATACTAATTATAATAACCTTAAAACTATCTAAACCGTTTAACGGCTAAACCCTCGTTAAGTACGATAGGCCGTGTTCCTTAGAGGTTTTAATTTCGAAATTTACTACTAGGTAGGAAAGAATAATCCTATAGATAGTCCGTCTAGAAGATAGGACTACTAGAGCGAGAACTATACGGTAAATTAACTATTACTAACCCTCTAGTACAAGTTAAAGCTAGTAAATAGCGAAGTAATACCGTAGGTAGTTCGCATTACGTACGCCCGGGTTATAACGACTAGTAGATCTAGGGAATCTACGACTAAGGAGAACTTAGAGACCGCCGGCGGAGAGTAGGCGGAAATAGCGAGCGAGACTTCCTAACTTACTAGCGCTACTAAATATATATAGTACGTACTACGCTCGGTAGCTAAGGTATTACTAGCGAGCGAAACTATATCTACTAACATTTCGGAACCCTTTATTAGCCTTATTACTTAGCTATAGCACCGTAATAACTTTATTAAGCGGAAGAGGGATAAGCCGGAGGAACGGAACTAAGTACGTAGGCTCTAGAAGTAGAGATTCGATAAGAAAGGCCTACTTCGATATAAAGGTAGACTATATGTTCTAGATAAGTAGGCGGTCCGCTAGGAGATCTTATCTACTTACTACGATTCGAAACTAGTAGGGCATTTCGGTATACTAAAGATAGTCGCGCTCGTATACCGATCGCTATATTAGCCCGAGATAGAATAAGATGTTAAGACCTATGTTAAGACGTGCCCTATTTACTAAAAGATAAAATCGAGTCGATAACTACCGTACGGTACGCTTACGAGTCTACCGATCCCCTCTAAAATCTAGTCGGAGATTAGCTTAGACTTTATTACTAAGCTACTACCGGTAAAGTATAAGGGCGTAGTCTATAATAGCATCCTCGTTATCGTTAATAGGTTCTCTAAGATAGCGCTATATATCCCGGTATAAGAAATATAGAAGACGCTAAACTTTACGGAATACTTCTTCGAAAGGGTCGTATCGAGATTTAGGATGCCTAAAGAGATCGTTAGCGATAGAGGTTCGCTATTTACATCGGGTTTCTAGACTAAGCTATATTTTTAGTACTAGATAAAACGACGTCTATCGACGGCGTACTACCCTTAAACCGATAGCTAAACGGAAATCTAGAATAGGACGTTAGAAGGTTACCTACGCTCCTTTATTAGCGAAGCGTAGGCGGAGTAGGTACGGTAACTACCCTTCGTAGAGTTTACCTATAATAACTCTAAATACTCTAGTATAGGCGAAACGCCTTTCTTCCTTATTTATAGAGAATACCCGAGGTAGTCGGAACTATACGAGGACATATAGCGAGAGGGGGAGGTACCGGTAGCGATAGATAGAGTCGAATAGTTAAGGAACGCGCGTAAGATTGCGATAGAGTACTTATAGCGAGCGTAAGCCTACTAATAGAAGGCGTATAATAAGCGGCATACTATAGTAACGTTTAATAAGGGTAACCTCGTACTCCTAAGTACTAAGAACCTAAAGTTACGTTAGCCTAGCCGTAAGCTTAGTATATAATTCGTAGGACCTTTTAGGGTAGAAAAAGCTATTAGTACGTAGGCGTACCGCCTAACCCTCCTAATAACCTACTAGATCTATAATGTCTTCTATATATCCTTACTTCGTCTATATTACGGAAGAGCCGGCGAGGAGTAGGCGAATATCGCGGCTCCCGAGATTCTTTTAGATAGTACCGAGGTATAGGAAGTAGAAAAGATCGTCGATAAAAGAAGCCGAGACGGATAGACGTAGTATCGATTACGCTAGAAGGGCTATAATGAGATATATAATACCTAGAAAGGTAAAGAGGACTTCGAGAATATAGATAAGCTTCTCGAAGACTAGGAGAAGGCGGATAGTAAACGGAGGAAAGGTAAGAAGAAAATAAAAGAAAAAGAATAAGTATAGAGTCGCGTTTCTATTACTATAGAGTATTAAAAAATAAAATGTATAAACTCTAAAACCTAGATAGTAGGCGGACCCCCGGCGGGTCTACTAAAAGATGTAAATACGTAGGTAAAAGTAACCCTTAGCCTTTAAAGGCGCGATACGCGTTATATACGCTAACTCTAAAGCTTAGTATCTCTTTAGTAGCCTTTAAGGCGCTACTAACTATAGAAGGCGTAGGAGTTAGCTACTATAGCGTAGCTACGGGAGCGGGTATAGTAGGCGGTACTAGTATAGTCGGAAGGGCGATACTACCCTCCTTATTATCTAAGATAACGTATACTAGCGTAGGCTAAATACGTACGCCGCTATCGCTACTACGACGGCGACGGCGAGGAGTCTAATACCGCGTAGTATATATTTTAACTAGATCGTCGCTAAGCTCCTCTATACCCCTAGCGGTGCGATAGCGGGCGGCGTTATTAAGGCGAGTATTATTAATAGGACGAGGGTTACGGCTATAACGCGTAAGTAGTAATAGAGAAGTCTCGCGTAGAGCGCCGGACATAAGTATAGAATCTAGTAAGTCTATAGAGGCTTCGCTATCTCCGTCGTTATATACCGGAATAGGCGTCGCGCCTATGCGACGACGACGGCGTAGAGAAGAGCGGCTACGTATAGGCGAGGCGATAGTAGTACTAATAGTAAAGCGACGGCGCTAAGCGTCTATAGTAGCCTTCTAATAGAGTAAGTCGCTTACTTACTCTTAGCGCTATTACTCTCGTCGTACGGCCTCGACGCCGCCTTAATCGTAGAGGCGGACGCGCTCGGCGATAGTAAGGGGATTAGCGTTTTAGACGAGACGCGTAGATAGTACGACGGCGGAGCGAGCGCGCTTATCTCTACGGCGGCGAAGTATATCGGCGAATATATCTAGTAGCTCGTCGCTACTATCGATTTTATTAGGAGAAGGCTTATCGCTTAAATACTACTTATAGTCTAAATCGACGCTATAGTCGGTTACGGTACGTACGCGTTAAAAATCCTACGTTAGGTTACGGCGAGGAATCGTACTACTATTACGCCTAGACTATATTATTAGCTCGCTACCTAGAGCGTCGCGCTAGCGGATAGAGTTACTAGACCTAGAGCTAGAACCTAAGCCGGAGCGGCGTAAGATAGAACGCGGGCCGCGGACGGAGAGGTAGTAGCTACGGTAGGCTAAATTTAGGTACTCGTTATCGTCGGAGAAAGCTTCTATACGGGAGCGATAGTAGCTAACCTATAAGGCTAGGGTAGTATTTAACTTACTCGAAGGTAGAGGTATACCCTAGTCGGAGCGCTAGCGGCGTTTAGACGGTATAGTAGGTAGCTAGTTATTCGCTTTATTAATAATAGCGCGGTCGTTACGACTATTATCTCGTACTACGTATTTAGAAGGATGCTATTTAAGGTTAGTACGTAGATAGACGGCGGAGAGAAGGCGGTACTTATAGCGAGCGAGCCGCCTAGATAAGAGGAAGTACGTTAAGACGGGTAATTCCCTACGTCCCGTAATTACTAGTCGAGAGCGAGGGCTTAGAAGTCTTATATAGAACGAGGAGCCGACGTTAGTACGCCCTATTTAAGGCCGCGGCGCGCTAGCTTATTCTCCTCTACCTTAATCGAGCGATTAAGTATACGGGCGGCGAGATAGAGGGTACGCGCCGCGCGCGTAGTATTCTAAGAGGATTAAACTATTAGGCGTAGCTCTTATTCGTCCGCTATAGTCTCCGAAAGGTCTAGCATAATACTAAAGTACTCCTTATATAGCTATCTAACGCGATTTACGCGACCTTACTATTCCGGCCCGAGATATAACGCTATTAGTATATATACCGAAGGCGGTCGGTAAATAACTTACTAGCTCGTAAGCGCCCTTATAAAGGTTTCTACATTTGTCGCATGCTTTATAGGTCGCCCGCTAATAGAGGGCGCCCGTCGTAAGCGACTTTATATAACGCTTATACGTAATCGTAATAACTACGGCGGAGGTAAGTAGGTCTTCTAGTCTCTACTAATAATTATTATCCTTAGAGAGTATTACTACTAGCTCGCGGATCTCCTAGTATCCCGACCTACTACTTAGGCGGTAGCCGATTATATACGCTCCTACTATATTACGGGCCGACTACGATAAAGAATTAGTAAGGTTATAAAGATAAACGAAGAAGTATAGTAAGCTAAAAGGAGTAGCTACGGTACGAAGGTAATAGTAAAGAAGGTTATACGCGCGAAGAAAGAATTTTTAAAGGTAGAAGGATGTTTTAAAGTTTAAAAATACCGCCTACGGATAGAAGGCAGGAGTACTAGCTAACCTAGTAACTACTTAGTTAAAATAAATAAGCTGCGCGTCGTAACTAAAATAATTACTATACGCGCCCCGTATACGCTTAAGTAAAAGGAGAAGAGTTAAGGTAAGAATAGAGTTAAAGTAGGCGAATAGACTACGCGCATCGTATTTATAGAGCGAGTAAAGTCGCGTAGGTAGCCCGAGCGCCTCCCTATAAAGACTTAGCGGCTCGGCATCGGTCGAGGCTAGCGGGATAGCCCGAAAGCCTAACCTTAGGTACTACTTAGTTATACCGTAGGCGGTACGCCTACGAATATAAGAATAACGTAGTAGTACTAACTTAGCCTCGCGAAAGCGATATATTTACTAGGCGATTTAGGCTACTAAGGATATTAGCCTAGAGAGGAGGCGTATATAAGAATCCTAGTATTAGTTCGCTTACGGGCTAATAGGGGCGGCCTATCGCGATAGGGGTCGCGATAAGCCGAGCGCATACTACGTAGATAGACGGCGGATAGACGGCGGTGCGATAGGGATCGCGATAAGCCGAGAGCGTTCGTACTAATAGCGATCGCCCGTTCCGATAGGGATCGCGATAAGCCGTATAGGCGGATAGGCGGCGGTCCTCGAAGTATAGGGATATAGAAGGCCCCCGGTCTCTTACTCTTTTAGAATCTCTAAGATTATTCTATTATACGAAATAGAGGCTATTACATCGTTATACAAACCTAATACTCGTTCTATATACCCTTACTTCTAACGATATCCTTACATTAATACTATAGAAGTAGATTCTTAACGAAGAGACTAGTAAGAACGAGTAGTAAGACGACCCGGATTATACTACTTTCGTTAATAACTTCCGTGCCTATATCTATACTAAGACTAAAGAAGAATTTAACGCTAAGGACTAGTAGATAGTAAACTACGAGAACCCTTACTACGTTACCCTTCGAGCCTATATTCTACGTAAATACTAGCGCTATAAGCATAAGCTAGTATACTACTTCTAGTAGAAGAAGTTCCCTTTCTACGGGTAATCGGTTACTTCGAGAGTAGAAGGTACGTACTTAACTATAAAGAGGTAGCTTACTAGTAAGAGGTATAACATTCTTATACTCTTTCTAAAGCTAAAGCCTTAGTAGTTAATCCGGTACTTAGAAATTAAGGCTCGAATAGGCCGTAAGCGGAAGGGTGTTCCTCTTATACTCCGCCGCCCTAACTTTACTAATATTAATACGAAGATCTACCGTAAGGGCTTATAGAAGGGCCTTAAATAGCTAAAGTTAGCGTACGAGGAGATAGCCGAGCTTACTAAGGAGCTAGGCAAATAACGCTCTTAATGCTTAGGCTACTTTCGTACTACCTAGGGTATTACCTATAAGTATAAGATTATTAATACTATCGAGTTATCCGGCTCGTTCGAGTTTAATCCCTATACGGACTTCGATAGATACTAGATTATCGATAAGATAGTAGCTCCGCTACGAGCTATTATTAAAGTTAAGAGACCGGTTTAAGAGCCGTCGACATTACTAAATAACCGCGGCCGCGGTAGTACGAGAAGGCACGTACGTACTAACTAGCGAGAACCCTCTAGCTTCGAGTACGTAGATTAGTTAAACCCGGCTTCTTAACGAGGACGAGGCCGAGGCCGAGGCCGTAGTAGACGTAGAAGGGCGAGGGCATTAACTTAGTAGCCTCGTACGGTAATATAACGACCGCTTATCTATACGCCGGTAGAGAGATACGGCTTTATTAGTAATAATCTAGCTAGCATTTAAAGAGCTACTATAGCACTCGGTCGATAGCCGGCGGTAGTAGTACTAGTAATGCCTTACTCTTAGTAGCAATTTATCTAGTTCTATAGTAGTTAACCTATACTAAGATAGGCTACTAGTCCGCTAGTAGCGACTTAACCTACTATGTTTAGAGCCGCTCCGCCGCCGCCATTAAATTAGTAGGTGTTTACTTAATAATCGTAGCATTATATGCCGCCGCCATTAAATTAGTAGGTATTTACTTAATAATCGTAGTAGTATATGCCGTAGTAGTATATACTAAGGTCTATAGCTCCGCTAGTATCTACGGCTCCGCTCCGCGGAGGAGGTTAGGTTCTTTAAGGTTAGGTTTAAGGTTAGGTTCTTTAGTAGTAGTAGCTAGTACTATACCCTCGTAGCTACTAGTACGTAGGTTATAGTAATTAGTTCTAATAGTAATAGTAATACATCGTTCTTAACCCTAATCGTTACTACCGCTAGTAGTTCGAATTAGTAGGTAGTACGATGTATAGGTATACTATATTAGGGCAAAGTACACTGTAAATCGTCCGTGCACACACTTATCTACATTTAGATGAGTACCTACAAAATAGCATGGAGGTACCTGCAAACTAGTATTTGCCTCTCGCTATTAGCTCTACCACTTTACTTTCTCTTCATTGCTCACACACGCCTGGACTTTTGCACGGCTCGCAACGTCTGGCAGTATATATGAGATCGCGAATACCAGTACGGAGTATAATTCATAATGCCGAGAAAAGATCGACTACAGACATTAGACCCCGAACCCATAGATGAAAGATCACCACTTCTACTACAGAATGGACAGCCAGCTTCTGGAGATGGAGCTGCAAACGAGAACAGCCTTGAAGCGCAAGCGCAACGCGAAGTGCGCGAATACGATGCCGGTCATGTCCCACTAGCAGAAGAACCAAGCACATTGAAGCTGCTTCGAACGATGGGCAGTCTTTGGATTGTCAGCTTTTTCGCGGCACTCGACACTACAGTTGTTGCAACATTATCCGGCCCCATTACAAGCAGTTTTAATTCTGGCACAAGTTTTTCTTGGATTGCAAGCGGGTATCTTATCGCAAATGCAGCATTTCAACCTTTATCTGGAAAAATGACAGATATCTATGGCCGTCGAGCAGGACTAATTTTTGCTTTCACGTTTTTCGCCACAGGTACTCTGATATGTGGCTTAGCTAAGGAGGCTTGGGTAATGGTTTTGGGAAGAGTAGTGGCGGGAACTGGAGGAGGATGCTTGAACACGGTCTCGGTGTTCGTGGCATCTGATCTTATCCCTTTGAGGAGAAGAGGAGTATGGCAGGGCATGGGAAACATTGTCTTCGGTCTTGGCATGGGCGCTGGTGGTGTCTTTGGAGGATTCATCAATGACACAATCGGATGGCGATATGCTTTCTTCATCCAGATTCCATTTATTGTCTTGGGTGGCATTTGGGGTGCACTTTCGATCAAGGTCGGTGCATTTTGCAAATATCTATAGCTAACTACTAACACATACATGCAGATCCCCGTCAAGGAGTCGGACACAGCAAAGATCAAACGAGTCGACTTCCTGGGAGCTTTCACCTTGGTCTCGGCTCTGGTGTTGTTTCTCCTCGGCTTGAATAGTGGCGGCAATATCGTACCTTGGAACCATCCGCTGGTATACGTGTGCATGCCCTTAAGCGGCGTGATGCTGGCTGCCTTCATCTTCATTGAAGACCGCGTTGCAAGCGAACCTATTATTCCCGTTCGGCTTCTGACCCACCAATCTGTGGCAGCTGCTTGCCTCACCAATTGGTTCATGACAATGTCTGTCTTCGGCCTCATTTACTACGGACCAATCTTCTTCCAGGTGGTCCGAGGTGTCAGCGCGACAAGAGCCGGCACGCTCTTCATCCCTCAAGCCGCAGGTACTGCTATCGGCTCGCTCGGATCTGGATTGATTATGCGCTGGACTGGCAAGTACCGCTGGCTGAACATACTTGTCCAAATAATCAGCGTCGTTGCCGCTAGTCTCATCCTCGCGCAATTTGACGAAAATGTCCCAACCGTGCCTCCATTTATATACCTCGCCATGGAGGGCTTGGCCTATGGATCTATGCTCACCATTACGCTCATCGCTTTGATCAGTGCTGTTGATCACAAGTACCAGGCTGTCATCACCTCAGCCTCTTACGCCTTCAGGTCGACCGGTTCGAGTATCGGTATTACAATTGCGAGTGCAGTGTTTCAAAATCTGCTCAAATCGCTATTGTACGAAAGGTTCGAGGGGCAGCCTGGCGCGGCTGAGGAGATTGCACGGATTCGAGATTCGCCTGACTATATACGTGAGCTCCCTCCTGACTGGAAAGCGGGCGTCATAGAAGCATACATTGGCGCATTGAGGGGTGTGTGGACGGTGGTTTTGAGCTTCGCAGTCCTGGCAGCGTTTGTGTCGATGTTTATAAAGCAGCATATCCTGTACAGTAGTCTGGATAGAGTCTCAAAGTGAGAAAAGTGTACAGTCTGCTCGTATTATCGATCATTAGCATATCCTTCCTCCTCGTCTCTTGCTCGTTGATATCCAGCAGGACTGTTTCTCCCTGATGAAGTGGTACTGTATGGCTCATCGCAACCTTCCTCAAGCAACGATGGATAATATCTCCTCCAGTTCAAGAGAGCCACCAAGAATCCCAGCAGCGACCCGGACACCACATCGAAAACATCGTGCCTGTAATCTTCCAACCGACTTATCGCAATCAAACAGGCTCCTAGCAGAGGAATCATGCATATCAGCACAACTCCGAGACTCGCTCTTGGTCTCAAGAGATGTGTCTGGCTAGCTAAGAGCAGAGCCAACCATCCCAGACCGGAGAAGGCAAAGCTACTGTGTCCACTGGGATATGACCGCCATCCATCATGGAGAACATGACGTCTTGTTTCCGTGCATACGTCCACCGTCACCAACTTATCACGAGGAGCGGAAGCTTCGGGCTTGCATCGTGCGATGAGATCTGGGCGAGGACGGCCGATTGCGTCTTTGAAGATGTCTGTTAAAAATGTTGTTGCGAGAATGGAGATCACAAGGCCGAGGATAGTGACGTGAGCCTTATGGAGCGACGGACGGGCGAGTGCAGCCCAAGCTACTATGAGAGCAAGAGGAACGATGCCGGCATATACAAATAGCCAGACTGGAAGAAAATAATGGTCAGTTCGAGTCAGGAGAGATGCATGACGAATTGACATACCGACTGGCACTCTTTCTACCTCGGCGTGAGGATGTGATATGCGAGGGTCATCTAGGCGGAATTGGCTGTGGAATGGCTCAGACGTGATCTTGACCAGAGTATATGCGAGCACCAAGACGAGCAGTCCGAGATAGTCGCCTGCATAGGAGCTTCGCTGCCAGAATCGATGCAGAGTTTCATACAGTCCAGATTCGTTGCTGGGTGGTGATCTTGCCTTGCGCCTCTCGCGATCCCCGTTGGCGGTAGTTGGCATACCTTATCCTTATTAATGATAAGATAACATGGGTCAGTGAATCCCAAGTAGAGTGTATAGTGTCCACTTCTACATAGGGGAGGGTGAAGCTTTATTAGCTTTCTAATGCATGTAATGTGATCGACGCGTGCCCCGGATTCTGCGAAGTCAATCAAGCTCCAGCTCCAACCTCGACTTCCACTACGACAACTGCAATCTTTCTGCGAAACGGATTTCTTCCTCAACACCACGCCGACTTCGCCAACATCGCATTTGTTGCCATTGCCGTTGCTGTTGACCATCTCCGCGACTATGGCCGAGTCGAAGCCCATGGCCGCACTGTTTCCATCGCCGCCGCCATTCTACCAGCACTTCACCAAGCAGAACCTCTCGCGCCTCAAACAGCTGCGGAGAGAAGCTGGCCTACTCGACAACACTTCCGACACGATTCAGCAGGGAAAGAAAGATATAGACGTCCTTACGCTTCCTCTGGAGCTCCGGTACCTCGTGCCGCCTTCTCCACCGTCTACTAGCAAGTTCAATGTATTCGGAGCAGAAGTCGACCTCGAAGCCTCAGGTCCGACTCTCAACACTTTCGGCATCGAGAAGCTCTACCCGGATACAGAAAGCGCAAAGCTCAACCCTCAGTCGCAGCTGCTTGCCATGAGCCGGAGCTTGCTCACCACATTCCTATCTCTAACGGGCGTGCTAGCCAACCAACCCGAAGCACAAGAACCACAACTCAAACATATTCAGACTCTCATGTACAACATGCATGACCTGATCAATCAATATCGTCCACACCAAGCGCGAGAGAGTCTAATCATGATGATGGAGGAGAGGGTGGAGCGCATGAAGGCCGAGGTGACAAGGATTGACGAGAGCAAAGCGAAGATGGAAAAATTGCTACAGGGGTTGACTGACGGAGAACTTGGGTATGGAGTTGACAGTATGACACGCAGCGAAAGCAAGAAAGATCCCGAGGAAGCCAAGAGAAAATCGAGACAGAGGGCTGCTTGGAAGGCTTTGGAGGCGGAGATGGGGTGAAGGCTCAAGAATGCCAGACCTAAAGGGTTGTTGGAGACAATCCGGCCCAACACCAGCTCTTCATGGACAAAACCCATCATGGATATCATAAAGTCATTATCTCGGACTTAGATACATCGGCAACCACTACTGGATTGCTTTGGTATGCCGATTGTATTGCTCAGCATTCCCAGCAGCCGCTGCATTCAAGTTACCAGCTCCCGCCCCTGGACCCTGTCAATAAGTGATCAGGCGCTTCCCTGACAACCCATGGACACAACAATGCTTACCTTTAACATGAGCATTTTGCTCCTGTTCTTCGATCGAGCTACCATCTGCCTCGGTCTTCTTACTACTCTTCCCCGAGAAGATACCTGATATCGCCCCGAAAATGTTCTGAGAGCCACGGACAAGAGGATTAGCGAGTGTCTCGGCGGTAAAGTGCAGCTAGGTGGGCTTTTTCTTGGACTCGACGACTGGGTGTGCTTTCACGACCTTGGCGACTTCCACTTGAGTGAGATGCGCCTTGTGCCCTTAGCAGGACTTACAAGATTTAGACCTGCCTAGAATGGGGACGGTTAGCGATAAAGAGTCAAAGGTAGAATCCAGAGTGAACATACTTGCGCACTAGCCTTGGCACTAGCCTCTCTCTCCTCAATGATATCGCCACTTGTATCAGGTTGGTAGAGCTGCTGGTCGCCTTTCTGAGCAACAGCTTTGGAAGACATTGTCACCACGAGCGCGTTCGAATTCTCGTGCTTCAGATGTCTGGAGGCAGCGCGGTCGAAGTAGGTAGGTACTTCTATACAGAGCAAGGAGGGCCAGTTGCAACTCAATTTGCGGGTACACCGAGCGGAAGCCACGAAATCTCTTGTACGGCAGGAGGGTCGATAGGATCTATATTCCATGATATCAGGGTCTGGTTGAAACCTGTTTCTTCACCTACCAGGATTAGGTTCAGATATAGAGCGTCCTTGCTCGCTTGCGTCACTAGCTTGGCTCTTGTGCAACTTCTGGTGGGTCTAAGGATCGCAGCCCACGCGCGTGCAACGTGGAACGCGTGCTGATGATGGCAGATGACGTATCTCTTGTTTGTGCTCGACTGAGATCGATCGTGGTCTTGACTACCTAGCATGGATGGGAGTTCTGTGTTTGTGTATGCCCTACGAGGAGCATCATCAATTCACAGGAAAGCGTCAACTCTGCGAAGGGTATTTACTATAAGGGTCAGCAATAACTCAGAAGATGCTCGCTCCGAGGCACAGCGGCGAGACACTGCTGCTGCCTCAGTCATGCATCCTCGGCTGGAGTCACGTCTTACAGTATACGCACGGGCATACCCAACTTCTCGGTGTTCTCATTCGATATCCGCAAGCAATTCTGTTCGTGAGAATGGGTATCTAGCGCTCTGGGTCCATCAATCATTCTGGTCCAACCAAGAACTCCTCGCAATCCATCAATCCATCAAATGTTGCCGATGACTACCATAAATCTCAATTTGCCGTCACCTCTTCCCTTCATGGTCCTGCTAGCACCCTCTCTTTCGGACACAGTCTCATTGCCATCATCCTTATTGGGGTCATCATCGTCTCCCAATAAGCCCTCGTCGAGCATCAAGGTACTGCTCTTCCAGCCCCAGGATTGTGAGAAGTTAAACTTATCTGGTGCGCTTTCGTAGACAGATAGCATGCGCCCGCCACGCGAAGGAGAATAGATCTTGAAATAGGTCTTGATCGTGGGTCGAACATCAACGTAGGGTGGCAAGGTAGGAATATGGAGGCGAGATGAGGCGGCCGAGAGTCTCTCCACCTCAGCATCATCCGCTTCCGAGTCCCATCCTGGACTCTGTGCATCTTGAGTGGAGTTCAAATGGCCAGTCGACGTAGGCTCTGCTAAAGGCGGCGATGAGCTTAATATGTCCGTGTCCTTGTGATGCCGTCTAGAAAGCAGGTTCTGCATCATGGTTGCTCTAGAATTGAGGTGAGTGTCGCGCTCGCTCGAAAGAGGGTGGTCTTCATCAATGCCTGCACTATCACCACTGTCGATATCATTCCCATCCATTCCGTCTGATGCGATTGTGGTCCTCCGCCATTGTCGCCGCTCCCGGCGCTCGCTGCGCATGATCATTTCCCGTTCCAGTTGGCCAATACGTTCATCGACACTCCCTTGTGCTAAACCGGCAGTACCAGCAACGACTTCCTCGGTCTCGCGTTCTTTGGCTCTGTGCAGGTAGACACCTAGCTGTTTGCTACGGGAGGATGCCACTTTCTGAATGTAGATGTTCCATAATGATCCGGCATAGAACACAGTCCGGCTGTAGACCCGCTTCTTCTCCTTGAGAAGCCTGGGATTCGGGAACTCGCACGAGAAGCGGAATGGTGGGAAGGCAGTCCAGCTAATTGTGACCGGCTCAGGCGGGTGAATAGAGTCAGCTGCTGGCATCTGGGGCGGCACGCGAGGCTGTGATGTCGCCGCCGCAAAATCAGCAACCCACTGGACGTCCTCCGGTTGAATTGTGGCACTTAAGCGGCTTGCATGGCGCTGGAGTGTTGTGTTATTCGACGTTGCAATAATGGGCTCCGCATTTCCACCCATTACAATGTTGCAATCGCTGCTTGGGATCCAAAACTTTCGTGGCTTGCCATTGCCGTCCCAGGATCCACTGTCGATCTCATCCTCTGCTGCCTCTTCAGAATCTCCAACCTTTCGTTTACCTTTGGACATAGACGACTCGTGGATTGACATTGTCGTGTCCCTGTTAGTGTTGAAAGCAGCATCCTCAGCACACTTCACGCTAAGACCTAGCTCCAACTCGATCTCTCTGGCATTCATGACCTTTTGCCTTAGCTCCATCTGCTGCCACAGAGCACTGCTTACGACTTTGTCTGACAATACAGGGAGACCAAGGCAGTCCTTGGCACTGCGAATGTATTGAAGCTGTTCAAAGTCGAGATGAAGGTAATGTATGCCTTCGTCGAGCAAGACCAGAAGAGGCTCAACTTCGATAGACGTATACAGCGTGACCCACCTAAAAGCAATGAATGTGAGGGTCAGCAATGTCTCTTTCGGCAATGTGCACTCCAAGACACAACGGCCTGACAGCGTTGCTATCTCTGAAAGTGCTGCCTCCGTCGTACACATTCGCTCGGAGTCATGGGATACATAAGAATAAACTTACTTCTGCAGACTCTCCGGCACGCCTCTACCAGCGCATGCGTTACTCCTCCTATAGACTGAGTCGAATCGAATCGCTGTTAAACCTGCAGCTTCAGGAACCTTTGCTAGTTTTCGTGGATGGCCTGGTTCAAGCAATTCAGCTGCGATGGCTTGCTGTCGTAGGCGACGATCGAGAAGTCGTTTTGCAAGGACGAATCTGTCCCATTCGCCGTCGATGAAGAAGCCGTCGCCGCCGACGATCTCTCTGATAATATCACCTACGTTGGTAATTGGCACTGGTTAGTCAATGTCTCAGACTGCGTGACAGAATGGAGTCACTCACCCGGGATGCCGTCCCAAAACTTCAGTGGCATCCTCCATCCATCTCGGCAGAGCATCGATTTAGCACTGGCGAGAACCTTGTCGCCTGCTCTACCATAATAATTGCTTGTAACCAACTTGATGAGCGGAGATAGAGTTTCCGGTGTCATTTGTCGCAGCATTGATTCAATTGAAGAGTCTACCAGATCTTGCATTTCTAGCCAGCATCCAGTAGCGAAAAGGCCTACCGGGATCTGGTCTTCTTCGGAGATGCTTGAGGCTCCATACAGACGCTTGAGGGCCAGTTCGAATGCTGACTGAGTGATGGAGCTATCTATGTCTTCTGGATGAACAGTAATCTCTTTGGCGTTGGCCTCGAGCCATGGTTCACTCAAAGCACTGGCGAAGAAAGGAGCACGATCCAGGATTAAGCGATGAAGCTTGTATTGATGACCGAAGGCGTGGACAGTAATGTCAGAATGCCTCCCAGATAGCAAGCCGCGCGAATAGAGGTGATCCGGTAGGGCAGCTGTTTGAGCCGAGTAGGAAGAGGAATTGTAGCTGGAGGAATAACGAGGCGACATCACATATGAAGGCTGGCGAGAATGCTCGGGAGAGGTAGCAGCCTGAACAGCGAACAGCCTGCTTAAGGTAGTCAAAGTGGTGGACTCTTGTCGCACATGCAGACCTGCTCTCGCAGAAGGCGGCGAAGTAACATCGTCAACATCCTTTTCTACAGTCGGTATCAGGTGTGGACTAAGGCTCGGCCTGCTGGGCTCGCCATATTGCTGCTCTTTCATGGTTGGCGTGGACTGCAACATTGCAAGCGGTCGTTGGTCTGAGACGACATGGTCGTGACGCGATGCTGTCTCGCGGGCCGAAGAAGAAGAAGTTGAAGCAGAAGCAGAAGCAGAAGCGCCTCCGAAGATGGAGGCGTTGCTTGTGCCGAACAGAGTGCTGCTGCGTCTACTCGTCTGAGATTGATGTGATGCGTTGGACGTCATGCGGGAGAGGTCTGCTGTGTTTGGCGGAGGTGCGGAGCGATGGACATTGTCGTCGTCGTCTTTCATGGCGGAATCACAGGAGAAACAGGATGCGCATGTTCATGTGCATGGACGTTGCACGTTGTACAGCCTGGTCAGTGGTCATACACCGTGACCTCCCACTGCCATGTGAGTTGTGAAAGTCAGCTGCTTCGGAATAAGTCGGCGACCAGGGTCCAGAAGAAGCAGGCTGTCAGGGTCGATTACATCTACTCTTCTTCTCACTCGCCGCATGTTTCCTCCACCTCTGCAGTCGACACCTCAGCAATCGGATGACTTCAATACTGCCATCATCTGCTGTGCGCGCGCCGCTGACATTCAGACCAGAGAAGCTCTTCCAACATGTCTTCCTATGCAAACGCTGCATACAACACCAGCCTAGAGCGCCGCCGATCTGGAAGTCCAAGTCGAAGCAGAACACACCCTTCTTGAGCGCCTTCAGAAGTCCTGGAGCATCAGCATCACGAGCACAGAGCTCGGCCGCCCCACCCAGTCCATCGTCGCCCTTGGCAGCGCTTGGACGCAATTTTGCCGAGTCGTCCAAAACCGCAGGCCAGGTATCGTACGCAGCAAAAGCATCGTCTTTCCCGCAGACGAGCTCCAAAGCTGCCGCCTACTGGCTTCTCGCTTCGGCAGCAAGTGTATTCGGCATTGTCATATTCGGAGGGCTTACTCGTCTCACAGAGTCGGGCCTCTCGATCACAGAATGGAGACCCGTCACTGGCTCCTTCCCACCACGCTCACAAGAGCATTGGGAGGCCGAGTTTGCCAGGTACAAGCTCAGTCCGGAATTCAAGATGCTGAACAGTAGGATGAATTTGGAGGAATTCAAGCAGATTTACTGGATGGAATGGATACACAGACTTTGGGGACGTGTCGTGGGCATCACATTCCTCCTCCCAACCGCATACTTCATTGTGAGAAGGAGGGTGAGCAAGCCGATGGCCATGAGACTGCTGGGCATCTGCGGACTGATCGGCTTTCAAGGCTTCATCGGCTGGTGGATGGTCAAGAGTGGGTTGAAGGATGATTTGTTCGAGCAAGGCAAGCACCCACGAGTCAGCCAGTATCGCTTGGCCGCACATCTGGGCACTGCCTTCATCGCATATCTCTGCATGTTCTGGAACGGCATCAGAATCCTGCAGACTCACGCTCTTCTCAAAGACCCTGCCCAAGGTCTGAAGCTTTTGGGAACCTTGCAAAAGCCAGAGCTGAAGCGCTTCAGACGACTTGTGGCTGCTCTATCAGTCCTTGTCTTCATTACAGCCATGTCTGGAGCGCTCGTAGCTGGCCTGGATGCTGGCCTCATATACAACGACTTTCCGTGGATGGGCCAGGGCATTCTACCACCAAAACGAGAAATTCTGGATCCCTTCTATTCCCACACGCCCGATCAGAGCGACCTATACTGGCGTAATGCTTTGGAGAACCCAGTACTTGTTCAGCTTGACCACCGAATCCTCGCGACTACAACCTTCACTGCCATAATGGCATTGTGGGCTTATAGTAGGTTCAGTCCGGCCGTTCGCGCAACACTACCTAAGAAGGGCAAAGTTGGTATGCTCGGCGTTGTTCACCTCGCAAGCATGCAGGTCGTTTTGGGCATAACAACTCTCTGGTATCTTGTGCCAACAGCTTTGGCATCTGCACACCAAGCTGGCGCACTGGCACTCTTGACAGGTGTCTTCCTCCTCGGGAGCCGCGTATGGGTGCCGCAAAGAACATTCAAGCTTTTACAACACGCCTCGAAGCAGGCATTCGCCAAGTCAGCAAAATCATCACCGCCGCACGTCAAATTGAGCCCACACTGAAGCATCACCACCTGGCGACAGTGTACATTACTGGTCCCAAACGACGGCCGCACTAGGCGATGGCTACACAGCTTGGCCATTTCGCCAGGTTCACTACAGAACACACAGACTGGTTATTCGAAAACACCGACCACAACCCCACCTCCTGTGAATACTCGGAGGTCTCGACGCTTGCACCCTGGCTCGCCGCCGGTGTCTATTGTGCATGCACTCAATCCAGCAGGCAGAGTCTGCTCCGCTGCGGCAAATACTGTACTAATCTATCCACCTCTCAAGGAGTCTGGCGATCTCTCCATATAGACATAGACATGACGATACTGTATTATAGAATGAAAGTCGGTTGACGAGTAGAAACCCCACATCATGTACCTCGTTGTCATCTCGGCCGAGGACATGCGATCTTGAGGGCCAGAGGCGATACATCCATTGGCCTGGGTACGGGGGATTTGCGGCAATGAAGATGTGCCTGGATACATACCGCTCAGTACACGCGCTCCACGCTCGAGACTGGACTACTGCTGCATCGTGCCGATCATCGCTCGAAATGCATCGCGGAACTGTACAGCGTCTTCACACCTCGGAAGGCCAAAGGCTTTATGCTTAACTAGGCACAGGCCGATTTCAATTGGCAGAGATCCCTACTAGCCAGAACTTGGGGAGAAATCGATAGCCTTTCCAGGTGTGAAGACGCTGTATATCGCTGAGGATTCCCTGAGTGCTGAACAGATGGTGTACTCACAAGATCAATTTCTAATACTTTACAAGTCTATGCTGTCCGTAAAGGAGTCTGACTTTACCAAATCTTTAGTTGGTCGCTTGTCGTTCGTCGCTCGTGACACGTAATCATAACATAGACATTTTTCGTGGACTTAGTGCTTTCCTCCTGATCCGCTCACAAGGCTGAGATAAATGCCCCAGAACAGTCCTGCGACTGAGCCGAAAAGCATTCGATGCTCCAGTGGTATCACCGCAAAAGACAGAATGCTCACAGCGGGCCATAATTTCTGGCCAGCAAATGTCATGGGCCAGAATTTTCCTTGAATGTTGGTGTAGACGGTGCTCCACGACTGTCCTTGCAGCAAGGTAATGCCCGTAATGAATAGCACAGTCTGTCTGAATGTCAGTCCAAATCTCGCAAGCCTCGTACCAGGTTGTGCTGCGGACTTACATTGACCGCAGCTCCCAGCGTCTGATCTAAGGTAAATTTGATCGCCGTATTCTTCAGACTAAGCTTCTTCGTTTTCTCCTCAGAAACCCTTGGATCTGTCTGCTGTGTCATCGCTTTCTCTTCAACCCTTCTCTTGCTTAGGCTTCCATTGGCACCTTGACCCTTCTCAGCACCCGAGCTGGTCGCAATGTCGTCCACTATGAGCTCTTTCTCTCGTTGCGGAAATTCTTTGGGGTATGCTGGAAATCTAGCTTCGAGAAATGCTTGCCAAAGATAGTTTGGAGGACAGGAAAGGACCGAGTATGTCACGAATTGGAGCAGCTCGACGATGTTCAGCGTGTAGGTAGTCTGCGATATCTTTTAGCTATCAATCATCAGATGCAATGGCGTGTTTGGGGCTATTCACCCCTGCTTGGTGGCAGGTTATGAGCTGAGCTAACACGTTTGATATGGCACTCAGCACGCCTGCCTGCAAAGACGCTGTCACAATCGGCGATGGCATAGTTGCTGGATGTCTTGGTCAGAGGCGGGATCGTCAGTGTCACCTGGCGCTGGACTGTGGAGCTGGCGCTGTTGAGTCTCACGCTCTCGTTCGCAAGACGAGAGTGGATTTTGAGTTTCATGTCTGCTTGCCTGTTTCATGGGCAGAAGCAGGAGTTGGCTCATGAATCCTAGAACAAGGCAAGGATGACGACACTGCTCGTTGCCTTTGAGCCTCAATGGTCATTCATTCACACAAGCATTTGCTGTTTCGAGAGAGATGGTGTCTGATCAAGCCAGAGATAAAGGAGTAGTAATCTACCTAGCCAAGCACCATACGGGAAAGCTATGGGAGACGGTGCTCGCACAGCATTGCGCCGGCCTGCAGCGACATGAGCTGCATTATCGTCTCGCCGTCTCGCCGTCTCGCTGTCCGTCTGTGCTCGGCCGCTCATCTCACACTTCCGACAAGTCTATAGAAGCGCAATCGCGTCCTGAGTCCTCCTCGTGCTGAGCGCGGAATGATACATCGCTGCCCGAGTCCGCCCAAACCGCCGTCGACTCGCTTGCAAGGGTGTTGAAGTCGAGGCACTCCTTCGAGCCGGTGTGCAATGTTGCATCCGCTTCGGAATTGCTTACGTTTGCGAGCATTGGCGCTGCGATTCGCAGTGAGACAGACGCACACTTCGTCGGCCGTGCTGTTCGGTGGTCACAGCGCCGTAGAGTACGGAGTAGGCAGTAGTATGGCTGCGAGATGTGTTGTTAGGCCTAGAACTAGCTTTGGAGCGAGGCTTGTGGCGCAGCCACGACTTAGATTCCTCTGATCCATTCGACTTGGCTGCCATATGCTCATTGTAACCGTATTATTCTACGACTCCTCCCGACCGACGAGAGACTACTGGCCTGCACTGAACGAGCGACGGCATACGGAAGTGTGAGTTATTATTGCTACGAATGACGTGCAGCGAGTCGGGTGGGCATGTCGTGAAACCTCGCTCCATTCCATCAGCGCCAGCGCCCCAGCATGGCAGCAAGGCAGGACTTGGACCGCCGGCAAGAGCTGGAGCGCGTCTACCAGGCGCGCAAGAACAGCAAGAAGCACAGTCCGCAGCTCTCCATCAGCGATGACAACCACCACGTGACGGAGGCTATTGGCAGTTGGTACGAGGAAGCGCCGACAGTGTCCAGTGCCGCTTCGGGCTCAGGCTCTGGTGCGGGATCAGGAGCAGGAGCAGGACGGGTGGGAGGCAGCGGTAGCGGTGGAGGCATAGGGGTAGGGATAGGGATAGGGAAAGGCTTAGGATTAGGTATGGGCATGAGCAACGGCGATGCGGGCCACACCCGGCCGCTGAGCTACATCAACGCGCCCAGTGAACGCGAGAGCTTCGAGGCCCGTAGGCAGCGTCGACATGGCACTCTGCTGGACGCTCAGGCCGGCGTGGGCACTGCCAACAGCAACTCCACCAGCAGCAGTCGTCGGATCAGTCCACCCCCGTCACGCGCACCGCTCGCCCGCGCCCAGAGCAACGAGAAGCTGCGCTCGCCCACCGAGTCTGCTGGCCACGGCTCGCCTAAGCCGCTGCACCGCATGGCCTCGCATGGCTCCGAGAATGTGAGCAGCCAGAACTCGCCCACCTCTCCTCCGCCGCTGAGTCGCCAGTCGAGCACTGACACCGCCGTGCAACACTTTCCGTTGAATGACATTGACTACGAGTCGAGTCCGGCCGCCGTTGCCCAGGAACTGAGCAATCTCCAGGCCATACGGCGTATGAGCATGAACGTCGACACCGCCGACCCCGATCTGCCATCCTTTGGAGCCTCCATCTCGCCCCTTGCACCTAAGCAGGACGACGATGACGAGAGTGATCCCTCCAAGCTGTTCTGGGTGCCCGCGCGACTTCATCCGGAGCTTGCGCCCAAAGAATTCAAAACCTTTATAGAAGATAGGGTCGATAAGATACGACGGAGGTCAGGAGGCGAGGATAGTCTGTCCCCGGACGGCATAAGCAGATCAGGCTCTGGAAGCAGCCTGCAGCGGAAGAAGAGCATGCTCTCACATCAGATCGATACGAAGGGTAGCTACGAAGATGGGGCCGAGCGTCTGGAGAGGAAACGATCGAAGGGCATGACAGTGGAGGGCCAGACAACCGTGGCGAATTTATCTGATCTGGAGACTCTTGTGAATGACCCTGCACAGCTCATGCGGCGAATGAGCTTGGACAATCAGCGCCGCTCCCAAGATTCCGGCAACGACGTGTCCTCAAGCGATGATGTCCCCATTCTGCCTCCTGTGGGAACCTTGAAACGCTCCACTCGAACGACATATCGGAGGGGAAGCTTGAAGAAGGGTGAAAGAGTGCCATTCTCCAAACGAGCAGCACATCGACACATTGAGCCTGGAAGCGAGGAAGTGCCGCCTTCTCCGACATTACCAAATAAGAACGAGCCGACTCTGGGTTTGACACGGGTGCAGACTGAACCCATACCGCCTCCTCCTAAGGACCACAAAGAAAGGCATTCAAGGTCAGATACGAGTCGACGAAATCTCACGTCTCAATCAGAAGAGGACCTTCCGCGTGAAGAACCCAGAGACTATACGTCAACACCGTCACGCAGGGATGAACGTTTCGATGAGCGTGAGCATCCTCAGCAGCCTACTCCCTCTCAGCAACCTAGGCAGTTCCAATCTCGAATAGCGTCTCCTGGTAGGACCACGGCCCAACTACCTGGCTATAACAACACCAATCCACTGCCTCAAATCATCGAGACCTTACCTGATGGCACCAAAGTCCCAGCTAGCAGCCTCATGCAAAATCATCCAGAGCGAAAATCATCACATGAACTACCAAGGCATTTCCAGCGTGGCGGTGCGCATATGCGCCCTGTTCCAGGTCGAGAGAAGGCGCCTTCATCGACCCTTGACGACATTTCATCTCATCCCTCGCCATTGCCTGGATCAGGCGCAACTCGAACCGATGCTCTGACGATGGTTCCGACGTTCGATGAGAAGAAAGCAGAAAAGCAGGGCGGGGGTCGCAAGAGCAGCTGGAAATGGTTCTTAGGTGCCGACGAAGACAAGAGGTCCAAGGAAGAAGTCTCCGATAGCTCTTCGAGCAAATCCAAGGCCGGAAAGCTATCGAAGAATTCTGCTGATAAGGCGAGATTGGACGTGCTCCAGAATTCCATTGATGGGAACGTGCCAGCTCGCGGGCGAGAAAGTCTGGTTCTCAATCGTGACGAGATTAGGTTGGAAGAAGAACGACGAAAGGAAAGCAAAAAAACTTCAGATGCCGGCAAGGAAAAGAGCAAGGAGCCAGGCCTGCTCTCGGCAATCTTTGGAGGGAAGAAGAAGACGTCAGATGGTGACCTGAAAGAGAAGAAGCGAAGAGTTCGCGAACATTCCCCAGAACCTCCTGCGCGAGTTCTTAAGCCCGACATCGACTACAACTGGACGCGATTCAGTATTCTGGAAGAGCGAGCCATTTACCGCATGGCACATATCAAGCTCGCAAATCCTCGGCGAGCATTGTACAGCCAGGTCCTTCTATCCAACTTTATGTATTCTTATCTTGCCAAAGTGCAGATGATGCATCCTCAGATGCAAATTCCTGCAGCTCAAAGAGCGGCGCAGAGAGGGCAGCAGCAGGAAGAGCAGCAGAAGAAGCAGCAAGAACAGCATCCGGCAGAATACAACCAGTATCAGAGGTGGCAAGAGGTGAGCCGTGGAATCCCGCCCGCGAAATTTAATTCTTGCTAACAGGATGGACAGGAACAAGCAAGGCAGGAAGCTGCCAATAATGCAAACTCTGATGCTGGACGGACAAGTTTCGACATGGTGCACGAAGGTCAAATGAACTATGAGAGCCAACAACAGCAACAGTCAAGCCACCACCAAAGACGAGCTTCTCAAGATCGTGGACAGCAGTCGTACTCGTCACATTCTGGAAGTGGGAGCAATCCACGGACCAACGGCGCAGGCGCAAATGGAACCAATTCTCAGGGGTACAGTGTTGCCACGACACATGATTATCTCGGCTACTCCAAATCCGAGCCTTTTTCTTCGCAGCAAGGTCTGTGGAATGAACGAGAAGTGGAAGAGGAGCTGTGGTGATCTATCATACATCACTCGCTCTAATCACCCATGGAATGTTGATGTTGCTTGCACGCACGCAGTTCAACGGCATAAGGTACCTCTGGTCATGTTTGTGAGCGCCGAGGCTATTACTCTCTCTCTCTGTGTGTGTCTGCGCAATTCTGCAGTTCCCATGTAACATATTCTCTGCTATCTGCGCAGCTTATGAATCGCAATGTCTGCATCATGAAGAAGATATAGTCCGAGTGCTTACGCGTCTCCTTTGCTCCGCTGAATGGACTCATTATTTGTGGCCATGCCTTTCAGCAGCACCAGCGTCCAGCATCCGCTCGAAGCTCTCTCGGACCGAAGAAATCTATCGCCAGTCAACTAGCCACATCTCCGCCGCTTTCTGGACGTGCCTTCCTGTTCCCTTTGCGGACGATCACCATATCTCCGGCCGTTGCTGTATCGATCCTCTTCACTGGAGTCTTCTAGCAGAATTGCAGTCTCAGCACTACTGCCAGAAGCGAGCCGCATCTTTCTGACCCGGTCAGGTCGTGAGCGCCACAGGGAAGAATTCTGATATGTTTCGCTCCCAGCGTGGCTGTCCCGGTAATGTGCCCTGGCGTCTCTGCTATCTCGCTCGACTGGACGTCTGACTCGATTGCGAGGAGGTGTGTGAAGATATCTTGATGGCTTTCGAGAATTTTGATCGCGTTCACGACGTCTTTTCTGATATTTGGCCTGCATCCATGTGGCCAAGGCTTGTCTCTCTGCGCTGGCCTCGGTGTTGGAGAGCGGTGCACACGACGACGCAGCGGAAAGCTGGAAGTTGCGAAGTGTGTCCATCATCTTGAGCTGAAGATCGGTCTCGGGCAGCAAAGCGGCATGCTCGTCTGGCTGCTCAACTCCTATTTCGTCGAGCAGGATGACTTCTTGACACCGTTGTCGTAGCCAGCACTGCAGAGCCACATCCGACGGATCAGTCTTCTTGAACGCCAGCAAAGCCGCCAGCACATGCATCGGAAACACCGAACGCTGTCTATTCGTTGATCGAAAGGCCGATGCAAGATGCATCATGCTATCGATCCGACCTGCTGTCAACGAATGCATGTCTCGAAAGCCGAATGCTCTCATATCCTCGACGACAATATTCAACCGGGGCTTACGCTCCCTCCCGTACCGGTCCACTTGAGGCGCAAATCTCGGGAATAGAGCATGCAGACCTCTTTCCTTCAGGACGTCGTAGCTCGCGATCCACGCAGCACGTCCCAATTCAATGCAGTCCGTCGCGACAAACACACCAGAGTACGCACGTAGGCTACCATCCGAGTTCTCGATGCCAGGATGACAGGACGCCGTGAAAATGCTCGCCACATTCTCAAAGACAACTTCCTCCCTGCCCGCCGATGTCCGGACACGTTCAGCATCGATGCAAAGAACATGGACGTCGCTCTCGCCCTTGGAGTCTCGATAAGCCGCGACCGCGAGAGCGAAGAGCAGGGAATTGCTAAAGAAGACGAAATTCTCCGACTTTTCGCTCCACTTGAGAGCCAGGACTAGTTCGGCGGCTTTGTGTGTGTCTTCAAAGTCCGGACGACGGTAGTGTCGCGGATCAGTCTTCTTCAATGCGGCTTTCGGCGCAAAGAGCGTGCGTGCTAGTGTTGATTCCTTGGGATTGATGCGAATAGGCTCGAAAGAGCCATTTTGGCGGCATATCGATGGTGTTGTCCAAAAATGCAACAGCATGAACATCAATCACCTCGTCGTTGTCTAGAAGCTTTTTTTTTTGGTTGCGCATCGTGTCGGCAGGCACGCATAGATGCGAAGTGATGGAAAGTTGGTGTTGTAGCGGTGCGATATTGGCAGACGAGGCTGCCAAACAAGCATTATTTCCGCGCTCACTTGTAAGATTGTTCAGATGCGAATCTCGACATAGCTTCAGATTCACCAAGGGTAGGCGGTGTGATTGCCTGTGACTGGATAGTATGAGATTCAACGATTGGACCAAGGAGACACTTTTCTAGATAGCAGGTATTTCTCGCACGTCGATCGATAGAGGAGCCTTAGTGTCGTCGCTCGACCAAGTTTTCTGACTGCTTGTAACTAGTCAATTCCGATGACAAAATGTCACGCATCGCGCAAAATAATCGGTTACGTCTAAGTAGCAACCCCGAAGCGTAGTCGAGCATGTGCCAAGGCTTTCACAGCACGTAGAGGCTCAAAGATGGAGCAAAGCACAAAGGGCGCGCGGGAGAAAGGTGATTGCATGCACAAACGGCACAACTTCGAGTTCTATTCCTGTTCAATCCTGTCGGCCAGGATGCTGCAGAGAGATTACATTATAATCGTCATGTCATTGACGCGTGAAACTAATAAACCAAACGCTATGCCTGAAAAGGTATCATGACCAATCCAAATGTAAAGCGTCTCGTCATCTGCGGCGACTTGCTGTGTGTATTCGTAAGTCGTAGCGATTCTTCTCGCTCCAGTTCGCGTAGCACCAAAAGATTGCCACCGCAATGACTTTACAGGACGAGCACAGCCAGAGCACCAGCCATAAGAGCTGGAGCGGCGGTGATCATAGCTGGGGCAAAGGCAGAGGAGGTTGCTGACTCGACAGCATTCGATGCAGAACTGGCGACAGAGTTGGCCGCCTCGCTTGCAGAGCTGGCGACAGAGTTGGCCGCATCGCTTGCGGAGTTGGCAGCAGAGCCAGCGGCGTCAGTAGCAGAGTTGGCAGCAGAGCCGGCGGCACCAGTAGCATCTGGAACAAAGTTAATAAGCGTTTATTGGCAGTATCGAAGAACAACTTACTGCTGGCGCTTCCGGTAGCAGAAGCCATCGCTCCTCCGATCGCAGAATAGATGGTGGTCATTCCGGTGGTGGTGGTGTAGGCAGAACCGTCAGAGGACACAACAGCAGTGAGAGCTGAGGTGGTAATTGCAGTGCTTGAAGCACCTCCAGCGCCACCCTCCATGCCAGTGCCAGTGCCCGTAGCAGTGGCAGAACCAGACTCCATTCCCTCAGTTCCAGTTGCACTAGCCAAGACAGAGGCGCCGGATGCGCTAGAAGCAGTCGCAATGTCACCAAGAGCGTCTAGTGTTTATCAGCATTGACCAGAAGGCGGGTATGATATCTCGCTCGTGATATACGTACCTGCACAGTACTGAGTGCCGTACGAGATGACGGCCTGGGCGTCCTGGGCATTGGGGCATGCCTCGTTGGCGCAATCACGGACACCGTATCCGAAGTTCGCATTGCGGCAAAGGCAGGCTGCGTCGTTGCTGTTGCAGCCAAGCCCTTGTGCAAGTCCCAGCATGTTCCCAATGCACACTTGCTGCAAGCTCGTTAGTTGTTGCTGAATATTATTGTGGTTGGAAGAGAGGAACGTACACCGCACTGGGGGAGGTTGGCCTGGGCGGCAGCCAGGGTAGCGCCAATGGCGGCGAGGGTGAAAGCAGCCTTCATTGTTACTGTGTGTGGTGATGAAATGTAGTATTGATGATTGACCGATGCGAGGCTGAAGGCGAAGGATAGCTGGTTGCGAGAAGAAGAAGTCGAGGTGGAAAGGGAAAGGGATCAAGTTTCAAGACTGGGCTGGGGTGGGTCTATCTATATGTGAGGTCGGGTGGTGCTTGCTGCTTGTTCGATGGGCACCTTCTGAGTCCTGACGCACATGCGATCCACCTCCAGGCTCCATCTAGATGTCCATGTAGATCATCACAGCGGTTTTAATTATTGAGCTCCAATGGAAGCGACGTGTGCGACTCTCTGACTTCCCCAAGTTGCCCTGCGGGTGCCTGCCACCTGGTAGGCTAGTGGAAAGCTTGAGCCTCAAGCTGCAACTTCCATTACCTGTTTGCATGGCAACGGCAACGCTCGAAGGTGCCACAATCGCCCAGACTGTGATTCGCCGCCACGCGAGTGCCGAGGCTACATGAGCTCAACTGCAAGGTCCATCCTTTACGACCGCGTGGTTCCGGTGGCAGTCGCCAGCAGTCTCGACGTTCAGGACTCCAGGCTACATACACTTTCTCCATAAATAGTCGCCTCAACGCGAGCCGTGGTCGCGCAGCCGGGGACGGGCTTCCTGGAGAAGAGTCAATCTCGCGGCAAGCATTTGCACTCGCCACTCATGCACCGTGCCTGCGCTTGTCGTCCGTGCCTGTGGCGCACATGTGCCGCAATCTCATTTCCCACGAATCTGTTTGCATCGCGACGTTTGATGCTACTCTACATAACACACGGCCTTGCGCCACATCGCCCCTGCACAATCATATCAGAGAAAGCGCGCATGGCGATGGCAATGGCAGTAGCGACTATAGCAGAAGCAGGAGCGCATGGTGATACAGTGCGACACAAGTGACGCTGAACAAAGCCGGCAAGTGGCATCCATGCATCGTGCATGCGCTCCAGCCTCACACCTGATGTAATATGAACGGGAGGCTGGTGCCAAGCAGCCTCTAGTGAACTCTGCCGACCAAGTCTCACAGCACTTGATCAAGTTTTTCTTCTCGCCCACACAACATCGCTGCCGTGCTACGCGAGTGTCCACAACACCGAGCCCGTGCACTGCTATCATCATCATAGTGCTGTCTGTGTCATGACGGCCTTCTTAACAGCAACGGCCTTCGACCATGGATCAATGTAATAGGCACCTTGCGCAGAAGGTTTGCAATGGCAGTTGCGCTCCGTGCACGCGGCTGTGGCACCCTCTAGTGCCTTAACAAGTGAATAAACTCCGTGTAGTTACCCGTGCGTAAAGGATTTAGTGAATAAAAGCACGGGTAACTACACGAGCTCGTATAGTTAACCGTACACGCTTATATAAACGAAAATGCGCTAAATAGACCCTATACTAGGCCGCTACTAGTTAAGTAAAGGAGTGTGCTAATTACTTAGCGTAGTAGCTTAAACCCTATTATAAGCCTCTATTAAATTCCTCTCTAACTAGCATAGTACCTATTACATGCGAGGTACCGTACGACTCCTACCTACGCATGTAGCCGCGGAGAGTTTAGTAAGAGGTAAGTAAAGGTCGGTAGGCGGCTACTAAGGTTTATATAGGTCTAGTAGCCTATGTATAATCACAATAATAAGCCGTTACGGAGACCTCGGGGGAGAGGGCGATGTAATTAGAACTAGGTCCGTACCTCGATAGAGGCATATATCTAGGCTTCCGAGAATATAGGTAGTACTTCGAAGTTTAAATTTATTAGCAAATACCTCCTATTTGAAGCTCGTTAGCACTATAGTAGTTCCTACTACCCTAAGGCCTCTCCTACTACCGATTACCTCTCTTTTCGACCTACCTTATGCCTTCTCGAGGAGTAATCTATACCCTCGCTTAGGTCTACTATTATATACGCTACTCGGCATGTTCCACGGTCATTATAGTTAACCTATACTATATAGTCTAACTATATTAATCGACAGTCCGACAATGTATCGCCTAGCATGTAATAATGTCTATGTAGTAGCCGCTTCTATACTAACTAAGGCGTCTACCTCCACACTAACTAAGGCGTCTACCTCCACACTAACTGAGGCGTCTGCCTCCACACTAACTAAGGCGTCTACCTCCATACTAACTAAGGAGCCTGTGCCTGTACTAAGCGGTACTCAGACTAATAGTTAAACGTTAGTTAGACCTTCTTAGGACGAGATTATCGCCGCCACTATTACTAAAGAGCATGGCACTACTCGGCTTAATAGTAATAGCTATGTCTCTCGGACTAGTAAGCTAACACTCGCTAAAGTCGGCGCTGCTTAGACCCCCCGTTGGGTTAGGTTGAACCCGAATGGGTTAGGTTAGGTTAGGTTTTTATAGAGTAAACCGTTTACTCGGGTTAGGTTAGGTTTTAAAACCCGACGCTAAGGACGGTTTCTTAGCGGGGGAAACCGAGTAGCTCGACGGTTTCTTAGTAGGGAAACTAACTCGCCTAGATAGGTTCTTAGCACGGTAAAACTAAAGCTAGCTATAA